>JANHGO010000020.1:20053467-20117474 GCA_024606505.1 Aquila spilogaster | reverse complement strand
TTTTCCCCTTCCCATTTTGGGCCAGGGGCCCTACGGGCCTGCTGCCCCCTGTCACATAGATCGATCTAGATAAACCCATGACACCCTGTTTATGCCAATAAGATGAAATGTATAAATGATCTATTGGCTTTCTTGCTTACAAAGGATTAAGTTATTGCCAATATTTTGGCTCCATTTAAGTAAGGAAAAAGACCTTCCAAATTGTGAAAGTGGGTTTTTATATAAACTAGTGCGATGCTTGTTTGCTTGTACTTCCTATTTTATTTTTGTACTTTTAAGTTACATTTCTAGAAAAAAAATGCCGTCATAAGAAAAAGAAACACTAAGATGTATATTGGTTGCAACAGGAATGAATCCCACTTCAATCATCAGTGAACTCTTTAAAATCTTTTTTAGAAGCATGAAGCTGCTTGTTTGATCCAAACAACGTATAGATGTTTTAAGGAGAGAAAGAAACTTAATCAACAAAAAGCTGCCGCTGTGACTATCCAAAAACATCTGCGAGCTTGGCAGGAGGGCAGGCTTCAATTTATGAAATACAACAAAATCAGAAGAGCTATCATTAAACTGCAAGCACTTATACGGGGTTATTTAGTCAGAAAAAAGGTTGGTATACTTCAGTTTAAAACTACTCTTGATGTAAAGTTGCTCCAGAACAATTTTAGCATTAATTTTGCCTGGCAAGAAAAGAACTCAGATTGTTGAACTCTTATTCCTGTTGAATGCTTTGAGAATTGTGTGGGTCAGAGGTCAGATTATTGTTGCTTACAATGAAATTGTTCTTACAGTCACTTTGGCGTGTATTTGTTCAGACTGGAGACCTAGGACCCAGGAAAGGTGGTGTACTTAGTTCTGAGGTTATGATTTCGGAGGTAATTCTTTAGCATCTTGCTGAAGAGTACATTGCTGTGTGCTATGTTCTTTGCATAAATGATCAGCTGTCTCTGGGTATGAAAATTAATGATGTTCTTTGATCTGTTTTCTTCTGACAGATTTCAGAACAGAAACAAAAGAAGAGACTACTTTGTTTTATAGCAGCTGCATATCATCATGTTTCTGCAATTAAAATTCAAAGGGCTTATAGGATGCACCTCACCTATAAGCTAGCAGAAAACCACATCTCATCAGTTCTTATAATACAGGTTAGTCTAATTAAGGATAAATAGTTTTGTGTAACATAGTCTAATTTATTTTGTCTGCTGAGCTGTAGCACTAAGACACTGTAGTTCCTTAATTTGTAAAAATAAAGCTAATGTAGAAATGACAATTTATTAAAAAATGCTACTTATACTCAACTAAGGGTAATAGAGTGGGTGCTAGCAGACAGTGGAGGCTTAAGCAGCTCAAAGCTGAGGATGGATGGGAAAGTTTGTTTTCTTTTGTCCTCCAGTCTCGCTAAAATAATCTAAGTGCTGTCTCTGGGTAGTGGAAGTAGGAAAGACCAGACACAACAACCTGTAATGCTCATGAGATGAAGTGCATCTAGTTAAGGAAATAGCCCTTGGGATGAATTTGCAGTTCCATAGCATGGTTGAAATTACAGGGGACCTCTGGAGGTCAGCTGAACCAACTCCACCTAGTAGGTCCACCCAGGAGCATGTCTAGTTCGCTTTTGATGATCTCCAAGGAGGGAGATCTACAACCTCTTTGGGCAACCTCTTCCAATGATTAGTCACCTGCACAGTAGTGTTTCATGATACTCAGACTGAACCTCTTTTGTTCCAGTTTGTGCCCATTTTCTCTTGTCCTGTCACTGGGCACCACAGAAAAGAGCCTGACTCTGCCTTCTTTGCACCCTACCTTCAGCTTTTTACCAACATTGATAAGATCTCCCCTGAGCCTCCACTTCTCTTAGGCTGAACAGTCCCAGCTCTCTAAGCCTCTTCTTGGAGGAGATGTGCTCCAGTTCCTTGATAATCTTGGTGGCCCTATGGTGGACTCTCCTCTATGTCTGGGTCTCTCTGTTGTTGGAGATGCAGAACTGGACACAGTACTCCAGATATGGGTTTGCCAATGCTGAACAGAGATGAAGGATCCTCCTGCTGGTGATACTTCGCCTAATGCAGCCAGCAAGGCTGTTAGCTTTCTTAGCAACGAAGGCACGTTGCTGAATGATGTTCAGCTAGGCATCCTGCAGGATTCCTAGGTCCTTTTCTGCAAAGCTGCTTTCCACTTGGGTGGCTCCCAGCATATACTGGTGCCTGGAGTTGCTCTTCCCCAAGCCCAGAACTTCACACTTCTCCTCATTGAACTTCATGAGGTTCCTGTCAGCCCACATCCCCAGCCTGTCCATGTTTATTTGACTGGCAGTATGGCCCTCTGGTGAATTAACCACTCCCAATCAGTTTTGTGTCATCTGCAGTGATTGGTTTGGTTGGATTTTTCTGACTTGTCAGTGGCAACTAAACATGCCTAAGTTGCAGTATCAGGTCTGTAGTACAGCACTACCATGTAGTAAAAATTATCTTCGGGATTCCAAATTGGTCACTTAGTTCCACTGATGGAAGGAGTTCAGGATTAGATAAATGGAGAGACTGAAAAGTGAATCCTGAAATGGCTATTCTTTAGTCAAGGATATTTTATTTTCCCCATAAGGCAACAGTGAAAGTTTAGAAGAGTCTTGGTCAGATTTGGGATACAGTACCCTATTTCTCTTTCCTATAAAAATAGGGGGAAGAAACAGTGCTGGGAAATAGGAAATAGAGTGGTGCTTTTTCCTGAAAACCAGCTGAGAGAAAATGGAATGGTTCCCTAACTTAACTGCTCCTAGTTCAGATTTCATTTTGCAGTCACACATTTCTGCTACCGCTAGGCCAGTCACAGCTGAGACGTGGTGCTTGTGTGAGTGCTAGGGATTTTTAGAGTCTGTACCTGTCAGAAGTTATCTTAAAATAGTTCTTCAGTTTTTATCAGTGCTTCTTTAGGAAGGGAAATAGGAGTTTAGGGAGAGGTCTTAAGTAAATATAAAGCTACTTTAATTTTAAACAGAGATGGTTTCGAGCAAAAATGCAACAGAAAAGATTTCAGAGAGATTATCGAAGAATCATTCAATTTCAACGTATGATCCGAGGCTGGCTAAATCGCAGAAATGATGCGGCAACCATAATCCAGCGAAATGTGCGAAGATTCCTTGCCTGCAGACGTAAGAGAAAAATCGCAGTTGGAATAATTAAATTTCAGGTGAACACCTCTTACAAGAAAACTGCTTTTCTCTGTGTTGTTTTTTTATTTCTCAGAAGAGTTTACTTTGGTTTGTGAATTTGTCAGTTAAATTACAAGCCAAGTCAGTTTCAATTCAATTCAATACGAACAGATCATGAAGTAATATTAAGCAGGTACTTTTTGAGGTGACTTATGAGGGAGTGTTTTTTGCATGTATGTTTTGGTCTCCCATCTTGCAGATCTAGTGTTTGGAAGATGAAACACTGAATGTGATTATTAGGCAGTTATCTAAAAATGAAGAACCAAAGTATTTAAATACTTGATTAGACACCTGTAACATTGATTTGGAATACTAATAGAAGTTCTATTATCTGTTCTACTTACAACTATTTTTTTGTCTTTGTGAAATTCCTTTTCTGTAGGCACTGTGGAGAGGATATTCTTGGAGAAAGAGTAATGACACAGCAAAAACTAAAGCTTTAAGGCACAGTCTGGAAAAGGCTAACAAGAAGAGCAGAGAAGAAAACAAATTGTGCAACAGAACCTCAATTGCTATTGAATACCTTCTAAAATACAAACATCTTTCTTACATACTTGCAGCATTAAAGCATCTAGGTCAGTATTTCACTTCATTATGGAATCATAGAATGGTTTGAATTGGAAGTGAACTTTAAAGTTTCAATCCCACTGCTGTGGGCAGGGTCATCTTCCACTAGATTACATGGCTCACAGTCCCATCCAATGTGACCTTGAACGCTTCTGGTGATCCACTTCTCTGGGCAATTTGTTCCATTGCCTCACAACGCTCACAGTAAAGATCTTCTTCCTTATTTCTAATCTAAATCTATTCACTTTTAGTTTGAAACTGTTATTCTCTTGTCCTTATCACTAAAGCCTCTGGTGTAATCAACAGATTTCCAGTATGACAGTAGGAATTATTCAGTTGGGAAAAGTTAATAATGATGTTTATGCCTTCTGTATGATTTTGAAAAGTGAGTGAGTTGTATATGATAAAATATATATGATTCGTTTTTCAAGATAAAAATTAGATAGTTGTATTAAGAGCAATATTAAAAGGCTTTTGTAGGGAAAGGAAGCCCCGTGCAATTGCTCTGATTTACAGACAGTCCTTGTAATGTGTTACATTAAAGTCAGCTGTATTCACTGTCAGTAAATGTTCTGTTTGGGTTGTTTTGTGTGCTTAAATTTTAGTCTGGAATACTATAATTGTTCATTTAGAAGTACTTGCTTAAATCAAAATTGTGGTTCTTACTTCTTTACAAGTTCTATTTAAACATAAAAGAAAGCCCAGAATCTTTTGCACGTTTTTCTTTGTTATAGAGGTGGTTACCAGGCTCTCCCCTCTCTGTTGTGAAAATATGGCCCAGAGCAGAGCAATCTTCACTATTTTTGTTCTGATTCGAAGCTGCAACCGGAGCGTTCCATGTATGGATGTGATCAGATATTCAGTTCAAGTTCTACTTAATGTTTCAAAGGTAATTTTAATGTTTTCTTTAGCAGGTGTATAAGCAGTAGACCACTTTAGTGCAGTTTTTACTTATCTGAAAAATTTCTGAATGAATTTAATAGAAAATAATTTTGAAGAACAAAACAATTTCCGAGTTTTAATTAAGTTATTTACTTGAGAAGATTAAATCATAATTATTATATTTGGTAAAAGAAAATACTTTCATGGGCAGAAAGTAATGAAATTTACTTCTAAGGGATTACATTGCAGGCTATCCCAAGTATTGCGTGAAACTACAGAAATGTGTAAAATTGTGTGCAAATAGGATAGGATGTGTATACAGTTAGCAAAAACTGAAATTTTTAAAGTAAAAACGTACATGTTACTGAAGGTACACTACATTTCCAAATTCAGGTCACAGAAGAGATAATTTACAGAACTGATTATTTTCATAAATAATTAAAGCTGGCATAGTTTTAATTTTGAAATTAAAAATAAACTTGTCAAACATAGGTTTTCAATCTTATATCCATACTACAGACATTTATGTTTAAGTTCTTTTTTTCTTATTTCAGGAAAAAAATGGAATATTGAGGCTAAATTTATTCCTAAATTATTCTATAACCATTCTAATTTATTATTATTATTTTTTTTAAATGTAGAATCCAGTTCTGGGAATCTTTACTTGAGGGGCTGGGAAGCAAAAAGTGTAGCTTTTTGTGACCTGTTACAATAGTGTAACGTGTAAAAGTGATTTTTGTCTCTTGGATGCCAGAGGAGGCACAAACTTAATCAAGGGAAGAATATGGATTTTGCTTTTTCCTCTAGTTGGAATGTTAATTTGAGGCTCGGTTTATATAAGACCTCTTATTTCTTTCTGATATAACAGTATGAAAGAACCACTCAAGCAGTATATGAAGTAGATAATTGTATAGATACATTACTAGACCTACTGCAAATGTACAGAGGGAAAGCTGGGGACAAAATTTCGGAAAAAGGAGGAAGTATTTTCACGAAGACTTGTTGTTTGTTGGCCATCCTTTCAAAGGACTCAAAGAGAGCTTTGGTAAGACCTGGTGTCTTCTTTTTAATAGTTTGGTTTATCCTTGCTTTTTGCTTTTCTTGTATGTTTTGGTGTTATGTGTATTTGTGGTTTTTTTTTTTCCCTCTCCTTCTTGCCTAATACTCATTACCTGTTGTAACAACTTTGTTGGTGGAGAAATGCAATTCTAAGGTGGTGAAAACAGTCATTAGCTAGTGCTCAGTTTGACTTCGTGACTCAGAGTTAGTATGACACCAAGTTTTTGATCCTGCAATATGTGCAAGATTGTGATCTTACATTTGCTACTTGCAATAGGGTTTTGATGAATTTCGATCAGTTACTTAGCATTACATAAAGTCTAGTTGCTGCTTAATTTACTTTTTTTCCCCCTACTTCTGAGAGCTTACCATTACTTTTCAGATAAAGTTAAAATCTTTATTGTCAATAAAAACTAGCAATATTATTGTTTATGCCTTTATGTGACATACTTTATTGTAACAGAAACATAGCCTTTTTTTTGGAAAAAAAAAGTTTATTTGTTCATACTTATTGATAGAATTGCCAACAAGTAGAGCAGTCTGGGTTCTATGCTATAAATAGGCATCATCAAATTTATCCAAGTTTATCCATCAGATATGAGCACTTTGGTTATTCAGTCACTTCTAACCACGGCATTAAGCTTTGATTTGATATGAAGGTGCACAAAAACACTAATTTGTCTCTCTGTACCACTTGTTAGAGACGTATGCCAGTGACGTAATAAAATTGCCTCAAATGAGAAATTAGTAAAATTTGAATTGCGCTTCTAGAATTTTCTGAAGTCTCTGGTAGTGTTCCATGTACGTATTTTGGTATCAGTAGTAGTCAGCGTGCTGGTTTTAAAATGGTTTCACTGTACTTTTGGTTAGAAGTTCTGTTTACATTAAAAATGTTCAGTTTTTATTGAACAAAACAGATTTCTAAGTTTAAGTTGCTTTTAAATTTGTAGTATTAACTGTGTATTGTTTTCACCTTTTCTCAGGAAATCCGAAGCATGCCAAGAGTTGTTACGTGCATTCAAAGCCTCTATAAGCTTACAGCTCGTAAGTGCAAAATGGATGCGGAGAGGACACTTACGAAACAGAAGACAAACACTTTAATTAGTGGAACTTCCTTTATTCCAGTAACTCCTCTAAGAATAAAAACAGTTTCAAGGTACGTGCCTAAAAATTAGTCTGCTGTTTGTACAGTGACAGTATACTATTTTAATGATAAACCACCATTATTTCCACAGAATTAAACCAGACTGGGTTTTGAGAAAAGATAACATGCAAGAAATTGTGGATCCTCTCCAAGCAATTGTGATGGTGATGGATACACTCAGCATTGCTTGCTACTGAAATGTAAATTAATGTATTTGTACAGTAGGTATGCAGCAGGCAGCTAAATGATTTTAAAATGAAACAAATAATTGTCAAGCTGTCCTTGAAAATGTTTTTGTAATTAACTTTTTTGTATTGTATGCAGCTTTTGAAATCCTGCCAAAATCAATTGTACAATAAAATCGTATGTCCTTGTCTATTTTACTGTTGCATTAACGTGTCGTTCTTATACAGTTCTGAATCTTACCAATATCATGGTATTTCTCACTCTGACCAAGTGTTGCATAGTTGTTTGTACGTGACAGTTATGTTGGCTTGTCTGATGTGGAGAGGTGTGAGGAGGAGAGAGAGTCTGCTGACTTTAAAACTGGCTCATGATTTCATTGGGCTTGAGATCGCTTTCTAGTGAACTTGAAGGGATCATGCGTGACTGTAAGAAACTTTTTAAAATTATTTTTTTAGAACTACAGGATTAGGACAGAACAAAGGGTTCTCATAAAGATGAACTTAGAAACTCTGACCTGCTATTTTAAGGAAGGTAATTTTGTGAGATTTCTTACTTTCACATCATCAATACATACTAGTGTGCATCGCATCCAGCTGAATAGATGGTGTTCATCACAGCATCTCCCTGAAATTCTGGTCTATTGTGCCTTGGAATTGCATTTTCTTAGAGCAAGGTCAAGAAAACCAAACGCATAAACTGATAGCCTCCCTCTCTGTTTTGGAGATTATGCTTCCCAAGGTTGGAATATGATGCCAAATCAACTGGTTGCTGTTAATCCAATAGTTAAGAATTCAATCTACTTTTTTTAGACAATAGCATTGTTCCATTTTTCTTTGCTTAAAAAAATAAAAAAGGTGGGTGGCTGTGCTAGAGAACGTAAGGACAGGAAAGAGCACTGGCTATGTGGTTATGTTCTTTTTAATGTAAAAGCCTCCAGAATGAATTACAGATAGAATGCAAAGGAGTGTGTGGGAGGGAATTTTTTATTTCCTCTTGCTGCGGCCAGGGTAAATAGTAACCTGATAACACAATGCCCTTTAAACTTGGAACTCAAGAGGTTCTAATGGGGACAGTGTTCAATTAGTTTAAACTGTTCCATTCCATTTGTTGCCTAGTTTTGCTGTTATATAATAAAGTCAATCCTCTTTACTGATATAAAGTATGTCCAGTGGAAGTAGAGTTCTGCAAGTCTAGTTGTAGTTTGTGGAGAATTAAAACAAAAATAAAGTTTTCAGTGAAGTAACTTGTGTTAAAAAGTACTCTTGGCATTACAGCATTTGTGAATACCTTTGAAAATTCAGTTAATCATTTACAGAAGTAATACTTGGGGTATTTTTGCAAATGGTGGAAACTATTGATGGAGACAGTAATGAAGATGAGATTTAAAAGCTGTTTTTTCTTCCTAGTTATGATGAATTCAGGCAAACTCTTTGCAGAAGGTAAAAACACTGAATTCTTTTGCTAATAAATATGCATTGAATCTAGAACATGCAGTTTAGGTATCTTAGGTGGGGTGTCTCATATCCTGACCAAGAATAAACACTGCTTTTTAAATACAGTTTTGTTGCGAGATGGCTGATAATCGTGGATCAGTTGCTGCTTATCTGAGCTACAGATTTGCCTGGAAAGTTTGAAGCTGTATAATGGAAAGGTTCAGATTTCTATTCAGAAGAGTTTTCTCGAGAAATGTATCTGAGATATTTTGGGGCATTATACAAATGGAAATTTGCACTCCTAGACATTACGTACACTGACGTGTCAGTAATTGGGGTGTTCTGGCTAACCACTGAGCAAAAGAGCAGAAGTTAAGTGGTGCCCGCAGAAGTTAGCTTTGGGTGGTGTTTCACATTTCCTATCCCTGTTTTCAGTACTGTTTGAAATTCCTGGGTCTGTATAGTATGCATACTGCTTGAATGGTGACTTCTCAATGCTGTGAACTGCTCCTAATTAAGAAGATTTTCATCTTTTTTTCATTTCCTTTTGTATTAACTAGTGTGGGTTTAACACCAATATATTTGTTGCTACTACCTCTGTCTTCAGTGGTTTTGTCCTTTTGCAAAGCTACTGAAATGTCACTGGTACCTTTTCAAGAATCAAACCAAAGTTATGTAGTTATCAATGATTTCTGTTTTTTAACTACATTAAAATTTTAATGACTAACATTTTTTATGTAGATATGATACAGTAGCTGTGTGAGGAAGGGATATATAAAACTAGATTATGTTGGTGCTTTAAGTAAGCATACTGTGCAGTAAATTCTGGTGACTTTATTGAGGAAAGGAGAAATGGATTTTGTTCCAGTACATGTAGAGTGAATGCAGCCATGCCAACCTGTGAGAAAATTCTGTACAATTACACTGAGATTCATAAATGGTGACTTAGTTTTGGAATTTTGCTTCCTCTTGTTAGATTGCCTTGCAATGGCATGGAAAGAGTTTGAAATAATTGTGTAAGTAGTCCAAACATATACATTTCTGGTTCTTTTTTGTTTGTTTTTAGTACCTTATTGTAACGTACATCACTATTACTTTTAAATGTTCTCTCCTATTACTGCTTTTTAAAAAACTAAAACTTAAGTAATTGCAGTTCTGCTTGTCTTTCCTTAGCTTCCATTTCTTCTTTCTTTTTCCTTCCTGCTGTTCTTAAATCTGTTCTTAAACTCTCTTCCTTCAGCAAGTTGTCCTCTATATTACCTTGCATTGGGTTGTCATGCTGAATAAGCAGCTATTGCATAGCTAATTCTTGATGCTGTTTCCACTTTATTTTAGTCCGTGCATCAGACTGGCTTTTCAGTAGAAGGTGCTCATGCTTACATCTTCTAGGCTAGAAAGAGTCAAATAAACATCCATTTTGCATCTACTTTGCCCTGTTCATATTAGGAAATTTTCATTCTACAGATTGTATTTCTGTGAACCTAAAGAACATAAGAGATACATTTTTGATATATCATAATTTCAGTGATTGTTATAAGACTTCATGCCAAGGATGAAATTTTTTTTTTAGAAGTAAGTATGATAACTTCAGAATAATAATTTTTTCCTTTAACAGTGACTGCCAAGTACACTAACTTTGACCTTGTAGGCAGAGTTTCATTCACTTTGTTTGAAAGCCTGAATCAATCCAATTGTTTTTAAACAACTTAATGCAAAATGAAATTCTAATATGGGATGAGATTTTGAATGACAAATACATGTATTATGTCTTTGCAGATAAACTTTGTGATTTGCCACATGTAGAAAATGGAAGGATTGCCCCATATTATTACAGTTTCAAAAGTTACTATTTCCCTATGCGTAAAGGAAAAAACCTTTCCTATTCTTGTGTGGCTGGTTATACAACTGAAACTGGATCTCAAGATGGCAGAATAACTTGTACAGCAAAAGGATGGTCTCCAGTGCCACAATGCTACAGTGAGTTAGTGTCTTAATTTCATTATTGCCTCTAGCAGAAAACTTTTTTAGCTCAGTTTCCTTAAGCATATAGGGACAAAAGGTGCAGAATAGTAGGGATAAAATGCATAAGTTAGGACAAGGTGAAATCCATTATGTGTGTTCATACATTGAATATTTTTACACTAGTATATATTCGAAGGACTCTTTCCACATATTTTTTTTTAAGAATTTAAAGAAAGCTGTCCAGTGTAACTTATTTTGGGAAAAATAATTAACGTTTTAGTCCCAGATGTGCATCTGGGCCTCCTTAGCTCCAGATTGACATATTCCATAGTACTACCATCTGTTTAATGATTGTGGTAGCATTTCAATGAAACAAGAAAATGAAATTGGATGGAGATAATTAAAAACCCCCATTCTCCTGCCTATCAGATATAACATTGCATTCATTATTTTTTCCTAACCAAACTCTCTTTTCATTTAGAAAAATGTAATAAGCCTCTTCTGGAACATGGCATTTTTTACGGTATGGAAACATACTTCAAAATACATGAGAAACTACAATACAAATGTAATCAAGGCTACCACACTCCTAGTGGTGGTACTGAAGATGCAGTACAATGTCAGTCAGATGGATGGTCTTCCCAGCCAAGCTGTACCAAGAAAGTTGGTAGGACTGTGTTTCTCTCCTTATAATTTTGTATATGTATATAAAAGTCTGCTGTCCTTCCTGTACCAGTAGGGTCAAACTGCCTTTGTTACGTTATTTGAATATTCCTGAAGTAAGTTCCCAGCTGTACCTCGTGCAATGAAGTTGTCAGATGTTTCACGCTGTTTGTTTTGTGAATTGGTATAGATAAAGTTGTGGAATCAGTATAGGTGAGATAACTGTGTTTCAAATAAACCCATTTATTTGGATTTATTTGCTCCCAAAATGAACACTAGAAAACCTATGTAAACTGTTGCATTTTTAATTGTTCATTATCGTCAAAGACTGCCAGATTGATTCAGATACAATCACTTTTAAGGGGAGTTTTAGATAAGCAAGTTTAAAGGAAAAGAAAAAGCAATATTAAACATATGTCTTATTCATTTAAGAGTCATGCCAAGTACCCGAGTTACATCACGGCAACTACTTCACAACTCAGCAGGAGCTCCGAGTGAATGAAGCGCTGCTATATAAATGTGATGAGGGATACCTCACTGCAGGAGGAAACACTACAGAAGAAGCAGTTTGTCTCACACATGGATGGTCCCTTACTCCAAACTGCATGAGTACGTAGTGGACTTGAAATGAATTCTCTTTGAAATGACATATTCTACAACTGTATAAAAAAAATATAAGTTTTATAAACAGCCGGGATAAAAAGTTTTTGTTTTCTCCCTAGAAAAAACCTGCACTTCTTTGGGTGGAATAGAACATGGAGGTTTCTATCCGGTGAAGAAAATCTATGAAGAAGGAGATGTTGTTCATTTTTACTGTGAGGAAAATTATTCTTTCCGTGAATTTGACCTAATTCAATGTTATTACTTTGGATGGTATCCAGATCCTCCAGTGTGTGAAGGTACTTTATTTTTATGTTTGTAATATGTAAAGTTCTCTAGCACTTTCTTGAAATGAAATGCTTTCTTTATGAATAGAAAATAAAAATATGCTTTCATACCAGTTTACAACCGAAGTAGAAATGGGCTTCATGCTCTTCTGCTAACTAAATAGTAGGGAATAGGAAATGGTGATTGGAATTAGGCTGCTTCTGCCCATTCTAGGTGAAATCTAACAATTGAGCAGATACTGTTACTTGCTGTTGCTTCCAAGTATTTTTTCCTGGAAAAGCAGGAAGAAGCAATAGCAGGGAAGCTGCTCAGCCCTTAGAGTTCAAGGTAAACCAGGTTCAGATTATGTGAAGGATTAATCAAGCATGTGTAGAAGCTTCATGAGGTGGGAGCATGCCTCTTGAGATACTAAGAACAATTATTGTACAGCATTTATGTCTGATGCTTGAGGAGGAAAAAATAAATATTTATCCTTTAAGAAAAACACTAATGTTTCAAGTGCAGTTTTAAGTAAAATTGATGTTTTGGAATCATTTACACTGAAAGAAAAACCCTTAAGACCATTGAATCCAACCACCCACCTAACACTACACGTCCACCCATGTCCCTAAGCACCACACCCACACATCTCTTAAATACTTCCAGGGGCTGTGATTCTACCACCTCCCTGGCAGCATCTTCCAAGGCCTAACTGCTCTTTCCAGGAAGAAATTATTCCTAACATCCAATCTAAAACTCCCCTTGTGCAACTTGAGGCTGTTTTTTAACGTTTTATCACTTGTCGCCTGAGAAGAGAGACTGACAACGTCCTTGCTGCAGCCTCCTCTCAGGTAGTTGTAGAGGGTGATGAGGTATCCCCTCAGCCTCCTCTTCTCCAGAGAACATCCCCAATTCCATCAGTCATTTCTCATATGTCTTGTTTTCCAGTCTCTTTACCAACTTCCGAGTAACTCAGTATCCCTCTTGTAGCGAGGAGCCCAAAATTGAGCACAGTACTCCTTTATAGCTAATCTTGTAGAAAATAATGTGATTGGTACAAAGATGAAGTTTATGTTCCTTTCCTAGAAGGTATGTTTGGGTTTAAAATGCACTAGAATCTCTCTACGAGTTTGTTTATAACAGAGCAATATCATAATACCTCTCCTTTATATTTGTTGAAAGTAAAATCTCATTTTTGTTCTAAATCTTCATTTTACTAAGTGAGGTGAGGAGGTAAGACATTCCTCTGCATAAACCAGAAGTGCTTTCTAAAAACACACACTTGAACATTGTATGGTAAAATGAGTTGCTCTGCTTATAGTTTTGTTTAGTGAGAAAAAGAATGCATTTTTTATTTTCAGATGTAAGAAGTAAATGTCCTCCACCACCACTTCCTCCTCATGCCAATATCATCGCAATTAGGAGAACATATCACAATGGTGACAGAGTTCATATACAGTGTCAAAGTAAATTTGAAATACGAGGATCTGGGGAAATCCAGTGTGAAAATGGAAAATGGACGTCACCCCCTATCTGTATGGGTTAGTAACTCTGGCAGCTGAATAGAAATAATTCTTCAAACAATATCTTAATATTCCTAATAGCCACAGTTTCCGTATCTGCAAAGCTATTTGTCCTCCTCTGATAAATGCTTGAGAGGAAAAAGTGCTGCAGATTAAGAGAGAGGATGAGCTAGATTATTTCTTAGTGTTTTTTTTGTTGTTGTTTTGTTTTTTGTTTTTTTGTTTTTTGTATTTGAAAATGAATTATTTCAGAGAAATCTGGTTCTAAGTTTCTGCGGTGATTTTAGGATCTATGGATAAAAAGGAATCTGAGGCACCAGCACTCGAGGCAGATGCATCAATAAGGACAAGCAAAACATATCACAGTGAAGAAATGAGTAAGTGAACCTTGCTTTCCTATTTAATAGGAAATTCAGTGCTGTCTAACACTGTTAGAGGTATTTTATGACTTAACCTTATTACTTTTTTCCTACATTACAATTCCTTACTCTTTAAGATGTTTGCCTATGCTTCATGTATCAATGTAGCAGTATGACTGAATGAAAGACCATTCTTTCTTGTTTCTAGAGACTGAACTAAACCTGTTTTTCAGTGCTGTATATGTAATTTTCTTACACGCATTAGCATTTAACTACAATCATTTTGTATTGCTTGTTACTATTGTCTGAATGTGCAAATTCAGGAATACTTTGCTGATCCTTTGTTTAATAGCTCACTGAGGTTTATTTTGAACTCCATATGGGTTTAACATTTAAAACAACAAATAAAGACAGTCTCAGCACAGCCAAACAACTAGTCCATATTGACTGTAAACCAGCAGGGAGTAAAGAGTGGACACAGATGAGGAGTGTATAGAAATAGTCTGTATTGCAGTAGGGTAATTGTGGACTGTCTGAAACTGAAACTTCAAAAAAAAAATAGTTATCAGACACTTCATTTGTATGCAAATTTTGGATCAAACTCCATTGTTTTTCATATACTCATATCATACTGATATTCAAATATCAGTGCTGAAGTTATTTTGAAGATTTAATTATGTATCTTCTTACCTTGTATTAGAAAGGCAGCAAAACTGTACCTCTCCGCCAGTGATTAAAAATGGTGTTCTTCTTGGCCCTTTATTACCAAGTTACAAAAATGGTAACTCAGTAGAATATGGTTGCCGGCGTCACCATGTTTTGGATGGATCCAGTACTGTTTACTGCAAACAAGGAAACTGGACAGAACAGCCTACTTGCTTGGGTAAGCCTTACAGGAAAAAAATATATACAATAAATGCATCCTTCTTTCCTTCCTGTAAAGAAATGATCATGATAATTTTTCCACTGGCATCCTTTGTTAAATGTATTTTTTAGTTTTTAATCTACTGTGATAGCACAAATAAACAACTATCTAAGCTTTAATTATTTATTTCAAAATGAAATATGCCATATGTTTACAAATATTGGTAGAGAACATTGTATCAGAAGTTTGTGTTTTCTGGGAATTACCATTCTGAGTTTATTCTTTTCTGCATATTACTTCTGTTACTTTAGTCCATTTCTTTACCTTTGTACTCTTTTCTTGTTTTTAATATATTCAGTATGTTATTTCTTGGAAAATTCGAAAATATTTTAGTACTATTGGTTTTTATTTCCTTTTTTTCCAACTCCTACGGAAGGGAGTTAAGAAATCACTTACTTGATTGCTTTTATTTCCTAGAGCCGTGCATTCTTAATGTAACTGATATGAACAGTAACAACATAGAGTTGAAATGGAGACAGGAAGAATTAATCTTCCTACATGGTGATCTCATTGAGTTTGAATGTAAGCAAGGATACCAATTTTCCCACACTACCATGCCATCTCCTGGGAGGACACAGTGTAACCGTGGAAGACTGAAATACCCAAAATGTGTTCTTGAAGGTAAAACAACACTTCCCATTTGTCCTTTTGAGTTCATCAATCTAAGACCTATTTAGAAACATTCGCTTCAGCAGTAGAGGCCTAGAATGTATTGTAAATGGTAACAAAATTTTAGTATCTGATAGATATCCTTACATAACATATCTATATTGTTAAGTAAAGTATGTATTGAATATATAATTGCTAAATATATATGTGCATAATAAAATACACCTTCCTCTGCTGGGAAGGCAATAGAAGGGAGGGAGGAGCTGTTCTCCAAGCTGAGGGAAGTCAAAGCTCTGTAAAAGGCAGCTGTAAGCACTGAAACGCATACAAGAGGTTTCATGTGGTTTAGAATTACACAGATTTCATTCTGATTTGAGAAATAATGTAAAAGTATTGAAAATAAACTGAGAGTTGATATTTATGTAGTGTTGACAGGAAATTAAAGCTGCTGCTGTGTTAGTTTCTTACACTGAATGTTTCACAAAGATTTTTGACATTATTCCAGTTCCCATGGAAAAATGTGACTCTCCACCGTCTATTGCAAATGGAGCTCTTACTCGCCCACCTCTGACCCAGTATGACAGCGGTTCTTCAGTTCAGTATATTTGTTCTGATTATTATTTCTTGCAAGGATCTGAGAGAATTTACTGTTCTGAGGGCCAGTGGACTTCACCACCACTTTGTATAGGTAGGCACAAGAAGATACATAAGCATTTATTTCTGTTTGTAATTCAGATGCATAGTCTTTATTGATTGAGTATTGTCAACTGGAACATCATTAAGATCTGAACTGCATTTTTCAGTTAGAGAGGAATGTATGTTTTAATAGAAGCAACTACAACCTTGTTTGGCTTTTTTATTAAATAAATCTTACGTGCCAGCTGTGTCCAAAAATACAGTGATTTCATGTATAATATCTTAAGAGAATGGGAAATAATCTGCATTTTGAGTGTCAAACCTAGTCACAATAATCTGATTTCAGTAATAATTTATTTATTTATTAACACTGAATATGTCTCTGTTCTTTAGAGCCATGCACTTTGTCAAAAACTGAAATGGAAAAAAATAACGTGCTGCTGGAAAGTTTTTATGAGAACCAAATTTACTTTCACCATGGAGATTATGTTGGGTTTTACTGCAAACAGAATCATTTTGGAGCAGAATCTGGTACAACTTTATTTCAAGTGCAGTGCAAGAAGGGACAGCTAGTGTATCCAAGATGTGTTGAAAGAGGAAAATAAGTAAGTATGACTTCAGAGAAATGTATAGGAAAGGTATGTATGTGTTCTTTATCTAGTATTAACAGTTGCATTAAGATGGCCTCATATCTTCAAGATGACTACAGTTGACTTTGAGAAATGAGTGTTCAGTGGCATTGTTGAATCTGAGTCAGAGCAAGTATTATGAGAAAATGTTCTGTGGAATGAGGACTGAGTATGCAGCAGCACGGTACAATATTAGCAGACTGTGTGTGGAAATTTTAGGAAGAAGAGTTCTGTAAGGCTTACACTGCTTCTGCCGCTGCATCTATGCAAGAGATGTCAATATTTGTGTTTGTGGAACTTAGATTTTAGTTACTTTGTGGTGGCAGTACAAGTGATGAATTGTTTATCACTGTATTCAGCTTATCACTGCCTTTTCACTAGGACTGCATTCATAATATTGGTTACTATTATTCATGTTGCTCATATATTGTCAAGATTTCTTCTCATTCTGTTGCTGTCATTGCATTCAACGTTATGCATTTGTTTTTCCACCAGACCTTCAGCTCTGGCTGAAGCTGGGGGAAGAAGGAGGGGTTCCCTTTGGCAACAGGAGATGGCAGATGATCCCATTTGTAAGGCTGTGAAGATGAGCTCACAAAGTAAACAATAAAGAGCTGCAGTAGCCTGTTGCTTTGTATTGAAAGTGCTGGCAGTACTTTTCCTGTCATCTGGGTAGAGTTTTGCAACAAGAGGTTTCACCAAAGTTGAAAAACAAACAAACGAACAAGCCCAACACACACTTCTTCTCAAAAAGAACATTTAAAATACACTGTCTACCTCTCTCTCACTCCCCCAGTCCAGACAGCTAAATGAAACCCCTCTGCAATAGAGCACCACGTCTTCCCCCAGGACACTTTGCTACCTTAAATGACCCAGGGTCCTCTGACACAGAGACCAAGTGAGAGCATCAATGTCAAATCTGTATATTAAATGGCATTAAAGCTCTTCTTTTTTTTTTCTTTTTTGATAGTATAAACAGAAGTTTTAATAGTTTATCTACTCTCAGTGAATTATCTTGCACAGGGGTACTTGCACCCTACACTGGAGCCCTACTGTTCTAGTGGACCTTCAGCATCGATTCATCCCAGTCTTCAACTGAAAGATTCCCTTTTCTCCAAGTTCCTGCAACAAAAGACCTGTCTGTGGAAAGGGAGGCAGCAGGCCTTTGTTTTCTGGAGATCTTATTTCAAGAAATTATGTCCAATTCTTTGGTTATGGTGTGACTAAAGCAAGGCTTTAGCTATCCTGAAATTTCCCTTATCAGCAAAAGCAACAACAGAAAAACAGATACTACTTACTTGCTTTATTTTCTTAGAACTCAACTCATGTTAATACCCCACATGAATACTGAGACAGATAGTTAGGTAGACAGCCTCCATTAACTGTACTGCTTTGGTTCATTTTCATGAGCTTGGCTGAATTAATTAGGTGAAGTTAAAGAAAAATCTCTCTGTGCTGAAGGCAGCTCAGGGTCAAAGAATCATCCCTTGCTGCACAGAGCTCTGTACCGCCCACAGTAGCTTTCAAAAAATTCTTAGGGAAGTGAACTGCAAGAAAAATGAAAAGCATATCTTCTACAATGCTCTATTAAGTGGGGCAGTAAAACCCCTCCTCCACTAGCAATACACCAATGGCATGTAAACACATTAGCTGTTCCTGTACATCAACTGCAGTATGTCACCATTGGATCGACTACCAAAAATAAATAAATAAAGCACAAGTGTCCTGGATCCATCAAGACAGCAACACAAGCTCACCTAAAAATGAAAAAGATGGTAGGTCCCATTCTGGAACCTGGATCAAAGGAGTTGTTGCCTATCTACATCCAGAAATACTAGCTAGTTACTTGCATTGCAGCATCTTGCCTTTCCACCAAATAACACAGAAGCTCAAGTCCTGCATAGGAATCAGGTTCTGTGGTCCAGAGACTGCCCTGAGTTTTTTTAAAGAAGGCTCAGGCTGACTCACCCTGACTCTGCCATGAGCCCAGGCTAAGTTCCAGGCATGCTCGTGGAGAAAAAGCTAGAAGCAGACAAGGCCAAACACACTCATTATTTGCTGACAATCAAATTACCGGCAGGCTTTTTAATTCTTGACTCAGTATGCCAACAAAGCCAGCCTACTTCAGGACGAAAATGTAAAAAAATAACAGTGATCTATGCAGAATAGGCAAAATGTGAGTACAATCATTTGGACGGATAAAATGTAAACACAGTTACAGAATGTAGATAAATTTACAAAAAATGGTTAAATTTAAACAAAATCATCCAATAAGATAAAGAAAATCAATTAGCAAATTCCAACAGATAACACTGTCTAAGCTATAAAGCACAATAAAGCAGGAAACTCCAGGAAAACTTGAGCTCAGATCACTGGATTTGTTGAAGGAACGTTCATTTCTCCAGCTGGACTCAGTCATGTCATTTCTAGCTACCAAGATAATCTGCGTTGCAAAGAGACAGAAGGGGAAACAGAGAACATTGAGGATGACATATTGCCATGTTTCTTGAGAGCAGTGAAAAGTAGTTGCCAAGCATGCCCACCCATTGATCAATTCAATTCCCTAGGTTCCTTGGAATAGGAGCAGCTCCATGACAGATGCGGACTGGTATGAGATTAAAGGAAGGCCCCTGAATCTGACCCTCCTTTTTCAGTCCTTCTTGGCTGTTCCCTACAGTTCTTTTACAGCCCCCTGTGCTCTCCCACATGAACCACTTACTTACTTGCACATTGAGGATACTCGATTACTCCATCCAGACACTGTGGGTGAAATTTCTCTGGTCTTGAAACTTGCTTATGATACCAACTTTTGCATGAAAAGGGAATATGTTCCCTAGAGCGATAGGTGTAAGGTTTTTTCTGTTTCAATGAATCTATTTTAATTTTGTTCTTATCCATTTCTGACTCAAGCACTACGCAGTTCCCTGGAAAACAAAAGCCACCACTAATGATGTGAAGTATTTTCATGATTTATCTGTAGATCTCACACTGGACAGCTGAGTCTCTGAAGATGCCTCAAACGCTTCTTATTCTGCTTTACTGCCTCCCTTTTGCAACTGTATCCTTCTGTATCAACACACAGAGCAGACTATGAAGGATAAAAGCTCATTTCATTCTCAATTCTTTGCCAGTGCTCCAGTAGGAGATGCTCAGGGAAAGTGTAGAAGGAGGCAAGCACAGATTTTCTCTCTGAGAAGCCTACAAAGGCCTGCAATGGGCATCATCAACTGCTGCCTCCATGCATATCAGACCATGGTATGAGCAGAGAGGAGCTGCAAAGGCCACAGAGGTACAAAGGGGGCGCAGCATGGCAGCAACAGAGACCCAGGAGAGAAGCTCACTGGGGCAAAACCCTGCCTAAACAGGCAGGCTTGGGAGAGACTGCAGTGAAATGGTCTGCTGTCCTGCCATGGTCAGTGTAGCAATTTCAGGGATATCACTTTCAAGGAATTCACAAGCTCTTTGGTCCTGCTTGGAATTAGACAGGCAGTCACAGAACAAATAACCCTAGCATGAGGCTTGGTGATCCCTTTCCTCTCAGGTACTCCTGTCAGCAGCATCTTGGAGACACCACCCATCATGGCCTCCAGCTTTACAGGATTTCCCACACCCTGGAACTCTGTTATTACTTCCCCAGGCACAATTGCTAAAGGCTTTCCTCTCAGCTTATGCACTAAACATGCAAAAAAACAGAAGCTAAGCAATGACAAATGGAGAAGACTTACTTCCTGGCTTGCACAGTGGATATTCTAATGTGCCATTAATACATTGTACTCTGAACAGAGAAGATGCTGGGTCTTTCACATATCCTATTTTACAATCAAATTCAATAGAATCACCCGATGTGGAATACAGCTTGCTTTCTTCCCTCCATTTCAGCTCAATGTTGTTTTTGTTCATATCTTCTTCAGATGCTGTACAGGCCGCTTGGAAAAGGCAAGAGAACAGTGTCATCAGTTCATACGGATGCACCACATGTAAATTTTTCCCCCTACAGAAGTTCTTCACATCATTAAATGCTTCCAGGACTTTACTCTGAGCCTCTGCTTTTTGCAACAGCAAAGAAATATTCATCAAAACTGAGGGGAAAAAAAAAGATGATAGTTGAGTCACCATGCAGCGCTATGGAGAGGCCATTTCACTCTGAGAGTCACATGGGATAAGGGGGAAGGAAAGCCTGGGGTAGGGGAGCTCAGCAGGCAACATTCAACTTCCCTGTATCTTTTTTGAGAATCCTCCTTTCTCTTGTCCCAGGACTTCTTTAAATTCATTTCCTTGTGGCCACATATGTCACCCCTGGATTTACTGCATTCAGACAGACCCAACCTCCCCATCACAGCCTGCACATCATGAAAGTGTCCTCAGCTTGGGAGCCCAGCACACTGATGGAGATCTCCTCATTATAGGTAGTTCAGCCAAATTCCCCTCCTCCCTGATCTGTTGGTGAGAGGAGGCAGGGAGAGACTGCAGGCAGCAGAGGGGACTACACAAGCTGACATCAAGGAGAAACTCCTTCTTGACAAAAGAAAGATTCATTGTTGTCAGCCACAGCACAAGTGCTGCTTCACAAGTGAAGCATGCTGGAAACACCTTCAGGATCTGAGAAAAAGTTAACGTGAGCAGTCACTCAGCTCTTGGCCACACAGTACATGCTTTAACCTACCTAAGCAAACTGGTGGATTTGTCCACTGCCCATTAATACATGTGATCTGCTGGGATCCTTCCAGGATGTAGAGATTTGGGCATTTATATTTTAAAGTTGCACCTTGTGAATATTCTTGCAACGGGAAGGAAAGAATGTCTCCATTTTCAATATCTGGAGGTGGGCCACATTTTCCACTCTTTCCTGGAAGAATATTAACACTTAGAGATAAAGCCATCAGTTTAATTGCATTGGTGGCCTAGCCTCAAATACTTTGGGACACTATCTTGCCTGTACATAGAGAGACTCAGAGGAAAGCAGAGAAAATTGCCACCTTGACAGCAAATAGATGATTCAGATGGAGAAGAGCAAGAGTTCCTCATTTCTCCACTGCTGGGACTCATAACTACTAGTTCACCCATCTGTCATCTCTGGAGCATTTGCTGCTTTTTGCAACACTTTCACTGGTCGTACATAATAGTGCAATGTGTTTGACATAGCTCCTTCTGCAGAAGATCTGGATGGCCACCAGCTCCATGTACTGCCTGAGCAGGGACAAGCCTGGATCTGTTTGAAAACTAGAACAAATGACACTGGACCATACAATTTCAGTTACTAGTGGGGCAGACCTTGGTCTCTTTGGATCATTTATTGCCTGGAGGAGTCCATATGTGCCAGATGCATTGCACCTGATCTCAGTCCAGAGACTGAAATTTCTAGAAGTAAATATCACTGAGCCAGCTTGATGGCAGTCTCACTAACAGGCTACTGGATGGAGAGAGAAAAATTACCTTTGCACGTGGGCAGCTCTGTCCAGGTCCCATTCTGACAACTTACAGTGGAAGTTCCAGTCATCTGAAAACCTTGCCAGCACTGATATTCAGCTGTCTCCCTAGGCAAATACCTTGACTTTTTAACACCTTGAACTTTACCACCAGTGATTTCTGGAGGAGGTCCACATGTCATATCTGAAAAGAGATATTTCTGCAGTCACAGTTATAATCATTGAGGTGTTCTCCTATACCTATTTTAGGTAAGGGAATCAATCTTGTTACTCCCCGGCTCACACAATTTCTGTCCAGAGCTTCTAATGCCTTCACAATATGTCATGCTTTTTTTTGTTTTGTTTTGTTTTCTCTTGGAGAGTGTACTGGGGTAAAACACTGTGAACACCAGGAATGTGAATTAAAATGACATTGGCACCAGAACACTTTTTTGGGGACTCTCAGGAGATGGCAGTGTCAGTGAGAGAGTCTAAAAAAAGCCAGCATTTCTGTAGCTACGTCTTAGGGCACGAAAATCCTTTTAGTGAGGCCACGGCCCTCCGCAGAGAACCCTGGCATTTCTGAAAAATCACAGATGCAGCAGCCGAGCTGGCCTTCTGATGAACTGCACAGCTCTGGAAGAAGTCATCAGCTTGCACTGTTCACAGACAGGTATGTGCAGTCAACTCCATGGAAGTATGTGAAAACCAAGCAGCGTTGATTTACCCTCCAGCCACAGATTTGGGCAGGTAAAGGAGGACAGCACATTGTCTTTTCATAGGAACACTCCTGCTAGAGTTTTGAAGTGGCAAATCTGCACTTTTTACATCCTGAGACTCTACTGGAATCTCTATCAGTTAGAGCTGACCCTCAGAAAAAACAGCTGGATCTCTCCCCCACTACTTCCATTCAGATATTCTCTGACAGGGTTGAACAGAACCGATAACCCCTTACATTCTTCTAGTAAAGGCCAATAAAATGGTATATTCTGGGGAGTAGCTAGTATCATAGCAGAGAATGAAAAATCATTTTATGCCCCTTTTCTTTAAGATGTTTTTGCTTTTGATGAAAATACGTATAGCTTTTCCAAAAGCAATAAGCTAAAGTGCTGTGCAAGAAAGTAGTTATAGGTACAAAGCTGCAGTACAAAATTAACAAAATTAAAATATAAAGTTTTTTAAGTATTTAGGTAAACAAACCAACTCCTCTAACACTAAGGGGCAGGATGAAAGCACAGATTCCTACCTTTGCAAGTAGGTGTTTGTGACCATTGTCCATCTGAACAAGTGACATAATTTACACCTGTAATCTGAAAATTGCTGTCACATTCATACTGCACCCGAGCACCAGGCAGATACCTCCGCTGTTGAGCACTGGTAATATAACCACCGTGAATTTCAGGTGGAGTTCCACAGCTAACATCTGGAAAGAGAGGTGCATTTAAGAATACTTGGACAGTAATGTGATGAATATTGCATTCATAGGCAACATTATTCACAATGAGGACAGGTGGTTTGCATAAGGCAGGTTGTTTTCCACAGGTAAGAAAGGAAGATACCATGGTCTTTATTCTGCAATGCTTCACCAGACAATATTCTTTTTGCCTAAAGTGACTGAAAAGCAGAAAGGAGTTGTAGAGATCAGCTGAACAGCATTATGCGCCAAAGAACTGGAGAGTGTTTTCTTTACTATTTGAAGGTATCTTTCAAAATGAAAGTCACATTCCTAGTGATGTGAAAATAAATGTTAGCCTACTAGTTATCCCCTTGCAGTTAGCACCCTTCCCTCTATAATCTTCTATCTGCTTGATCTAAGAAGTGAGTTAAGTTGTGGCTACTAGCTTCAGCCCAGAATGGGAAAAGATTTCTTTGCTGATCAGTTCTGCTTGATGGTTCTCAGAAACCAGGCAAAAGTTATCATAGCAGCCCATTCAAATCAATCCAATGACTGGCTCTATTGATTTGACTCGCTTGCATGCATGCGTGGGTATTATTTTAATGAAGGTCTTAAAAGACTAAGAAGGATCATAGACTATTTAGAAGTAGAATACACACCTTCACAGAACGGTGGTATTGACCAGTTTCCTCTTCTGCAAATAATTTCTGGGAGACCAACAGCCTCAAATCCTTCATTACACTGGTAGCGAATGGTTTCACCAGGCTCATACACTTCCTTGTTTCTGCCTTCAATTGCAGAATTGGGAACATTTGGAATACTTCCACATGGCATTTCTGAAAAGATATGCAAACCTGATACTTGTGGTAATATGATACACATAGAATGAGATAATTTTTCCCACCAAAAAGATGCTTCTTCTAACTGGCACAGTCAACAACTATTAGCAGATTGTGTATAAAAGAGAGCATGCAGAAACTTACATGTTAGTCCCCCAAATAGACATAAACTTTAGTCAGTGAAAAGATTTAGATTCTCTTTCTAGCAATGCCAGAAAAGTTTGGTAAAGGCTTCTGTCCCTTACTACACAGAAGTGATATCCATCGCTGAAGCATCAAAGCAATTCCCAGTCACTACTGGACTCTGTAGAAAACAGATCCTTGGATGATAAGGATGTGCCAATGACCATGACTTATCTGGTAGAGACAAACACTGAACAAAGATTGCAAAAATAGCACAGGAATACTTGAAATACTAAACTGTTGTTACTAGTCAACTCCAGTTTAAAATTATTTCAAATTCACAGCTAAACGCGTTTCAGGAAAAGTATTGTTTGACATTACCTGAGCACAGAGGAGATGAACTCCAGTTTCCCATAGAGCAAGTTATCTCTGATGGTCCATCTAACTTAAATCCAGAATGACAAGTGAACTTCACTCTAGCACCAGCCAGATAAACTGTTCTCCCTTCTTTTTCAATTTTCAAGTTTTGATTTACCAGCCTGAGATCATCAGCGTGTTCTACAAGTTGTGGTGGCAAACAGGGTTTTTCTTTAAAACACAAGATAAACCATAAAAGAAAACAATTAATATTCCAAACACATATGCAGTCTAAAACTGAAAAGAAAATCCAATCAAAAATGAAGTGTCTTGAAAGTAGGATGAAGAAATATATATGATTCACAAAGCAAAACTCCTTTCCTCTCTCCTTCCTACAAAGGATTCCTTTCTTTTCATTTGAATCAAGTTAGAGCCACGTCCCATTTCATACAAAGATACAGTTAAAACTTAGTAACAAGAACAGGTTAAAAGTCATAGGCAGAGAAGCAGAAGAAACTCATGTTTTGGAATACTGAAAGTGAGTTTCTAGAATTTTAACTAAATTGAGTTTGTCACACCTCAAAGTTCTAGCAATGTCCTGGAGGTTTTCTTGCTGAACCGGGGAAAAAAAAATAATGGAGAGCATCAGAGCTTATTAAGTACTATAACCTACTTTCCGAGATGTACAAGGGATTAAGCATCTACTAAGCCTTCCTGAGTCAGGATTGTCCCTGTGCTTTATTCACTTGTAGAGTGAACATAAATTATTCATTTTTAATTACCAGTAAATCAGATTTATTAATTGACACATCAAGTTGAAAGCATATGTTTCTACTCAATTCTACAAGACAAAGGATCTAATTACAATCAAACTTCCTGTTCAGCAACTAGGACTGAAAATTTTATTGCAGTAATATTTATTTTATGAACAGCTCAAACACTTTTCTCATTCTTCTCTATGTCTGCCACTTGTCTGCAGAATTGGAAACCAACAAGCAAGAGAAAAGAAAAGAAACCACAAAGCACCAGAATTTTTCAGTTTAAAGATACAGACTCACTTGGCATGTTGCGCACATGAGTCACCATTTGCACATTTGTCCTGTGCTTCCATTTCCTACACAATTCTGAAGACACCTTCTTCTATCTCTTAATGAACTCCTGCTTATAAGAGATTATCTGTATCGGTAATGTTTTAACTGTTGGCCTACAGATTCCTCAGCATATGAAGCACAAATACAGGCTAAGTGGAGAACGGATTGTGAGCAGCCTTGGAGAGAAGTATTGGAGGTGCTGGTTAATGGAGAACTTGTCAATGTGTGCTTGAAGCCAGCAGTATTCTGGGCTGCATCAAAAGAATTGTGGTCAGTAGGGCAAGGGAGGTGACTGTCCCACTCTACTCTGCTATTGTGAGACCCCACCTGGAGCACTGCATTCAGCTCTGTGTCCCCAGCACAAAAAGGACATGGACATGTTGGAGCAGGTCCAGAGGAGGCCATGAGGATCATCAGAGGGCTGCAGCATCTCCTGTGAAGACAGGCTGAGGGAATTGGGCTTGTTCAGCCTGGAGAAGAGAAGGCTCCAGGGAGTCCTCATTGTGGCCTTCCAATTCTTAGAGGGGGCTACAGGAGAGCTGGGGAAGGGGTTTATCAGAGAATGGAGAGATAAGAGTGGTAATGGCTTTAAACTAAAAGAGGGGAGATTTAGATCAGATATTAGGAAAAAATCCTTTACAATGGAGGTGATGAGGTACAGTACAGGTTGCTCAGAGAAACAGTGGATGCCCTATCCTTGGTAATGCTGAAGGCCAGACTGAATTTGGCTCTGGGGAACCTGATCTAGTGGGTGGTGTCTCTGCCCACGGCAGGGGATTAAAAATAGATGATTGTTAAGATATCTCCCAACAAAAAAACATTCTATGATCCCTTAGGACAGATGGACAAAGTTATGTCATATTATTTATACTTGTAGTACAAGAAGAAGTCACAAAAAATAGAAGAAAAAAGCAAGAATAAAGACAGAAAAAAAGAAAGTGCTACCACTCCATCCAAATTACTCAATTTATTCACCAGGATACTATTCAAAAGCCCCTGCTCAAAACTGGGACTCCACTCTGAAATACACTACACAAATAAACACACAGCTCTTGAGGAACTGCCTGAATATTTGCCATTTTTGGCAAATTTGCCATCATCTCAGATATGTCTGCCTGAATAAAAAGGCCTACTGCTTAACAGGTGATTAACTGCACCTTTTCTTATTTTGTACCGAGTTACATTCCATTGCTTATCTGCACAATTACCTGTTTGTGACAGTCTTAACAAAAATAACAGCATCCTTTTGCTAATGATGACTCCGAGTATATAACACAGAAATTCATAATAAAATAAAGAGAAAAACGCTACTGACCAACACAGTATGGTGGTGACTGCCATTTCCCATTTATACATGTTATTTCGTTCGCACCGATGAGATGGAAACCCTCCAGACATGAAAAAGTAATTTTACTCCCATTCTTGTAATTTCTTCCGATTGATATGTTTTTAGCATTAGGCAGCTGAGGTGGAGGTGGGCATGTACTCTCACCTGAAGATATATATTGGTTTTGTAACAGAAGATAAAGTGTAACAGTTTGTCAAAGATTGCAACAGTAACAAACAGCAAAGAAAACACAGACGTTAGACAATTCTTCAGTAGCTATCTCAAGCTTTAATTAGTACCATGATCCTTTTGTTCTGCCTGAAAAACACTAGAGCTGCTATCAGATGCTTATAATGCTTTCAACATGTTTTCACAGAAAGCATGGTCAGAAAAATATACAGCATCAATGCCTTTTTCAATCTCGAAATTGCCTTCCTATCATAAACTGGTAGTCTCCCTTTTCTATTACACAGCTGCAGTAGGTTGTGTGCTTTTCCTAACTCCCTGTATGGTGAGCTACTTAAGGAAAACTGTCCCACCTTCTGGGATTTTCTGGGTTAAGTGTGATTGATTGGTAGATTTCGTCTGATTTGCTGTTTTGTTTTGATTTGATTGTTTGTTTTGTTGTTTTTGCTGTTGTCTTCCCAGAGTTAGCTAATAGCAATGTGAATTTTGCCACTCAAGGAATGAGAGGCAGCTCCTGCTATAGGAGAGAAAAAGGAGGGGAGAGATCTAAGGCAGAAGGAAACCTCAAAAGCTTGGTTTGCTGCTTCTCACGGTTCCAGAACAGTTGGATGGTAGGGACTTATTTTGAAAGGGAACGCTGTGTTGAATGGTAACCACCTGGTATACTTCTCCCACTTCAACACAATTTTCCACACATCTGGCTTATTGAAATCAGACAATTAAGCCATAATTGTTTTTACTCTTTTACAGGCATTATCCTGTTCTGCCTATTCTTCAAAGGCAGTCCTGCAGGCATCTGACCCCTTTGACATGTATTAGGTAATGGCAGCCTCCTCTAGGTCTGTGCTTTGTGTTGACCAACTCAGCTTTTTTCACTAGGAAACAAATGGGGGAGGGTATGGAGGGAGAAGGAAGAGATAAAATTCAGCAATAGAAAAACTTTGAACTTTTCTCACATCATAAGTAACAGTGACAACGGTTCCAATGTCAGAGTAGATACTATTAAGTCTGTTTCACTAAATAGAGTACCTAAATTTAATTCGCTGTTCAAATGATTCCTTTAATTAGTTCACACGATTATGCAGTTATATATCTATACAAGAATGTAAGCATTTCTGTCTCAGATTAGCGGCACAGAGATGCTAAGAGTCTTTAACAATGAGCATTTACCATTTCTATACAAAAGAAGAAACTGTATGCAAATCTGAAATCATACCTGTACATTGAATCTCTGGAGACCATTTTCCAGACACACAAGTTGCCTGTTTAAATTGGCGGTCGGCTGGTTTACATTTATACATTATCCATACCCCAGTCTCCTTTCCTCGCCTGGGAGAACTAGTACGTCCAACCACAATATCCTCTGGAAGTATACACTGATGAAATGGGTCTGAAGAAAATCAACACAAATAGCTAAAGAATACATTTGGTTCAGATAATACGTTTGTACTCATTCATTAATGAAAAAGTCATTTCCTAACACACATCCATATGAAAGTGGGGTTTTTTTTTGTTTTGTTTTTTAACTATTGTGATTTGAAGCAACTCTTAAGATTCCTTAAGAGCTGGAGCACCTCTGCTATGAAGAAAGGTCAAGGGAACTGGGCTTGTTTAGCTTGGAGAAGAGAAGGCTCCAGGGAGACCTCACTGTGGCCTCCCAGTACTTGAAAGGAGAGTATAAACAGGAGGGGGAATGACTGTTTACCCGGGTTGATAGTGATAGCACAAGGGGGAATGGTTTTAAACCAAGACACAGGAGATTTAGTTTAGATGTTAGGAGCAAGTTTTTCACTCAGAGGGAGGTGATGCACTGGAACAGGTTGCCCAGAGAGGTTGCCTCCCTGGAGGCACTCAAGGCAAGGCTGGATGTGGCTCTGGGCAGCCTGGTCTAGTGGTTGGCGACCCTGACCACAACAGGGGGGTTGAAACTAGATGATCTTTGAGGTCCTTTTCAACCCAGACCATTCTATAATTCTATGGTTCCTATATTACAGAAAATAAATGATTTTTGTTCCTGCTAAGGCAAAGACTGTTACCACTCACAAAGCAATTATTTTTATGTTAACAAGATCCCTGTCACTGGTTACATTAATAGATAAACTAAGTATTCTTCCTCAAAACTATGTGAGACTAGTGAGATGAACAAAAATAGAAAACTTCTTTTGCTAGTAGAATCAGAAGCACAGAAGTACTATTCCACATCAGGTATCAGTCCCCAGGGAAAGTGTAAAAAAGTCATAACCAGGTTTTGTGTCCTTTAATGGTGGTTCTGTCGGAACACAAGTTGTGTGTGAGGGCTAAGCAGACTGTGTTTTGTGCCAGATCCAGTCCTCAATATAATTGTAAATAAAGTTACAATGTATCCAAATAATAAATATAAAGTCACTTCTAAAGAAAGTGGGAACCAATAATATAATATCATAAACTAATATAATATCTAATAATACAATACTCCTAATACTGCTACTACTACTATAATACAATACTAATAATATCATATTGATCTTTGTTAAAGTCCCAGAGTAATTTATGACAGCCAAGACACTTCCTTGTACAATATCACTTTTCATCACTTTTTTTTCTTTTTTTTTTTAAACAAAATCACTGAGCCCAGTGCATCTTTTCCTCTTAAGGCAGAAGGTTTGTTTTAGATAGTTTGCTTTTAAAAGTTTACACACTGTGAAACTCTATGAGAAGAAAGAGAGGAAACTACTGACCAGAAATGGACTAATTACATAAAAACAACAAGGGTAAGGTAAAACCAGCACATTGAGGCTATTAATATTATTTCTAATTTCCATTAAGATTTTAAAAAAGCAAAGTAGCATATAGAGACATAAATCTCCATTTAATTAACACAATAGGCTGGTATGTCTAAAGCTTTCTGAACAAAGCTTCCTTATTGCTGGGGAACACAGGAGGATGAGTACAAAACTACTGTTGTAGGGTCACTATACATGAAGGACATGCGGTGCCATAATTGATGTGCTTCCATATTTGATTTTAACCACTGTGTAACCATCCATTCCCTTCCCCAAACCTACTCATATTTACAAATGTGTAGCTCCATAGTCTTTCTGGGATGAAGGATATGTTAGCATTTAAAAGAGGAGTAAATGAAAAAAACATTTAGTTGAGATTTGTGAAACTATAGTATCTCTGGCTACATACTGATTCCCAAAGTCCTTGAAACCATTATTATAACACTGTTAAACTCATAACTGAAATATTATGGAAATATGGAAGAAGATTACCATTACAAAGAGGTAAAGGCTTCCATTCCCCATTGAGACATATTGTTCTCATTCTGCTAGCATTCCCAGAGCTTTGCCTACATCCGTAGGTTACTTCATCGCCATGGGAAAACTGGGCTTGATCTTGCTGGTGAAGAACAACATTCAAGATAGAAGAAGGCGACCCACATGGCATTTTGTCTTCTGATGAAAAGAACAGAAATATTCCACAAAATATTGATATGAATATCCAGAAGAACTTAAATAGAATAGTTACATTTGAGTAAAACCTACGCCCATTAAATAAAGGTAGTAGCAACCTTCTACACAGCTGGGGTACATCTTTAATTTAGTCAGTTTACTAAATTCCTTTCCAACACTGAGATAATTCCATAGCATACTCCATGAGTCATTTAAGCTAAAGTTAATTTCCCAAACTGTTTTACAAATGTACATGAATCCTAAAGTGTAAGAGTATCTTCAGTTAATCCAACTCATCTGGATCCTTTATTCTGGTCAATCAAAAGTGCATTCAATTATACACCTACACGTTTGTAATATACACTTTCAAATAGCATTACTACAAGAATTGACTAATATCACTTATAATTGATTAGAGGGCTGCAGAGTTGTCTCCTCTGTGTGGTAACTGTAGTTCCTGCTGTGGGCTGCCATTGTCACTGTGCTAGGGACAGCAAAGGTTAATGGATTGCAAAGATGAGTGCAGTGTGGGAGTAGCCCTTCTGAGGGAGGAAAAGGGGATGTAAATAGAACAGGCGCATACAACTGTCTCTCACCAGGGGAAAGGGAAGACCCAGGATAAACTCAAAAATTAGAGTTGAACAACTCTGCAGTCAAGCTTGGACCACACTTCTCAGCTTGTGCACAAAAACTGCTTTCTGTGGATCAAGTATTGAAAAGATGTGAGCAGTCATACATTTTTAAAACATCAACATTGCTCTTAGAAGATGTGTCAGAATCCACAAAGCCAGAGATTACCAGATTTTCCAAGGGAATCACAAGACTTATGAGACCTCTGTCAATACTGAAGATGTTTGCTAATGGATTCTAGCTCTATTTCTAAGGAAAGATGTTCTAAGAACGTGATAGCATGTCGCTCCCTGCCTGTTTCCAGACCTCCACCACAGGTAGCTTTAGAATCTCCTGAATAGTTCAATAAAATAGGGAAGATGATAGGTACTTGTGAAAGTGATTAAATTCTCATGAGCTTTGTGAAAAGTAGGGGAAGCTGTAGCAGAGGAATCCCTTGCTGAAGAAGTTTCCATATGAGCTCTTAGCACAACAGCTATGCAAGGTTTTACTTGTTTTAACTGTAAAAGCTTTTTTTTTTTTTTCCTAGTGAACAGGTGGCTATAGCTAATTCACTTCACATTTGATTATCTTTGTATGGCACCACCATAGTTTTATATACATAGTAGTATGTAGATTACCAATGCAAGAAGGAGGAGATGACCACTGCCCATCCAAACATTCTATTTCCTTTGATCCAAACAATTTAAATTGGATGTCACATTCATATTCCACTCTGTTCCCATGCTGATACTGTTCCAGAAAGCCACCAGTAATATTTCCATTGGTGATTTCAGGTGGAGGTCCACAGTCTCTGGGATCCTCTGAAATCAAGAGATCAAACATACACACTGCAATCAGGACTATTAGCACACTTACATATTAAGCGCAACAACAACAACAAAAATTATAGCTTAAAATTAAGAAAGAGATATAGAAAAGGTTAAACAGATCATTATTTTATGCCTTTGACTGTTTAATACATGCTGGGGTGGAGCTCACAGAGATGAGTTATCCTGGCTCAGTCTACCTTCTTACTTCTGTGCACCATCAATTTTCTGCTATGGTAAAATAAGTGGTTCATGAAATCAGTCTATTTTTTAATAGAAGAAAAGCATTACATGGGCATCAACTCTAGTTGCCTGTGATACAGTATTCTCACAAAATAAAAAAAAATGAATACTCCGCAAGAAACAATGACGTCATTCATCCATACAGTACTATATACTGTATATTAAAGGAATTCACCTCTGATGGAGTGAACTCCTGTCAAAGACAGCTTAATATGTTTTGAGCTAAAGAGTCAACTACACAAAATGTACCCGTTTTCAAATGTAAAAGAGAGTGAGTGAAAAGAAGGATGAGGGCATGAAAGGCAACAGCATAACTGATTAAGCAGGAAAGAAGAGGAATGAGAAATTTGAGATGCCTTTGTCACTTGGATCTTTGTCATGGAAAGCATGGCCTAAAAAAATTATTTTCAGATTCCACTAAGTTGTGCTCTGTCTTCAGCATGGTGAGAAGAGTGGGAGCATATATCTTCCCTTCTGCATAAAGCTGTTAATCCTACAAGATGAAATTGAGGAAATTTGTAGTAAAAACCTTTCATCAAGTTTCTTTCCCTTCAGTTCAGCTGCATATCATCTCCAAAATCATTTTTTGACCCTTAAATGTCATGTGATCAGAAAAAAAAAGCGTAGAAAAAATATTTGATGAGTACCAATGTCAGGCAGTGGCAAAAGTTACTTAGGGTACAGAAAGAGATGAGTTTACTGAAATCATCTCTGGCTGCCATATCACACCCTATTTGTGCCTTTTTGGATAAGCAATATTTTACACTTAATAATCTGAGTGAAGTTTTGTTCAAACCATTTACCAGCTAACTTTCAGTTATTGCAGAACTCCAGTTTGCATAAGTGAAGCTAACAGAATAAAGCCAACAAGAAAAAGATTTGGCCTGACTACCAGATAGACGTTCTAGATACATTCCATGTTTTGACACACTGAAAAGTGAACTCTGAAAATTCAACTGTTCAGTTTCTTTCACATGAAACAGCAAGACACTACCAAATGATCTGAGGAAGACCAGTACTTGCTCTTTTAGAGATGAGAATGCAATAATTGTTCCTGGGTGCAAGACTGACATATAGAAGGTGCCCACAAAAGTCTTCAGGACCAAGGTATTTTCATACATATCCTACCACAGTAAAGTCAACAGATGAATTACCTTTACATGTTGGTGGTGATGGAAACCATCCGAAGTAATAGCACTGAGCAGAGGCAGCTCCCACTCTTACGTGATTTTTTGGGCAGCTGAATTTCACGACATCTCCATTCTGATATCTGCCCTTACTGGGAGAAACTTGACTATTGGACAGTACTGGCAGTTCACATTCTATTGCTACAAAGATAGAATATTTCAATATATACTGTAAAACCTACAAAAAATATACGAGATACTACTAATGCAAAAGGGGGAAACAAGAAACTAAATATATAGAAACACAGGTCTGAAAAAAAAGAACATGAAGACAATTACAAGAAACAAGCATCCCAGTTACATTAATTGTTTGAATATCAGGAAACTACAGGCACCACTTTTGGGATTATCAGTCTAGACTTTGCAGCTGATAAGACTGTGAGGCAGGGGGACCCTGGGTAGGGAGCGGTGTGGAAATCAACACAGCTATGCAACACCATGAAGGGATGTGCAGACGGAAGTAGGAGCAAAGAAAATAAAAAGTGGGATAGACAGAAAAAGACATAAAATGCACTAGTCAAGCATAAAACTGCAGGTCAATATGCTCATCTGGCTGGGCCCTGAACCTGGTCACCACAGTCCATCCTATCATCTTTTATCTTCTTATTAAATCTTTTCTAGACCATCTTGCTGCACACTCTCACTTTCTATTCCATGTGTTTGTGTGTGGCAAGGTTTAGGTGCTAGCTACTGGTGAGACCTGGATGTGTGTGAGTGAGAAAATGCTGCCAGCTACTGAAATCAGGCCGAGGGAGTAGGCACTCTCAGCTTCAGGTGCCACCTACTGCAGCCAGTGGAGGTCTTTAAATTCCAGCTACTGTGGTGCCCCAAAAACCAGCTCCTGGAGGAACACTGGTGTGAGGGAGGCGAGTGAAGGCCTTGGGGAATCCATGGATGCCTGTGTACTTGTGAACCTAGAGTGCTGTGTTTGTACCTTTGCTAGTAGACTTTTGTCTCTATCAGCTGAAGAGGAGGAAGGGGACATAGCTGGTCTACATTTGTTTTATGTGAGTCCTGTATGTCGGTGCTGTTGAAGGTAGCCCCTTGTCTGTGGCAATCTGTGTGGCTATGTCAGAGCCCTGTGTCTGTGAGCCTTTGGGGTTTGTGCTTGGCTTCATTCCTAGTTAAACCCACAAAGAGGAAAGTGACAGCTGCAGCACCTTGGCCTGGGCAGAGGCCCTGGCTCCCTGGGACACTGGGTTGCACTCCAGCAGCCAGGCAGGAGAGGTGCTGAGCCAGAGAGGCAGGAGGAGGCAGCCACACTCTTATCATCACTTAACATTGATCAGAATGAAAATACAGCAAAGAATAAAGCTTCACAAAGTGCATACAGTTACAATGGTTAGAGAGCACAAATGTATTTACCAACACAGTGGGGTACTGGTTTCCATTCACCATTTATGTCACATCTTGTAGTACCAGTTGGCATGTTATCTGCAGTGTGATATTTCTCAGGACATGCATACTCAAATGTATCTCCAGGCAGGTATATATTTTCCCTTACAAAGTCAATTAAACTGTGAATGCGCGATGTTTCACATGATTCTGCAGAATAAAACAAAGTTAGTGCATTTTGTGATCCAGAAATTTGCTCTTTGGAACCACCATTTCTGTACTTCAGTGTGTGCTGGTTCTACTGAATGACTGGGGATATTTAAAACGTTAAAAATTCTGCAATATCAGCACATGAATGTAGAACATCATACATAGTGTATTCACATAATATCTATCGTATTTATCTTCAGAAATAAGCACCTAGAAGTAGTACATAGAAAAAAATATTCCTTCATTGGATTCAATTCCTTTCCTACTACTATTTCTTCTTATTATTAATGGTGTAATATCAAACAGTTTCAGTTTTTTTGCCCATGGACTTTTGTGAGTGCATCAGGAAAACATAAATAAAATACTGGGTAAACACAGTCTGAAACAAAAGTAGAAGACAAAGTATTAGCTAAAGTTGGTCAATATTGCAAATCTTGGCATTGTAACATTAAATATCTTCTTTTAGTATCCTATACCCCTGTTCAGGAGAGGAAAGGACTTTTAAGAGAAAGGCAACAAGAATATGGAAGTATTTTCATGAAAAAGCACTCTAGACTTTATCAAAAATGCAGTTTCTAGCCTCAGGGTGGAAAGTAGAGCCTATTTTTTTTAATTTTTTTTATGCACAATGATAATATCTTCCCAAGTAATGAAACATTTCTTATTAGTCTGCTCACTTTTAAAGAAAGTTCTTGGCATAATCCCTTGACTGATAGGCATTTCTTAATACACTGTTCCTGACAAGTGTGAAAGGTGCTCATCTTCTTGTCAACAGGATGGAACAACTGGGATTAAGTTTGTGTGTATGCATCTTGTATTAGTTAAAATCACTGGAGAGGTCAATGACTACATACTTCATGCCACTGAGGGTCCAAAAAGATAGCTCACCTAGAAGACAGGATATACTTTTTCCTGCTTACTTGCTTCCATTTTGCTTTCTCTCTTTATTTCTTGGAGCCCCAGAAAAGTTCCTCTCTGGAGGCTCAGTCCTCTTTTCTACTCTCCTCTCATTCAGTAAGAAAACTACCAGTATAGATACAGAAAATCAGAGTACACAGAAAATCTCGTTTTTACCAGTGGCAGCAGCAGAGAACTCTAAAGCCTGTATGCTACTCACGGATGCACTTTGGAGGCGGAGACCAGCCATTCTTTTGACACTGTATCTTTCCTGTTTCTTGTCTTTCTGGAGTTACAAAGTCATTGTAACACCTATAGGTGACTGTTTCCCCTAAATCAAATGTTGTCTTTCCACTCAAGAAATAACCGTTCATCAGATCCACCACCTGGCATATTTCTGAAAGAGAAAGACAGAATTCCTTCACAGTAAAACATGGCTAAATGACATACATGTAATATCTAGAATAAGGAGGACAAATGAAAACAGCAGTAGGATTTAGAACACTTTTAAGAGCACAATTATTTCTGCTTTGGCATTAAGATACCTTCCTGGGGTCCAACCAAAATGTGAAAAGTCAAAATTCAGTGCTACCAACTGGTACAGGGCTGGACAGGGATTTGATTTGCAGCTGTTCTTCAAGGTTCCAAGACCATATGTCTGCATCTGGTTTTCAGCAGAAACAAAATTCATATTAGGCATGCACTGTGCATGCGTAAGGAGGACTTTGTGTCCCTGTCACAAGTGGGACACTCCAGAGATCACCATGATGTGCAACTAGGATCTTAGTTCTACAAAGAGAAATCCCTCAGAGTGCATATACTGCAAGACTAAAGCAAATTCATATCAAAGGACCCCATCTTGCACAATAAACCACCAGTGCAGATGGACTCAATGTCACGCCTGATTTCACATCACTTGGAATACCTTGTTTAAGCCAGTCTAACTGGGTGGAAATCAGTCCTCCTGGTTAGATGTTATAGTCTTGTACTGGGAGAAAACAGTAGTATATTGAATTGTGCACTAATAAATCATTCTGCAAAGAGTTCCTTCATTTCAAGAAATGAACACAATAAAAAATAGCAACAATAGCACATTAGAGTCAAATAAATAAAGATAAAAATAGGGCATACAAAGCCTTTGAGAAATGCTGCAAGATGAATTTGAATGTTGGGAACAGAGTTAATGATACTTCACTGAAACCATTTCAAAAGTTGAAGTTTCACTGATGTTTATTGTAGTAATGTCCACTATTGGAGAACATTAGGAATCATAGTTTTACTCTGCTTCCTCATGGCTATGCCAATATATTAGTGAGTGGCTGTCCAAAACATTCTGCTGTAGGTGGCTCTTTCATGCTGGAACTGTTTTCTAAAAACAGTAAAGTGCTCTGACAGTCTGAGAGACGGAAATTAGGTTCTTTCTTTTGTGCATGTAAAATCATTATCTAAGGAACCTCCCTCCTTCCAGTATGATGCCAACTGGAAAGCAAGCAAGAGAAACAGGGATCAAGTGGCATGGCTAGAGACTGAAAGGAGACAAGAAATTACAGATAGGCTGTACAATGGCAATGATTACTATCTATTATATTACTCCACTGCTGTTATACAGCATTTCACTACTGAAGACAATGAGGCTCTGATTCTAATCCCAGAGCTTATGTTCCAGAATCGTGGAATGAGTTCGTTGTGGCCATTTTACAGTTACATTCTGTATATTTGTATAGCTACTGACCACAGCAGTGTGCAGAGTTGCATGAAACAGCTGAGAGAATCACAGTATCGTGTTTTAGTTGTAGAGCACCTAGACGTAGAGTTGCACTAAGCAGCGGTGGGGGATTCATGTGGGTGATGTAATCATGGATTTATTGGTTTTAGCTAGAAACTGTGACAAAAAAATAAGCACACTCACCTTTATGGACACATCTTGGAGTAGGTGACCAGCCATTCTTTGAGCATGTAATTTCTCCATCTTCATTTTCAGTACGATAGTTTGTATAGCAGAAATATTTAGTTCTTTCACCTTCTTTGTAATAGCTTTTCCGATTATTTTGGATATAACCATTTTCCAGATTTCTGACAACACATTTTTCTAAAGAAGAAAAGTACATTTAACCACATTAATTTTAACAGCCAGAACTGCAGTAAAATAATTCTTAGGAAGAAAGTTACCAAAAAAGTCTCCTACTACCCTTGTGTTTATCCCCAGAAGACATCAATGTTCAAACCTGAATCAAAGCATGTTTTCTTTCACTGCCCTGTAATCACTGTATCACAGAAACAGGAGTTTCACAAAGCACTAAGAATTGGTCTAGTAAACCAAAGTCCTTACCGTAGTTCATAAGCAAGGCTGACTAACTTTACTGCCTCTAGTGTCATGTACAACTCTGGTATGCTCTGCTACATCTCTGAAATTTTGATGTCTTTGCTGAGATGCATTTGGCAATTGATCCCAGGAAATTTTACTATGCCTGTGCAAGTGCATCAGCCTCTCAAACCAGCTCTAGAGAATTTTATCAATAGCTACACATGCTGTCCCTACAGCATCCTGTGTCCCAAGAGCCTAGACACATGGAAGGAACGTTGTGGCTGTGTTACTGGAGTAACCAGTACTTTCCTCTGGGCACGACTCTACTTATTCCCTGCACTGATCTCCTGTCCATTGAGGACAACAGGAGAAAAAATCAACCATTAGTTGATCCTTCAGGCTCTACTGGTAGGTAGGAACTGTACTGTGACTGAAGATCTGAGTTATGAGAGAAGTCCTCAGCTCACTGGTTTAAATTTGTTTCTCATTGTTGAATGATTAATTCAGTGCATCTGGATCTCTTATTGCAGATATTCTTACTCTCAGCTTATTTCAAAAGTGTTCCACCTTTCCCCAGATGTTATCCCAAGGGAGAGGGCAATGGGTTCCAGAGAATAACCTCTAGACAATGTACTCAAGCCACTGAAGGAAGAATATATTTACATGGGAAAGAATTTATCTGTATGTGCCACTGTGTGTGCAAAAGAAAGTAGATGCATGCGAGTGACCTAGACACTAGAGAGGAAAAACATGTCCTAAATCTTACTCTTCTTATTTTTTCTTAATCTCATGGATAGCTGCAGGAATAAAGAATGTCCCAAATCGAAATTTATCATTTCAGACTTATTCACTTTATAGTGTCACTTTATGAGGTGATTGTTAAAGTCAAGAAGATAACAGTCTGAGTGCAGTTCCAGGGGTCAACTAAAGCAGTTATAATTTAATAAGCTGCTAAGATGTACAGTGCAATTTCTCCTGCAGAGACCTTTAGTAACAATAACAGAGTTAAGTATATTTTAGAAATGTACTTACTGAGGCATTTTGGCTGTGGCTTCCAGCCCTCTCGAGAGCAGACAATTAGAATCCAGTACTCTTCACTTGGGGTTACGTAGCCTTCAGGACAGTAGTAGTAAATAGACTGCCCAATCCTCATTGGAAAGTAATTCCATTGTGTATTTCTACTCAACCTGATATTTTCTACAGCTGGGTAGTCACATGGTTTCTCTTTAAAAAGAATTTAATAGCAACAATATCAACACATGCATGACAAAAAGCTCAGCATAAGAAGTTCTAAATATTAGTCCAGATACAATTTCACAGTGTTTCCTGTAACTAACAGAATTGGGACTACATGCTCTGGTAGATCCCATGGAGTACAGGAACAACTGCACTGTACTTCTGATTTCTTTCTCAGTGTCTATAGCTATGCTGGTTGCTTGTTTACATTGCAAACAACAGAAATCCTGTCCAGTGGACTCCAGACACTGATTCTTGAAACCAGATGTAAGTATTTCTTCTCATTGTTACTTCAGAGGGCTCCAACTAAATTTACCATCCTGACAACGATAGAAGGCCTAGGTAGCTAGCTCAGGTATAGACACTGAACCACAGACTCTAAAAACTGCAATGACACCTGTTACCACTTTCATTTGTCACTTTTAGGACCTTACACCAAAAGCTCTTCCTAGCTGTTCTCTCTCTCTCTTTTTGTTTTGTTTTGTTTTAAAACCATAGTGATTTTTATTTTGCTTTGTAGGTTCCTCAAAAGAGATTTTCAGGGACAAGTTGGGGATAGAATGGGGAGATTCCTAGCAGCTTTCACCCAGTTTACCCAGGCTGTTCCATTTGGCCATGGCAGCTAGTGGTCTGAAAAAAATAACTCAGTTTCAGAACACACACAAATAGAGAAATGATTAATCCCTGTAAGAACAATGTACTTTTCTTGAATAGATCATATCGTCTTACCCAAAGGTTCATATACAAGACTGACTTCATCAGAGTTTCTCTCACCTCCTTCTGTTTTCTACACTATTTATTTTTAGTGACAAAAGATCAAAGATGGACAAATTATGAAATTAATTGCTGACTTTTGCTTTTATATTGCACATACCGGGCAAAAGTATAATTGTAGCTATGGGAAATTTAAGCAAAAAAAACAATCTCATAATCAGTCAATCGAGAATATTTTGTTCTGCTGTTTGACAACTTATAATAAAGTTTTAATTCCTCTTTATGCGCCAACATACAACTGTAAGTAAATAACTAAAGTTACGGTAACTGTGATTAAACATACCTTGTAACCATCACCTACCCTTTGGTTTAGATATATTAACACTCACTGTATCCTCTTAACTGGACTGACATGCTACTCTGCAGCTGTCCCACAAATCTTCTTTCTGGGAGCCCACTATTGCAAATTAACACTGTTTCACAGATACAGTAACAGATAATATTCATGTTCTTAAATACAGTGTGAATTTAGATTATACCAATATTTTTTAGTGTTTTTTTTTTCCCCACATCATCACATTAAGCTTTATAACACTAAGAAACACAATGAATAAGCATTTTTATTTCCTATGTTTGTTAAGATTTTCTCTCAAATTCTTTTTCACTGAGATATTTCCAAAATAACAGTTCTGCATGTTGTGTCTTCGTTCACGAGAGCTACTTACCAACACAACCTGGAGCAGGCACCCAGCCACTGCTGGTGCATTTAGCTATGTTTCTGGCAGTCAATGTGCTAAAACGGTATCCCAAATCACAGTCTACTGTGATTATAGTTCCTTCTGTGTACCTGTCTTTTTGAGGTCTAAAGTTTCCATGGCGAATGGTTGGAGGAAAGCATACAACTTCTACACAGAAAGAGAAAAATAGGGTGCCTAGTGAAACCTCACACATTAACAGTCAAATACAGATTTCTTATGACAAAGATAAGGTTACACTTTTCTCCTACTCTTAAAAATCTACAGCTCTGTAAGAATAGACTACTCTACTATAGAATGATCTTCAAGAGATCTTATATTTGAATATGGCCCACTATGTCAGTGTCTGGAAGAATGGTGGTTGTTTTTTTTTGTTTTTTGTTTTTTTTTTGTCATTTCTCAAACGCAGCATATTGCTAAACCATAGGAAATGCATATGAATTAGTGTAATTACAAATCTTGAAGCAGAGAGTTCAAGGACTGAGTGAGCAATAGGGCTGACCACTCTTTACTTTGAAAGAAGTCTTTCAGGAAGAGGTCCCAGGAAGGTGGGTGGTACATAACATCCTATAACACTGCCCTGCTGCCAACGTATTTTTTCAGTTTAAAGCATCCTTTGGCAACTAATTGAACATGATTCAAGGCACTAAAGATTTTCCCCAATTTTACATCAAATTAATTCAGCTAGGACATCATGTGCAAGTTCCTATTTGTGGAATTTGGAGTTCTAATTGAATTCTTTAAGTCCTGTAGCCAAATGGAACTAAAGTTTCATTTGGAAACAGTCACTGACTTTCACTAGTTATGTTCATGTTAAACACAGTAAACCTGGATTTCACTGAAAGAGGTCTTGATGTGAAGAAAGGAGGACTTCAGTAACCATTATCACTCCTCTGAGAAGATGGTTTCAAATCTTCCCATGCCATTAAAAATTTCAGATTCTTCCTTTAGTTTTAATTTTTCCAATATTAACGATTTTTTCCCACCCTGCTTGCTTGAATACTCTTTTTAGTGTCTGATTTTTCTATTTCTTTGCTAAAACATTTTCACTGTATTTTGTAGAAGGTATTGAGATTCAGCGTTATCCTTTCTATTTGTTCAAATTAGAAATTCTTTCTAACTCAAGAGTATATTCGCTATGTTTTCTCCACTAACCCAGATTTTCAGAATAAAAAGGAACACAGTAACTCTCTGCAGCTGCTAATGCTCAAGTATTTCAGCATCAATCTATTTATGCAGTATACACAAGCAATTCTATTTTCCTAGTCCCATCCATCTACACTCAAGTAATGAAAGGCTGAATTAACTATTTCTGCTGCGGCCTTTCATGAAAAACTAATATCCAGTTTTCTGGCCATTTTAACCATTAGTCCTTCCAGATCTTCATGGCATATTAGTCAGATGTGGATGAAATTATTATTTTTATGAACAAACTAACATTTGACAGTATTAATCTCAGAAAATACTTCCAATGCAACTTTCCAAAACAACTTAAGGAAAAGGCTGACCAGTGCAATACGGGGTTGGATACCATCCAGATTCAGTACATTGTACATCTGCTCTTTCACCATATGTGTATCCTTTGTTACAGGCATAGTGCAGTTGTTCAGACTCCCTGAAAGTCTTCTGCGAGGAACGTACAACTCCATTCAGAATCGATGGCACATTACAGATAATATCTGAAGTTGAAAAAAGCAAAATCCATAAATTCATATAATCGAATATGCTTTTATTTGCTGAGAATAAATCCCTATTGGAATAAAATTTAGCGGGATTTTTTTTTCCCTTTTGAATTCATAGAAATTATATCAATGAAAACACTTGCACTTGGAAACTGAACAGAACTTAACTGAGAACTCTTCAGTGACATGGTTGTGAGTGCCAAGTATGCTGTAGCACAGCAACAGTAGCAAACTGATTCATGAGACAGCTTTCAGGGCTATGATTTGTTTTTTAATGGCTTTTAGAATTGGTATACAAGGTAAGGGGTGTTGTAAACTAAGCAACTAGGCTGGCAAAAATTTAAGATTTTTTAATTTTTTTTCTGATAATTTCATTTCCTTGTAATTTCCAGCAAAACTAAAGCTCTCTCATATTCAGTAGATAATCAATAAAATTATGGCATTAACAGGAAAAAAGCATTAAAATACCTGGAGAATTGACACTAGAATACCTAACTATCTATAGAAAAACTCAACATTCTCAGTCCCTTACCAAACCCAGAAAGCCACCAAGATCTTGCAGTTTCTAAAATACGAATTCATAAAGCCAGGTAATATTTAAGATTGTGTTTCCTAGGCCATAGACCAGGACACCAAAGGGTTATCTTAGATTTCTTTGCTGGATTTACTTTATCATGAGGATGAAATAAATCTCTGTGGAATTGTCTTTGTTGAATAAAATTCACTATATTCTACAAATAGTGCTAGCACATGTGATTAAGTCCACTTTATCCTTGCCCTCTACTCAGCACTGGTGAGACCACATCTAGAGTACTCTGTCCAAGTCTGACCTCCCCAGTAGAAGAAAGTCATAGATATCTTGAAGCTAGTCCAGGGATAGGCCAAGAGGATAATTAATTTGGTTAAATGAACACTGAAGTGACTGAATCTTTTATAGATACATATTGAAGTTAGTTTCAAAGTAAGTGAGTGCAGCCTGGAAAACCACAGTTTGTAGTGAAAATGTGGATAGAACAGGTGATCCACTATGATTGTATTAGCATACAATATTCTCTGATTTTTCTTTCTTATCCTATTTCTGCAAATATCAATGGAGATTTAGGCAACATATGCTTAATTGTTGTGGAATAAAATTAAAGCTTTGTAACCAGTTCCTAGAAGTCTATGAGAATAAAGTTTCTTACAGATAATAGTGTTTTACCTTGGCACTGAGGTACATCGCTATCCCATTTTCCATTGGAAGAGCAATGTATTGCTTTAGATCCAACAAGCTTGTAATGTTCATTACATTCAAACTCTATAGCCTGGCCAAAGGAATACTCTCGGTTTAGCTCAAATGCACCACTTATAACTATTCTTCCATTTTCTGGTGCTTTTACAGGTAAACACTTTGCAACTGGAAAACAAAACAAAGCAAACAAACGAAAGGGAAAAAACAATCATCTTGAGGTCTACTCACTAAAATAAATTGACACACACAACAAGTTAAAATATAGATAAATCACAGTGATTACCTTAAACATTTTAAACAAATGTATAGACTTGTTATGTATTCTCATACAATTTGCTGGCTTTCAACCAAATAAAAACTCCTCAATCACGAAGGAAAAAGTTTAGGAGGACTTGGAAATTGCAGCATCTTGGTGACACGTGACAAAAAATGCTGGAACCATTGCTCTGAATTAAGCAGAGAACTAGCTATATGCCTAAATTTAAGGACACTCAAAATCCAGTAAATTGAATGCGGAATATCTGAGACCAGCTGTAAGGAAACATCAAAACTCACATATCTAATATTACAAATTACTTTTAAAAAGTTAAAAATTATCTCTGAGGAGAAAGGCTGATTACTTCCATAATCATACAGATTTGATGAAAAGGTTTCCAAATTCAGTAACTAAGTAGTATCTAAGCCATCCAGACTATTCAGGACTGAGGATAGGGTCTCTTTTACTCTCTTTCTTACTAAAGTTGAACTTCTAACAAAATCTTAATGAACAGAATATTCATAAGGATGGAGGAGAAAATAAGCTATAAATATACATACAAATATACATGTGAAACATCTCATCCCAGCTGACTATTATAAACGTGTTTTGCAGACACCTATTCTATAGAGTCTTTACATGAGGTAGAACTTGAAGCTGTTTGGGAGTGACAAGACTCAATTTTGTGAGTGATTTTTGGTAAAAGTTTGAATAATTATTGGATTAAAAAGGCTGAGTGGATATTGTATAAGTTAACTTGAGTTTAGACATTCCTACATCTATGCAAATTAATACGAGGAGTTTAATCCGTGAATATTCTTGAGTAGTTATTTACAACATAAGCAATCATAATAGTCACAACAGACAATAGAAGTGCCACAGAGAGTAGTGAGATCACAGACAAGTTCTAGATAGTATCAGACAGATAAAAAGTCAGTTTGATAAGGAATGAAATGTCAAACTCCATTTACCTTCACAGTGAGGGATGTCATTGCTCCATCCCTCTGCGAGACACTCACGGTAATTTTTTTGGCTAAGCATTTGGTATCTTACAAAAGAAAGTAAACAACAAATTACAGTCTTAGCAGCACTTCTGCTTTGGAAACAAGGGAAGTAGGTTTCAGATATTCTAATATAGACTAAGCAAAACATGATTAAAACAAAAACAGTAGGTTTTTTTTGCCCATCTTCCCTATTTTGTTTCTTTTACTTGCATATGGTAAAAATGCAAAAAAGTAAAATTCATAAAGTAGGAAGTATTCGGTAAAATATTTTCTTCATGACAGAGACATCAAGCTTTGTCTACATAACAGGTAACCTAAGGGTGACTTACACAATCATTAGCAAATAGGGTAAATCCCTTGTTGTCTATGTTCCTGTATGACTGAAAGCCATGGGACAGCATCAAAATAAGACATAACCCAAGCCATATGCATCCCATCCTTCATTGAATTAGTATTATCTTAGGCTCGAGGGCATCATAGACACAATGACACTGCTTCTACTTAGTCTGGAGTGTATTCAGAAGATTACAGCTAGTCTAAAATGACAATGAAGAATTGTCTGCACTTAAAGAGATTAAGGAGAATATTGATATTGTAACTCATATTTGTACATCTTCCAGCAACACAAAGTCTGCAAAAGCATGACTAAAACACTGTACTACAGTTATGGCTGATTTGCATTGCATGAGGAAGGAATCCTGCTATAAGCATACTTACCTAAACACTATACATTTGCCTTGCTGCAGTTTTCATTGGAGAAGATGAACAGAGAGAGATAAGAGAATTTCTTCCAAGCAGTCACTGAAGAGATGTTACTCAATCTATCAGAAATGTCTTCCTTCAAACATTTTATTTCATAACTCCCAGAAATGATTTAAGCAGACTTGATGTGTTGTAGTTTAGAATAGGCAATTCCATTGTACAGCCTAATGACTTCTCCAACGTAACTGCATAATGACTGCCTACTGAGAGTACTAATGGCAGTGTGTGAAGCTGCATTTCCATCTGAACTGCCTATCCTGTCAAGTCATGAGGCAGCTTTGAGGCACACAATTTGGTTTGCTTTCTACTCAGACAATCATAATTTCAAGTGAGCTACAGCCTTATCTGAGACTTGGGATGACAGCTTCATTTGTGTGAAGTACAGTCATTCCAATACCACTAAATTCTGACCAGACATAGGACAGAGTTATGTTTAGTATTACTGTAATTACAGTACTTTCAGTTAAACAATGATACAGTATTCTTAAATATGAGCAAGTTGGCAGCTGCTTTACAGACAACAAATTCGTAACCAATACTTCTCCTAACATTAAAACCTTAAGTTAACTCCTATATATTGAGTTAAATAATATTACCCTTCATTACATCTGTATTCAACTCTGGCACCAAAGACAAACTCGTTTCCAGCTGTGAGCTGAAAGGAACCAAACTCAGTATCTCCAGGATGTCCACAGGGCTTACCTGATAAGAAAGAGTAAAAAAGCAAGTACTTAACCACACACAAAGGAATGAAAGTATGAAAGATAGCACTTTTCTTTTAATTAGTAGTGTGTGTTTTGAACAGCTCTTCAATGCAATTCAAAATGCTCAGCATTACCTTGATTAACCATCTTTTCTTTTTAGCCATTGTTTATTTTCAATAAGAACACAGTAGAATGAGGATTCTCTTTTTAAATGTAAGTAACAAATTAGGAACTTTTGCTCCCTTAAAAAAGACTGATCTCATTTTAAGCTTTACAATACTTTTTAAGGACAGAACGTAAAATCAGTTTTCTGTATAACTTCTGACACAGACTGTTCCAAACCTTTCACTGCAGAAGCCATCTATGACTGGCACTTAAATTTCCTCAGTCTAATGGAGATTCTGCTGAATAAAGAGGGATTATCTGAGGCCACTGGAGTCACGTGGCTCAGGTTTCCCCTAGGATTGTTCTTGTGGTCAGGCCGCAATTGGATCCCAAAAAAGAATTGCAAAAATGAGCATACAGTCTCTGTCATAGAATACAGAATAATTGAATACAGAACTTGAAGGCATACTGAGTAAGTTCACAAATGACACTAAATTGGGAGGAGCTGTTGACATCCTTGAGGAAAGAGAAGCCTTGAAGAAAGATCTTTGTCAACTGAAGGGCTGAGCAGTCATCAACCGTGTGAAGTTTAACAAGAGCAAATGCTGGCCATGGCAAAGAACATGATGGCACCAAGCTGCCAGAGTTCAAGGAGCTCTGGACACTGCTCTCAGACACAGACTTTAGGTTCTGTGTGGTCCTGCATGGAGCCAGAGGTTGGATTCTGATTCTTGTGGGCCCTTCCACCTCAGACTATTCTATAATCCTATAATTCCCATTCAACACCTTTAGGTATTATAATGAGAACTGTAGAATAAACTGCATGGCTTAAATATATTAGGCATGGTCAGAAGAAATCCTTCCTGGTTCCTATCAAGCAAAGCATTTTCATTTCTTGGTACACATCAACATCCTTGTTTATTGTTTTTCCAAATAAGAGATGCTTGAGTAGGCCCTAAATTTCTTTCAGTGTGATTCAAAGAAAATAAGACCTCTCCATCATAAATTTTGCTGTCTAATGTGATCTCTCACAAAAAGTGAATATGATCACGTAATCTGTACCAAATCATCCTCTTTTTCCTTCCATCTGTACCTTACCAGTGTCAGCATCTCTTCACAGGGTGGCAGCATTTACTAAACTACGCAACTAAAAAACTACACTAATTTCTGTATAATTGCAAAGATCTTTGTGCACCAAGTAGTTATGCAAATACATTTAGAAGTAAGAAAGTAATTGAAAAAAAAAAACAACAAAATAAAACTATAAAAGAAACTACCAACAACTCTATTAATTAACTTTTACTTAAAATCTGTATTAATCTCTGGAACTTAATTTTATATCAGTTGTATTCAAATAGACAAAAATTCTATGTAAGATACATGAGAAAAAAGCTCAAATATCTAACATTTATTTGTGTTTAATACTCATTCATTACAGAAAGAAAGTATCTTCTGACTAACAATAATAAAGTGCCACTTCTTCAGTGAATTCAGTATGAGAGTGTGAGACACTTCTAAACCAGAAATAATAAGTAGCAACTCTTATCCTCATCTGAATTTTCCTTCATAGATTAAAAGAAAAGGCAAGGAAAAATCATTTTTCAAATTGTTTAATGCAAAAAAAGTCCAATCAACTTCCAAGAAGTTGCATCCTTTAGAACTCGTTGAATAAACTAAAGAGAAAAAACGATTTTCCTTGACTGGCATTCAGAAGCTAGCTTAGTGCTTTATTTTGCTTAGATCCTAAGTTTCATCAACGCTAGACTTGTAAAATTTTGGAAGTGACCTCCCAGTACTTACTCCTGCATTCTGCGTTGCCTTGTTTCTTCCACTCTCCATCAGCACACTCGACCACAATTCGTCCTACTTTCATATATCCAGGCCGACATTTGTAGGTTACCAGAGTACCATGTGGATAGGGAGGGTTGTTCCATGTTTCAATAGGCATTTCTTTAACTCTCCTCGGAGGAGATTGTTCGCAAGCTAAAAATTATAAATAAAAATATTGGTGATTGAGGCACATACTACAATGTCCAAAATATTTTCACAACAGAAAACGTAAGAAATCCTGGGTACTTTTGTGATCAAATGAGCATATCTTTTCTACTTCATTATAAAATGGGAAACTGCTAAGAATCCAAATTTTGTAGGAGTATGAGGAGTCAAGCCAAAGGAGAACAAACACACACACTGGGCAGCCATCATTCAAAACAAATTTCAGTTACAAAGACTGCAACCAGAGAATAGCGCCCCAGTTCATACCAAAAACATGTGTTACCCCTGCGTTGGCAGAAGCTCCTCCATGCCAGTCTTTCCATTGTCAGAGAGCAAGCACTCTTTTCTGGCTACCTGCAGCCACCACCATCCTCTCTGACAGTAAGCTCATGCTCCACTTGGTCAAGATCTGTCAAGCCTCCCCTTTACATCCCCTAAATTCTCTGTTCAGCTAAAGTTATGATTTTCCAAAACATTTCATAAGGTTGTTATGACATGCTACCTGTTACGTGGTGTAATTAATTCTGAGTGTTCACTTCAATCTTTGTAAGCTTCAAAGTATTTGACTCAGTTTGGGATGTGGAGTAGGATACGTGTGATGTTTCTCATTAACTCAGTATTATGCAGTGTTCTCCAAAAGCTCCTTTTGGAGCCTTCTTTGGTGTCTATGAAATGTACAGCTCATACGAATCTTTAAAAATGGACCTGAATTAATTTTATTAAGAGGATTTTCAACAATTTAAGAATAAGAAAAGTGAGACTAAAGGGAGAAATAAAAAAAAAAAAATTGGGAAGTTGTTAAGAAACATAACTTCATGTCAAAAATGTTAAAAATATTTGTGTGTGTTTATAAGCATTAACCTAATTTCAGTGACGTAGTTTCAATCTCTCTGCCTAGATGACTGAAATGTACTTACTTTAAAGACCAAAGCTTTACCTACAGTAACAGACTCTGGACAGTGCAGCTGATAAGTTACAATATAGTCTGTTTTACACCTGAATATCATAAGTGAGAATCAATGAAAAGTGATCTCTGAGAAACTAAGCCTTAGAAAAGAAATGGGAGATGTCCACTAGAAAAGGAAGTTTCTTGGTGAGTGAGATTCACTGCTAAGTACAGAGCCGGAACCAAAACCTAGACTAGTTTAGTTGTAAGGCCACAGGTCTGAAAAAGCAGCAGTGCTGATGGTCCAAGTGCTGCCTGAAAGCGGGATGACAGGAAAAATATTTAGGAAACTTTTCCATGCAAGGGATAGAAGTGCCACCACAATCAGAGATTAAGTAGTGTGATTTCTAATACAAAGTGAGCAGAACAAATCCTAATTCTTCTATATCAAAGTGTAAAAATTTAAAAAGTGTAATTCTGTAGCTATAGTATTTTGAAAGTATAAAGAAAAGAATGTTCATTATGAGATCTAATAACTTTCTCTTGACTGGCATAAGTAGGTGGAAGAGGTAGGCGAGCTTTGAGGACACTGCTGAGGTGATAAAGGAAGTGTCAAACCTCCCACAGGTTCACAATTTTCCCCAACTATTTCAGTTACTCTAAAAACAATTATGTTCCTTCCAATCTGTCATTCTGAGAAGATAGTTCTGTCCACTAGAGGGTACTACTCTGCTATCAAAAAAGGTGGTAGAAACTTCCACTTTCATTAGCAAGATTCATTCACGTTTTAATACTACTTTTTTTCCCCCCAAAATCTAGGAATAAGTTAAATGAAGAGTACTCCTCTACTTGGCGCCATCTTGCAAATGTGTTAAAAATGGTTATTTTACTCAAGAAAGATTGTCTGCAGAGGTGAGACAAGGAATTTTTCCAGTTCTGCATATCTTTCATTAAAGCTTGTTAAGCTTGTTAATGCCAATCCTTTCAGTTCAAAAGTAGAGAAAGCACAGTCCAAATTCTATGATTTCAAGAACAGCTTAATATTTATACAAGTAACTAACTTCTCATCTTCCATGCATGCATCTGCTTATTAGCAACCACAAGAATATTCAGACAACAAATCTCTGCAGCTCCATCATCTCACATTCAAACCAACACACCATTTTCACACCCCATTTATAAAAAATTCATAGAGAAATTGCACACGGGTGTCTTAGCTGTCTCTTATTCAGACATTTAAACTTACTGCTTTCAATCTCATTTGTTGAAAAAAACAAACAGTTTTTGCAGCTTTTATACCTCATAGTTTGACCTATTAACCTATTATTCATTTCTTACCTACAATAAATGATACATAAGAATTTGGTCTATGCATCAACCTTTTCAATGCACCGTAACGTCCTTCATTGTGCATTTGACTTCTTGCTTAAAAGAATCCACACACACAAAAAATCCATACAGTTTATCATGTCATAGAATGCCATGACATAATGACATCATTGAATTTGAAGATGCTGTGATTTCCCCAGACTGCTAAGAAGTTTTCACATAACAGCAAGTCAGTCAGGCTTAAGTTGAAGGTTGTACAGGGCAATGTTGGATGTCCAGATTGAACTGGCTTCTACAAGGACGGAGCTTGGCAACAGTGCACACCTTGGGTGTCAGCTGAACAGCTAGCCATAGACTAGCCATGGGCCAGAGGGAGACCAGAGGGAGAGCTTCTCTGGTGTATTCTCTTATTTCTGATTTATACATTCATTATCTGTTGTGCAGAGCGGACACTCTTAACACCTCCTTGTTTACATTAAAAAACAAACAAAACAAGACAAAAAAGACCTCCTGACAGTCTCTTAACCATTACTGTTATGTTTCTCCCCAGATTTCATTTCAATTCTCTGATTGTTCTTCACTACTACTGCTCTGATATCAGTCTATGTGACAGCAAGCATTACTGTCAAGTGCCGTAGTATCTATATGTATTTCTGACTACAGTTAATTATACTCTTTTTAAATGTGGTTTCTTAGTAGTTTGAGAAAAAGAAATCCTCTGGCAAAATGTACTTCAAAACTGTATTAATGACATCGCACACTTTGATCTGTGTACTCACCAATATTGGGATTTATTTATTTTTATATTAGCACATACAGCTTAAACGCATACCTTCAAATCCTTCAGTGGGAAAGCAGAACATCTGGAATTAATCATTTATTAAACACATGTGACTTGATCTTGATTAGAAATAGCTCAGATTACTTTCTCACCATTATTACGCTGGTAGCAACTTCCAGAAAGCCAAGCACAAACTGCAAATTCAGGTAGAAGCACTCAGGCCCTTGTGCAACAACTTAGCTCTCAAACAACTCACACAGTCTTCCAGTATGAAGACTGAAATAAGAAAGCAGGATGCATTGTAATAGATGCCCCAGGCAAATCAAATATTGCTACATTGCCATTCCTTTGCAAACTCTTTGAGCTGAAGAAAGCATTGTGAAAAGGAAGTGCAAATTCAGGCAAACTCCCTTTTCAAATTCCAGGACTGTTCTAGACTACTTTGTAAACAAAATAGCCTTTTGTAGTTGCTTTGGAGCAGTATATATATACTGTAAGTATATATTAAAAAATATACTAAGTTTCAATAACATCCTGATTTTTTTTTTTAAGTTTTCAAAGTAAAATGCATCATATTGTTTTGATTAATAAAGTCTTCATAATCTTCACCCCAAATTAAAAACAACCTGAACTGAGCTAAGACATACCAGCTCAAAACCACATGGTGCCTTTTCCCCAGTATACGTAAAAGAAAACAAACAGACAAAGCAAAACAAATTACCAAATGGATATTAAACAATATAGATACAATATCAAGGAAAATAAATTCAACGGTGAAGCGGAAAATATCAATGCAGCCTCCTGAAAAGATACCCAGAATACAAGCTACCTCTTTAAACAAGTCCCAAAGTGTATCTGCATACATTTATCTTATTTAATGGATGAAAAATACCACAGACCAAACCTGTCATTTAACAGATATTTTGTAATAATTTCTTTTTCTCAGATTATCACACAGACAGTTTCAGACAGACAAACAGAACAAACAACAAATAATTCACCTGACCGTAGTTTATGGGGGTAACAAACATTAAAAAAAGGTACAATAGTTTAGTAATAGCCGTAGTTATCCAACAAACAGATGAAATAATACTCACAAAATACTAAATACTGAAGGTGCTAAATACTACCAGAAGAAATCTCAATTATCATTGTCAGAACTTCACTAAAATAGGCTTCAATTCAAGCAATTTATTTACAAATTGTTCTAGTAACTGTCTTTCCATGCACTTCGTTGTCTTTTTTTTTTCAGATTAAAGCTTACCTCTCTCTGCAGTACAGTACGTCCAACATAACAGGAGAGCTGCATAGCCCAGGAAAGGCATACTAGTGACTCAGAAACTCAGAAGTAAGTGCATTTAGTACTGTAGCAAACTTTTTTGATTACTCTGTGTTATATGCACTCCTATTTTACTCACTGAATGCCTCCAGGGACTGACCTTGCCCCATTTATACTGAGTGATTTCAGCAGTCACTTCCCCTAATCCTCTTGCAACATACATTTCTTGCTTTTTTTTTTTCCTCTTCAAACTTTGCTAAATAAATAAATAAATGTCTAGCAATTTGGGTTGACACTGTCCCTCCCTGCAGTCTGCCTGTTGCATCATACCTTCTTTTTTAATAATATCAATCCCTTCCATGCTCAGCTAAACTGTCTTTTACAATCCAAAAGAAGTTGCACAAATATATATTTTTTATTTCCTGTGTTTTACATGCTTTCAAAAAATCAAATTCACATTAAATGCAGGTAAAAATAAGCTTATCCACTGCACGCATATCAATTTAAGATCTTTGAAAATAATTGAAACAGAAAGGAAATAGAAAGCAGACAAAAAGACAGAATGATTTACTAACCCTTTGGTTCATGCATAAGATAGTCAAACGCCCAGAGGAAAGAAAACATACTTAACCAAGTAAGTCTTGGTGATGCTGAAGCATTTATTTCAGAATCACATGAAATTATAAGATGTAGAAGATGTGAATTAATATAGTAATTGTAACAAGAATAAGGAACTGTCCAAAAGAAAAATAATACAAACTGCAGAAGAACAGGAACTATGTGGCAAACTGGGCTAACAGAAGAAATCTTCATGAATTCACATTAGCAACAGTCTTACTAATATCTTCCTTAAAATGCCTTGGCTTTAGAAGTGCACTGCAGTGGAATGTGGATGATAGAATTATTTGACTCTTGAGAATTTGGGAAAAAGTGTAAGAGTATAAAGTGTTCTTGGGAGATGGATACAAAACAGCTGACCCCATATTCTGTAGTGGTGGCATCTGACTCGCATGCAAAATACACAGGTTGGTCTTCTGTATGCTCCCAAAAGACCACAGAAGATACCCTTAAGATCACTGGTTTGGTCAGCTTACTGACGTAGGTTAAAATGGAGTATATGTAGAAGACAGATCTCAAATCAAACCTGAATTCCAAATCAATGATTTTTTTTCCTTCTCAAAATATGGCTGGAGTAGATTTATTTATTTGTTTTTACCTAGACTGTGTTTGCAGTTACTGATTCAAAGGAATAGTCTTAGTGAAAACTAGCTTCCAGCTGTTGCACCTACAAGAAATCTGACACATAGTAAAACATCTCTTTCCTTCAGTTCAGCAAGGCCAAATGTAAGGTCCTGTGTCTGGGTCAAAACAACCCTCAGCATCACTACAGACTGGGTGATGAGTTGATTGAGAGCAGTCCTGCAGAGAAGGACTGGGATACTGGTTGATGAAAAACTGGATGTGAACCAGCAACATGCACTTGCAGTCCAGGAAGCCAAACAGGCTGCATAGAAAGAAATGTGGCTAGCAGGTTGAGGGAGAAGACAGGGCTCTGTGGAGACCTTATTGAGGCCTCTCAATACATAAAGGGGGCTTATAAGAAAAGTGAAGAAGGACTAACTTAGCAGGCTCACAGTGACAGAGCAAGAGGCAATGATTTTAAGCTGAGACTGTATTTAGATTGGTTACAAGGAAGACATTTTTTATAATGAGACACTGGAATGGGTTGCCCAAAGAAGTTGTGAATGTGCTGGAATTGGATGTTGAGGATGAACTGGAAGTGTTCGAAGTCAAGCTGGAGGGACTTCAAAGTTGAGCGACCCAATCTAGGAACAGATGTCCCTACACACAGCAGGAGTGTTGGAACTAGATGATCTTTAAAAGTCTCTTCCAAAATAAACTATTCAATGATTCTATTCTAAGAACTTAGGATGGTTTCCGGTCACAGCTGCAGTACTAACTGCTTTTCAAATGTAGCAGTGTCACTACTGTTTCCTAATTCCTCAGCCTCTGTAGAAAGTTCAGAAGAGCTGGAAAAATGTTGAGGCAGAACGCTGGGAGACAGATTCCAAACTAGAGACTGTGGTTCAAACCTGTTGTGTGTAAAAACCTATGCTGTAGGCATGGATTCTATCATTTCTGCAATTTTTATGTTGTATCTTCTGATATCACAGAACTTAAAGAATGTCAGGCTTATCAAACTGCTTTTGGGTTACTAGCTAAAATATTATGGGTATGAACCACAGTCAGACAAGGATACTTTGAGCTAGAGCTGAAGTGAACCTGGAATCGAATTGAAAATTCACCATACATTTGTCAATTGCTCACTATGAACACTGGGAATGTAAAAAGCTTAAGCTGAAAGACAAAATCAGCACATAAAAGACAAGTATAAACTTACTACAAACACATTTAAACTGAAAATTTGAAGAAATACCTAAAAAATGAGGCTCTGAAGTATTTTTCATAGAGGAATAATGCAGGCGAAAGAAACAACATCTGATCACAAAGCAGGAAATGAAACTCAATTCTTTCCAGTTTTGTGCTCATGAACTTTGTAGGTTACTGACTAATCTTATCCTAAACTAATGAAAATAAAAATCAGGAACTTAATCCTTCTTCCTTTCCTCACTCCTCCATAGTCTATGAATTGATTTAAAAACAATTTCTTGTATCATACCTGACTTACAGTCATCTCTGGCCTCAAAGAAATTAGAATTGAATAAGCAAACACACTAACCAAGAAGTAACCGCAGGACCTCTACAATAGACAGAAGTCATCTCTACATTTACCTCCTCGTTCATAACAAAGGCAGAGACATCCAAGTAATTAAGCAACCAAAGGCAGCTGGATTTTACCTCCAGAAGAACTTCTATAACTGTGCCCAAATATTCTCGTGGTTATGGCCAGATAGCCAAGATATTACCATGCACTCCCTGTACTAGAAAAAGTGCATGTCTACATACAGGATCACAGGAAAGTTCAGGCTGAAAGAGACCTCAGGAAGCAACTTTGTCTAAAACTCCTTCACAGGCCAAGTTACTCAAGACTGTACTGATTCCTTACTCAGTTTGAGGACTACATGAAACTGAATTTCATTCAACATTCAAACATTTCAGCATGTTTGTGCAAACCCGATTTGTTTTGAAAGACCAGACCTGACAAAGTCAGTCTTCCAGCAGGGAACTTGTGACGCTTAGTAATAGGACCTTAGTTTAGTCACTGATGGAATAGCACTTCTGACCGGTATAATGTCAGCATGTTCTGACAGCATGCTTGCTGTATCACCTGATTCTAATGAAATAATTAGAGCCTGCAGCACTCCAGAAGCAATCATTATTTTGCTCAAAAATCTTCACAAAAGAGCCATTAATAGTGACCATAATAGTGAAATTATGTTGTCAACAGTTGTCCCTCCCACTGGCAGACAACTCCAATTCATAATGACATTACATGTCATTTAATAACTACAACTACAACATTTCGGTATAAAAGGAAAAACGTGCCCAGTTCACTGAGCATAAACCTAATCATAATGAAAATTGTTTACTGATTTATTAATAGCACATAATTAACTAGCAATAAGTGAGCTCTACATTCAGTATCAGCATCGGCAATACAACAGATAAGACACTTAACAGAAAAAACTCTAACGAACACCTAACAAATTTAGGTCTTTTCATCGCTAATCCCCTGAATCTATGTTCAAACAGGGAGTTGTTACCACCCACCTACAGAACTATATGCACAGTTCCCCACTCACATCTCCTGTTGGAGATGTGGGGTCTTAACGTGCACATGTACTGCTTGTTAAAATCTGCTAATACATATTGTCAAGTAAGTACCACACAGAGTCACATGCACACACAGGTGCACATTAAGTCCCCACACCTCCAACAGGAGATATGGGATAGGGAAGCTCTGCACATAACTCTTTGTGGGTGGGTGCATGTAACTGCATGCATGAGTGGAATTTTTAGCGTTAGGACCTTTACCACACTTCCAATTACTCGTAAGTACCATCTCATTCTCCTAGTTGGAAATTCTGTAGTCAAAAGAAAAGTGAAGAATACTTAAAAAAAATGTTCTTTACAAAAAAAAAAAATATATATATATATATATAGGTCTATATATAAATATAAAAGCAACTGCCACTACCTTTAGTTTAAACAAAGTCCTCCTACCCACAGCCGAGTGAAGATTTATTGGAAGGCAGTTCAGAGGTTATCACCATTTCCCCCCACATCGCTCTCCATTGCTGCAGTGCTGCCATTCCTCTAATTCTCACAGTTGCTTTCCTGGTCACCACAGATGTCAGAACACTGTGGTGTACAAGGGCCAGGGGTAGCCCTGAAGTGGATACACCTCCTTTTTTGGATACGTACTATGATGAAAACAAAGACCAGGTCATATTGAGTGCTGTGCCTTGAAACAGCCTTACAAGGAACTTGCTTGCATCATGCATGCCATTTATTCAATGGGCTACGGAAAACATGCCCTCTCCCTTCAGTTTTATTAGACAATAAAAAACAAAACAACAAAAACAAAACTTTCTCCAACTATTTGACCCTTTCAGAGGAATTATCAAATCCAAAATTTCTCCAGTTTCTCCTTCTACCCTAGCTCACAGTGACCTTAAAACTCTGTTCTCACTTAGGGCTATTTCAGTCTGTTACTGTTTCTGAATCACTATCAAACCTTCCTCTCCTTCAGAACACTCTGTGTACTTCACAAACATTTAAAAAAATGTGGAAAAACAGGAGGACTCCAAGAACACTTTTTCTATATAGTTTCAGTACAGACTTCACCTGTAGTTTTTGTATCACACGCATTGCAGCATTGTACTTTAGTAAGTATATTAGATAGTAAAAAGAAGATACAGGGAAATTCAACATGCAAAATACACAATAAAAAGTAAATAGGATCATTAAAGCTTTAAAGATATGTAAGAATAGTCAGATTAGTTTAGAAAAAAATACCTTTTTTTTTTTTTTTAATTAAATAAGCTCCTGGAATAGTCTGGAGCTTGTGCTGCTGCTTGTAGTTATGATTAACAGCTTCCATAAAGCTTCATGTTGCATTAGTAATATTCCCCAAATGGCTGTGCCTTCTTGAAGGATAATAAGAACCATCAGCAGCTATTCCTGTTTGTTTGTCCAGCATACAAGCCAGCTACCTAGCAAAGAGGTGACATATGCGTCTTTCCTGTATAAAACTGTAGAAACTTAATGTACAATATAAGGGATATACACAGACTGCCTTAGTGTCCATACCGTAAGATTTAGAATGAGCCAAAAACGGACCTTACATCTAACAGCTAAGAATCTAACAAAATGTAACAAATGTACATTTAAACAAACAAACAAACAAGATGAAACCAATATGCCCATGTTGACTTACCATCAATTTCTTTTTGAGAAAAGGATGTGAAAGAGATCAGAGTGTTGCTGAGGTAATTACTTTGCAGAAAGGAGAAGTAAGAAAATGATGATGCTTTCAAATTATAATGTATGGGAACAAAGGCTATTGTTAGGGAAAAATGCAAGACAGAAGTAAATATCTGAACAGACAATGACAGAATTGAATAAGGAATGGCCCAGGCAGTCCTTTGAAATGAAGTGGAAATAAGTAGTTGATCTTTTAACTAACAGACATGTTATGGTGACAAAACTGGGGAAGGAAATCAATGCTGCCTTTATTTGAGCAGCAATTCACAGATAAAATGATGGGCCCAAGAAGGAATGTATTCTAGATTATATGAAATAAATGTGCAAGAACTAGATCTAACTAGATCTAAAATCACAGTCTCAAAGTACCGTGGGCCCTATAGTTGGTGCACTGCTCAGCAACATGTCCTTTGCTTTCCACCAACCACAAAAAGAATGAGCATTGGAAAAAGGGAAAATACAAGGCTTCAACCAACATTGAAAGGTCATTTTGTCCTCTAGCTACTCAATAAGAATCTGTTTAGGCCTTCTGCCCTGACCTATGTCCATCTATAAGTGGTGATATATATGCTTTTTACACATTTAGTAAAAATCGCAGTCAACAAGCTTAAATCAGGCCAGAGAAGACAACCTTTCTCTTGCAGCACCAAGCCCCATACCAGTTTGAAGGCCATGGAGAGCATTGTGAATCTTGGCTGGGCTGTCTTACTAAATCTACCATAAAGTCCAGATTTGGCACCTTCTGATTTCCATCTGTTCAGGTCAGTGAAAGAGGGACTACGTGGGCAACATTTTCCCAGCAGAAATGCTGTCATGGCAGCTGTGAAACAGTGGGTCACCTCCACTTGTGCAAGTGCAGCATGCAGACTCTTATTCATCACTGAAGAAAATGCATAGGTAACGATGGTGACTATGCTGAAAAATAATGTTTTATAGCTGAGTATTTGATCTATCAAACAGTACTAATGCACTCTTTGCCATGGAAATAGATAGAAGGCATTACTTTCGGATCAACTAGTGACTTGCACTGTTCCAGCCTATATTTTACCTATACTCCACTAAAAATATGAATAACGTAAAGAGGAAATTCAAACACACTATTTGTTTTTTCTGTATCTTGTATAATCCAGGATTTCTACACAATCATTAGCAGAACACTCAGGAACACAGTTCTTCCTCCCTCTACCTCCCTTAAACTTCAGAGTTAAGCGCTTGGGAAGAGTTACTCTCCTGTATCAAGACAGTTACTTTTTTTTTTTTTTAACACACATTCCTTGAAGTCTATTTTCAGTCCTCCAGTCAGTGCCACAGATGCTTCTGACACTCCTCAGGGCCAAAATAATTCCTTGAGAGTATGAACCCACATTTGTTCCCTCAAAGAACTGAGAGCAGCTCACAGCTTTTCTTTAACACGTAAGCACTGCAGAAGGAAATCTCTGCTTGAGCGTAGTGACCCAGTACAACAGCTTGTGTATAAGAGCGTTTGCCTCCAAGCAAAAGACTCAGTGTCTCTTCATCTTGAAGACATCCCCCGGTGTTTTGTGTCACTAATCAAAACATTGAATTCAGCTAACTTAAATCCCATTTCTGTCCAATTTTATGTACCTAAGAGCATTTCAGAGAGTCCAGGCCACATGCTGTCAGACATGAAAGAAAACAGTTATTTTAGAATGCAAACAGTTTATATTGCTTAGGAGAGTAAAATTAAGCTTCTTTATAGATTGCACGACTATAGTTTCAGTTATGAGTTTGCTTTCTGTTTGCTCTGCTCAACTATTAACCCGGTTGCTAGTTTACCGGGTCAGCTAATGCCATTTTGAAATGCATTTCCATGGTAGATAAAGTGCTACAGCTTCTATGGCTACTTAGCTCCTCAAGTATTAAAACAAATGCTAGAGTAATCAATTAGGGTGGAAAAATTAATGAGGCAGTTAGAAGAGACAGTAGACACACCATTAATTTCTCATTTGACCCATGATTTACAGACTTCTGAAATGACTGCAGCTAGCCTAAATCCCATTTTACTTTTGTAGCAAATCATTATAACAGACAGATTCCCCCCTGCCTCAAGTGAAGGGACAAATGCAGAGAACACGGAAGTTTTGGCAGGATGAAAAGATACTGGGGCAGAGTGAAAAATAATGTTTTCTAAGAAGAGACATCTTGTTCAACTGTAGAAACAGCTGAGAAAGAAAAAAATTGGCTGCACACAACAAGTATTTTAATGGAGAAGGACTGTACTCTGAAGTTTTAGAGAGCTCTAACTTCTAAACACAGCACAGTAAAACTGGCAAAAATGTGACAGCACGGTAATTCATTATTTAATTTATTTTTCCTACCAGCCAAAGCAAAGAACAACTTACCTTTGAACTTCTGCCACATGCGTGCATCTGTTTTGCTTAATCTAACAAATGCTTATGAGAAGCACAAAGTGAACTCCGAATGCAACAAGCTCTGAAAGCCACACTTAAAAACTCCACCACTGTTACACTGTATATGACCTCATTTTAATACAGGAATTCCTGTTTACCAAAGCTGGTAAACAAAGGCATTAGATACTAAGTATGACTGTAGTACATATGACAGTCTAGATTTTAGTGATTATAGGAAATCTAAAAAAAACCTATTTGCTATTTCAGTTTGGACAGAGAATTCAAAGAGCTCTTCATATTGGTACTCAATAATCCGTCAGTCACATAAGAAATCCAAGCATTTCCTAGAACATCACCCGCTTTCAGTCACTGACTACAGAGTTAGTCTTCAGGCTTGGGTTTCCCTTGCACAATTCAGAGGGTTTAAAGGGGTGTAACATAGTTTAAGACTAACATTTGAAACTTCAGAGTTCGACAAATGTAACACTCAAATGTTACAGATTGATGCCACTCATAACAGTTACCAACATGGAGAAGTATTTTGCTTGGAAAAAAAACACAAGGCAAGTAGGACAGGATTTGTACCTTTAATCTTGAATCCATCTGCAGGTGGAAGTTGGAGACCTGAACAACAACAATAAAAAGAAGGTGAGACGGTAAGGAAGGTGAGATAGACAGCTACAGGGAGGAGCTACAAGACAGAAATGTTTTCAGAGCTGAACCAGCTGAATTTGAAACCAAGCTTTTAGCTTACGTGAGAAGGGAGGAAAAAAAGGAAAGAAAAAGCAAAATTCTACAGTTCTACACAGTCACCATGTCACCAAATTCAAAAAGCATAACTGGAAGACTACACTGAAAAACTACGCAATATGATGGCAAAGAAAGGTACAAAAGAACATACACAAGTAAGAAGCATTTGGTTGATACTGATTTCCATAGAAAACTACACTGCACTTTAGACTCACACAAACCTACTGCTGAAAGAAGTAGGTCTTCCCTACCTTATGGCTGGTTATACTGCCTCACTACTGCTCTGCACTAGCTGCATCGATTCTTTTGCCAGCACATATGTTGAACTTGGGTTTAGGAAGCGTACAGAAATGAAAACTAACCCAGAAAAGAAAAAAAAAGGTTATTTTTCAGCCGCTTGAGTTCCAGGCTCTGTGGGGATGGGAATAAGCAGCCAGGGAAAGAATAAAAGTACATATGACCCCTCTGGCAGCTCCGCCTATTTGTAAGGCCTATCAAGCTAAAGTTGAGGTAATAAAAGCAAATGATTTTAAAACAGTTTAGTGGATACCAGGCACTGCTAAAGAAACTCAGCTACTTCTTGAGTATCCCTGTGAATGGATTACACTGAAAATATGAAAGAACTTCATCAGCTTGAGAGGTTTCAGTCTTTGTTTTGTAGATTGACAAGGTCAAACTCATGGGTAGGTGGGCCCCTTCTGTTGTCATGTCAGTGTCAGTCATGTCAGTGGCACAACTGTGCATCTAAACAACCCAGCTTCCCTAGATATTTATGGGGCCTGGGCCACCACTCCTGATATTCAAAACAAAATCTCAAATAATATAAAGTGCAAACCAATCAATGTCTTATTATGTCTGCAGCTGAGATTTCAAAGGAATTGACACAAAACAGCATCAGCCATGTATCCCAGTGCCACAGAATAGCCGGACTTGGAAGGGACACACAAGAATCACTGAGTCCAACTCCTAGTTCCAAACAGAGCTACTTACACAGCAGTCCATGTGTCTGAGAACGGTGTCCAAATGCCCTTTGGACTCCAGCACTTGGGGCTGTGCCCAGTGCCCTGGGCAGCCTGCTCCATGCCCACTGCTCGCTGGGGCAGAACCTTTCCCCAACCCTCACCTCATCCTCCCCTGATGCAGCTTCACGCTATTCCCTCACTCCCTGTCACCGTCACCAGAGAGCAGAGCTCAGCACTGCCCCTCGGCTCCCTATGAGGAGCTGTAGGCTGCCATGAGGGCTCCCCTCAGCTTCTGCTCTGGGCTGAGCACACCCAGGGGCCTCAATGCTCCTCATATACCTTGTCCTCCGCACCCCTCAACTTATTTGTAGACTTCCTTTGGATGCTCTCTAATAGCTTCACGTCTTTCTTACACTGTGGTGCCCAAACCGCACCATGCTGGAGGTGAGGCCGCACAGAGCGCAGTGGGACAGCCCCTTCCCTCACACGGTGGCAGTGCTGGGCATGGTGCTGCCCAGGGGACAGTCAGCCCTTTGGCCACCAGAGCACACTGCTGGCTCAGATCCATTTTGAGGTCAGCCAGAACTGCAGATCCCTTTCTTTGGAGCTGCTCTCTGGCCTCTCGTCCCCTGGCCGGCATTGGTACTCAGGGTCATCCTGTACCAGGTACAGGATCCAGCACTTGCTCTCGTTAAACTTCATCAAGTTGGGGATTGCTGAGCTGCCCGGTTTGTCAGGATCTCTCCGCAAGGCCTCTCCACCTGAGGGGCTCCACAGCTGCTCCCAATTTAGCGTCCTTCACATTGATGAAAACATTAAGGAAGACTGGCCCTGAAATGGAGCCACCTGTGTCTGGGTAGCAGCCTGATGGAGCCCCTGAGCCCGCCTGCCTGCCTGAACAAACAGGAGCAGGAGGTAAAGTGATGGCAGAACCAAGCAGGCTGCCAGCAACCAAATGAAAGGAAGAGAAAGAGCGATGCATCAAAACATAACTCCCGGAGATGAAACGCTCAATCTTTATTTCAGTGTTCGGGGCCCACGGAACGGTCCTTGTGAGGCAGCCTCGGGCGGTACCACGCGCGGCAGCCGTCCGTGCCGGTGCCGAGCAACACCCGGGACACGAGGAGCCCGGCACAGGTGCGGCGCGGCGCCCCCCGCAGCTCCCGCATCCCTGCTCGGCCCTTCCATTGGCCGCCGGGCAGAGGTTCGCGCACCGCGGCCGGGGTACGCTGACGAGCGCCCAGCCCATTGGCCGCGCGGGCCGCGGCGGCTCCGAACCGCATTTGCATGGCGCTGGACCGCTCTTTGTTGTCAACCGCGGCGGGCGGGCGGTGCG
>JANHGO010000020.1:20013788-20046891 GCA_024606505.1 Aquila spilogaster | reverse complement strand
TGGCGGCGGGGCGCGCTGCCCGCGCACGGCGCGGCCCTGCCGCTGGCGGGTCGGCGCGCTGTGAAGGCACGCACCGCCCGCGGGAGGCCAGCCCCGCTGGAAGACTTTTTCGGGGAAGGGATGCGACGGCTGCCGAGGGGCCGCGGTGCCCCGCCCCGCAGCCGAGGGCGAGTCGCGGCCGGCGCCCCCCCGGCAAGGCGCTCGGCACCCCGCCGCCTTCGGGGCGCCACCGCCTGTGCAGAAGGGCAGTACCTTTCTCTTCTCTGCGGCCACGGTAGGAGGAAGAGTAGAACAGGTACGGTACCGTCTCCGGACGGTGACTCGCACTGAGGAGAAACCCCAAAGAAAATACTCTTCTGCCGCTTGTCGAAAGGCTACCTGCCGGGGTCATCGGATGTTTTTGCTGTCCAATACGCATGCTGCTTTACGTGCAGCTTCTTTTAATGCTAGGATCCTAGGCTTTGCTGTAACTAACATTAATTTATGCCTTTATGAATTATTTCAAGGACTGTCTGCATCTTTAATTACAAACCAATAGAAGAAGGTATTTGTTTGTCTCAAGTCAAATAATATCTTTGAAAGGAAACAAACGCCTTATATTCAGACAGACAGACCAGGAACGTGTGTTTAATTTCAAAATGCTAAATGAAAAGTATCCTTGACCACCAACAGCATCATGCCACTCTGTTTGACCATACAGCCTGGTGTGTCAGTAGGTTATTACATGATCCCGTCTTGTGGAATTATGTGTGATATCCGCTTTGTAGTAACAAATCTGTTGTGGTCAAATGACAGAAAAGCAAAATTGTCTGGTAATGTATAGTGGCATATTGGATCGATTTTAATTCAATATATTTACATTGTCAGAATGAGTCTTTAACTTGGCAGTCAGGAACTTTGATTTTAATGCTGGTCTACATCGTTTAGATTTTAGCTACTTTCCTAAAGAAAGATGGATTCTCATTGATTGGTAGTCACAAGATCATGCAGATACGTAACTAATTATTACCTTTGTTCAGGAGAATATGCTATACATTGAAGCAATTAAACAAATGATGTTTATTCAGACAGTTATGAAATGATGAATGACGTTTAAGATAGTCACAAAAAATGAATGCTGTTGGTTGGAAATGACAGCATTGTAACTACATAATGGAGAGTTAAAGAGTATGTTTATCAAGGCATGGTTTTATAGTTTAAAAAATAATTAAACCATACATATATTCTGCATTCATAACTTCTGATTGCAGTATTCTTTGAGATTTTAGAAATTTTAGATCTTGGCATCTTATACCTACATTTTATTTTCTACTGGAATAGGAAGAAAACCCAGAACCTTTCTTATTCTATCAGTTTTGTTTATTTAGCTAGGGTTTTGATGGCTAAAATAAACAAAATATTCTCTATATACCTTTTTGGACCACTCTGTGGCTTAACACTTTTTCTAGCTCTAGTTTAAACTTCTGTCAAGCATTTTCCTGACACCAGTTGTTTGACTTTAACTTTATGAAGTTACCTTCAATGGAAGCAGCATGATCTGGTCTCAAATAGGAAATAGTGTATAAGCAACTGCCCAAACCATAGCATCCATTTAGTTATAGGAATGTCTATTGCAAGTCTGTGTGCACTTAACAAAATGAAAGTAAGTAATCCTTACAAAATATTGATAGCAGAATTATAGCATAACAGTATTATAGAGCATGGTTATTGTTGGAAAACTGTAGCAAAGGACTAGTGGAAAATGAATAGTTTTAATTATTTTATTAATACTCATACAAGCATTACAAGAAAGCTCTCTAGCACATCTGAAATATAAAATACGAACCCAGAACTGAAGATAGCTAGTGGAAATGGCTTTCTAGATCTTCAAGTATTGTCCTGTGCTGAGGCTGGATGCAGCTGCACTGTGGCAGGAAGGCTGTGCAGTTGTTTCCCTGCAATGCAATCAGGATTGTGCTTTACATGAGGCTGTGAGAGCAGCACTCTCTCCTCCAGCTCTGCGAGTTACCATAGCAGTCTCTTTCGGTACTAGCTTTCCAGTAACTGAACAAAGTCCATTCTTAAAAAATCTTGTCTGTTGTCTTTTTTTTGTCCACCTTACAATATGATCCTGTCTGGATTCTTGTTTTTTTTGTACTGGAGGATATCACTTTTAATACTGAAATATTAATCCAATCCCATGTTGCTGGTATTTTGCTAGTATGCTTTTTTCTATAATGGATAGATCTTCTGCATAGAAATATTGTCAAGTGGAATATTTAGAATATTAGGCATACTTTCAGGAAATACTTAATGAGAAAGACTGCAGACCTGTGGGAACCCTGCAATCAGCTGCTTATTAGCTAGTAATGATTAGTATTACACAAGTACATCTTATTTTTAATTGTTTGCTTTTTTGTCTTTTCTTTGCATCCTTACATAAGTGGTTGAAGTTTGTTTTTGGTGAAGTGCGTCTTTTGTATTCTATTCTAATTAGTGTGTAATATAGATATTGCCTAAGGTGTTCCTTGTAACCCCTTCAGTTGAATGGACATTAGCTATGAATGGAATAGGTGAACACTAAAATACAGTTGAAGTAGCCTTATAGTATGGCTACACAATGGCAAGTGATCAAGATAGTTCATTTTAGGAGGTTATTGGCCCTTGGCTGAGATGCTGGAAATAGTTTTCTGCGTATTTCCAGTTCACTGCAACTTCTTAATTCCACTTGCTTTCAACACCGGCAGTCTGATTTATATCAAGGGTTTTCTGTCTGTGTGGTTTGTGAACTTCAGGTCTGTTACCAGCTAAACTCTTTGTCTTCTTAGTTCCATTCCCTTTTTGATCTTCCCAGTCTGTTCATCCTTGAGGTCTCTCTTTTCTCCTTCCATTCTGCCCTTTCTGGAATTATGCTCACTTGTTGCTGGCTGGGAGGCATATGTTCCATCTCTGTGTTTTCAGATGCTTGTTGATTCTTCAAAGTGGAGAGGAGATGGAATTACTTCTCTCATCTGCCACAAACCACCCAGGATTCCGTGTCACCAAATCACAGTTTCGATAGCACAGTTTGCCAGTAAATCATATGGTAATACTTAATAATAAATATGATGGAAATGATACAGACCTCTTTTTTGCTGAAACATGTATTTCTGACAAGCATAGTACGCAGTTTTGAAACCTTACTGGTTATGTTTCTTTAGGAGAGTTTGATCAGCTATTTCTTTTAAATGATCATGTTCACGTATAAAATGCACACATGCTAAAATGCTTAGCTGAATGTAATACGACTCTGATTCAGGAATTTTATTCTTAGATCTGTACCTGTTTGGAGACAGATTTATAATCTTCATTTTTTCTCAAGGACTTCTCCTATGGTAGACCTTCACTCAGGCATCTTTTCTTATTTTGGTGTCTAGCTCATGGTCCATTTCTTACCTATTCTTCTCCAACACAGTAATATCCATCTCGCTGCTTTTGCATTTCTTGCTCAGAAAAATAATTCTACTTGCGTAGCTTAGATTCCTAACCAACCTTGCAGTTGGCTTCAGTAACAGATGGGTTCTGGGCTGTCATATTGCACAAACCGCCAAATTGGATTGTATATTATTTTTCATAAAAGAAGTTGCTGTGTGCAGAAGAACATGGTGAATCTTTGGCAAATGCATTTGTTCAGTAAATAAACTATTCTGAATAATTTATTAACATTCTTGAATTTGCTGAGTGATTTTTCCTGAAAAAAATTAGATATTAAAACCAGTTTTGGTTTTTGAAGGGCTAGATTTTCAAAGGATCTGCTTCCCTTTGAAAACTGTGGAGATAAAGCTTGATGCTTACAGTACACACATTTTACGTGGAATAGTTAAATATTCATTTACTCAGAGAGATAACTCTGAGTAAAAACTCAGCTGTTTTCCTGTCACTATATAAAATATTTAAATATTGCCTGGATCAATCTGAAAAGCTTCTGCAGGACAGCATGTAAAAGATGAGCCCAGGAGCTAGAGCATGTGTGTGCGTCAAGTGGGCGATTTCTGTGGTGGGTAGGGTACTGTACTGGGTTTCTTCTGGCCATGTAAATATCCCAGTCACTGGGCTGAGGGTAAAGAGAAGATTGAGTCATTGACTTTTTCACTAATTTTGTAAGTATCACTAATATCCCTTTGTGAATCTCACATTTTGCTTTCATTATTGAAAGTATCTGAAACTGAAATAAACTGTTTTGATTTTCTGGATATTCTTGAGATGTTTCTTGACCATCATAATGCAATTTGTCTTTCACTTTGGCTGCTGAGGAAGGGAGCAGAAATAAAGGGGGGACTCAGTGATTAACATAAGAAGTTACTCACCTGTTAATTCAGTGAGGTTTCACTGAATCATGATTGTAACAGTAAATCATGTAATAAAACATTTCATAAACCTACTGATCATCAGTGCTTAGTCTTACCAGCTGTGTTGAAGAGCAGCACAAATAAAAGTAGAAAATACCCTACCTAGTGAAGACCTGACATGTTCAAAGCTGGTAAATAATTTACTTCAGAGGAGGGAATAAAAGAGGATATTTATTTTGGGTTCCCATTTAAGCTTTGGAAAGATACAACGAAGAGGTTACTAACAAAAAAAATGTTTTCTTGTGTACATACGTAGTTACCATGTACTTCAAAGTAGCCAAACCATAGGATGCTAGAGATGTAAAGAAAGAATTCCAAGTTAAAAATAAAAAAAAATTTACATTCTGTCAATATCACTGCTTTTTTAGTAAGGTCAGTCATATAAATTCAGTGCTTGAGTATCTTGCAGAGCACAATTTACCTCACATTTCTTAAACCATTTATGTACAGATGCCTAGTCTGTTCTTTAGAAGCTTATGAAGATCCAAAAGCTGCATTTATTTTAGTAAATTCAAGCAAGCCAGGAATGTTTCCTGCCATTGAAGCATGACTGCTTATTCTCGTAAATTGTTCAGATTTTCCTTTGCATGCTTTGGTCGTAGCCAGCTAGCCAAAACTGTCTTGAACAGTGCAGTGCCCAGGAATGATTTGGCAGTTTGAGTGTCCAGGGAAACACTCCAAGCAGGCAAGTTGTATATAGTCACCTAATTTGGGAAGCTCAAACAGTTTTCTGATACATATGTAGGCTGTTTTGTGCCATTTAATATCAGTGCCTGGGAGTGTGCCTGGGCAAGTTTAACTTACTTAAAAGATGTACCCGGAGAGGGTCAAAGTAATTTTCTTGTGAAGGTAACCTCTCTGCTTTAACATTACATGCTGCTTCTCCCATTTGTGCTGGTAGTTCCTCTCTTTCTGGTCTCCTGTATTTTCTGCACAGTCACATGTTCAGATTATGCATATATGGTGGACTGTGTTGTAGAGAGATACATTTATAAAGCACAAAACTGCTTGTGCTTGGTGCCTTCCTTCCTGAAATACGCAGTATAGACCTTATACATGGGCAATAAGTGTGTTTTGTCCCAGAGTCCTTAAAAAAGGAAAGAAAAAATACTTACTTTTAAAGAATTTCAATTTATTGGAATAATTCTTTCCCCACAACATTTTAGAGAAAGAAAAAGAAACATATGGATTTTTTTAAAGTATGCAGAGTGAGATTCATTTTAGTGACTTCATAAAAATGTATATAGTATGTTTTGGTTTGTATACCTTTTACACTTTAAGTCCCTTTGGGTTTAGGTAAGATTAAGCAGTATGTTGGGCTTTCTTTGGAGGTTGCACACCAAGGTAAATTTTATCAATGCTGAGTATTTCTAGTAATACTAATTAAGACACCATGTAGTATACATTCCAGTGTTGAATTGCTGAATTAATGCACTCTGTCATATGAACAAATCATTCAACAATCGTAAATTTCTATTTTATACGACTATTTCATTCTACTGCCTGTTGAAGTTTAGCATTGTATACAGAGCTAATATGTTCTAGGAAAAATCACTATTACTGTGCCACTTCAAAGTCACATACAACAAATGGAATGTAAAGAGCAAAAAATGAACATAGAAACCCAATAGATTTTCTAACCCCCACCTTCAAAGCATCAGATTTCATAACTCTTCTATATGCTGTTGCAATAAGTATTTACAATTTCATAGTCATGGAACAAAAATTTACATTTTCCAATTCTGTAATTTTTTCCTTTTCTCTATATATGTAACGAGAATATTAACTGGTACTGGACATACATTTCAAATCCTGCTCCTGTATTGAGATGAAAATTTGAGTCATTTTGCTACGCTATATACTTTAATGATGAAACTATAGAGCTAAATTTTACCTTTGTGCAAGAACTGTTCTTACATTGGATACTTAAAGGATTACATTAAAATCAGCTTTCCCTTCTGATGTGCTTACTGCATAAATGAACATTACCACCTATCTGGAAAGGAAAGAGATTCAGATAATACAGAATACCTCCACAGATCCCTTGGACAATTGTATACTGCTGGCTGTCATGTTGACTGGTGACTTTCAAGGAACAGCTCCTTGCTGTAAGTCTCAGAAGGCACTTTAACAGTCATTTGTCACAGTGTGAATTAGTGAGTAAAGCCTTCCCTTTGCCTTTCCTTTTGGAAATCACCTGAGATTGTTAAACTAAAAGGGGATAAAAACCCCCACACATTTCTGAATCAAGTGATTTAAAATATACGAGTCTAGATTCAACTTGCACAAAAATTCTATTATAATTTCCTCAAAAGCAAATTCTATTATGGTTTCTTCAAAATAATCCTCCTCTTCCCTTCAAGAAATACTTCACTCAATTTGGCCTCCTCATTTTAGAAAACGTGTTAACTTTTATGAGTTCTTCCATTTAACAGAGGCTACAAAATAAAAGGACTTAAGCAAATATTGTTAAATTTATCTTGATTGGTCCATGTAAGTAAATTTTCAAAATAAAGTGATTTAGAAGCCTAAATTCTGTTTTAAAAGCTTGATTTTGATTGAAACTGCTCAAGATCTTAATGGGCTAACTGACTAAGAGAGCAAGTGTTTTCATAGCTGCAGCGAGACTGCACAGTAGTAGTTGGAAAGTTTGAGCTGCCCTAAACCCTGAAAAAAATTGCTCCGTGTACAGGCCAAGCCCTTTCTCACTGTGCAAAACCACCTAAATTAAAAAAGGATTAAAGAAAAATATTAACATTGGTAAAACCACTGCATCAGCCACACCAAGAGGTCTGAGTTTACACTTTTGTGGCAGGTTTAGGAGTACAGTCCCATGTAAGTAAACTGTTAATGTATCTCCGTACTCACCTTCCTTCTAAATTTATCTTAGGATTGGGTCCCTATTATAGCTAAAAGAGGGAATCAGTTTGCTTGTGTGGAAGTAAGAGAAAGTAATGCTTTGTAGAAGGCAGTTCTGTCAGCCTCATGTTAATTTCTGTTTTAGCATCATTCTTGCAACAATGGAAGCAAGAATGCATTGTTTCTATATTGCACTTAAACTAGCACACACTGGAACTGGGGGAAGGACATGAAAAGAGAAGAGGAACACTTTGGTGCTGTTAAAACTGTATCTGTCCAAGGAAGACATTGGTAGTATGCCCCAGCGAAACTTTTCTAGTGCAGAAAAGGTTTAAGTGTCTCAGCTTAAAAACTCCCACAGATCAAGTAGTCTTCCTCCTCTGGGACGACATGATGCACAGCTTGTAAACGTGCTTGGTACTTTAGTCATTACATAATTATACCCTTATTACTTTAAAGCTCTTATTTTTCCATCTAGAACTTGATACTACTTTACATCTGGCAGACACTGTAATACTCCATGGGGAACTGAAGCAGTTCTTTCCCAGATGGTTTCTCTCTTAATTTTATGATTATTATTCTATCACAGCCAATTATTATGACTCTTTATTTTATAACAGTAAACTGCTGCATTATGCATTACTCTCAGAATGACTCTTCTATAACAAATGGTAACATTAATTCATTTTGTCTCACTTTTATCCTGTAACAAAGAAATAGATCACTTGGAGCATCAGAAATGTCTGAAGCTTTAAAATACGTTTATTGTAAAATAAATCTGCCAAACATTTCAGTGCTACACATTCAGTTTCTAGACTTAACAATTAAAGGCGATCTTTTGTACTGAATTCTGATATGTACAGTATGCCCAAGTACTTGTACTAATCCACTAAATGCTTTAAAAGTGGATTCTTCATATTTTTTCAAGTAAATGAGCAAGTTAAGTCCTTTCTGGAGGCCTGCACACCATGGTCCCATAATCTCTCTGTCATTGGAGAGAATGCCATTCAAAAACCGTCAATGTTCTGCAGCACAGAAGATTTGGTACAGAATGCCTTAAAACAGCTGTTCAAGATTTCAGCCTCCCCCATGCAATCATCTGCTAATTATGTTAGCAGTCAACTTCCTGGTGGGAAGTAGCAGTAAAACAGAAACAGTCATTAAGAGACAAAAACCAGTGTTTATACTCACAGATAAAAACAGAGATATTATTATTTACTCAGAAGTATCTTTTGAGGGACAAATCCTGTCTCCACGTACAGAGAGATCTGTTAGGCAGTGCTGTAGTTTTGTGGTGGAAAGCAGGTTGCTGAGTCTGACATCCTCCTGCTTGACTTGTCAGTAGCAAGCTATGGTAGATAGATGGGAAGGCAGGCATTAGGTTAAGATCAGTGCAAGTTATCTACTGGGTTAGCAAAAAGAAGAAAACTTTGCCCACCCCTCTGCCTCGGTCTTACAAGTCTCCTGCTAGCTTTAGCCGTTAATAACTGCATATCTAACAGCACAAGGTTCATATGCCTGGCGGGGGCAATTCCACAATTTGAGCAACGGTCCTCACTATGGATTAGCTCTGCCAGGAAAGTCCGGCCCTGCCTCCTAGATTCTGTACCCTGAGTCAAACCACTTTGGCTTTTTGCAAAGAAAAGAGTTTGCCCTTTAGCTTTTTATGACGTTAAAGTTAATAGCATTTACCATATGTCCAGTAGCTTTAAGTTACAGAGCTCCTTCAAACTATAGTGATTGTTAAAATATTTAATAAGGAGTAAACACTATAAAATAGCATTACTCTTTTATTGTTCTAAATAGCCAAAAATGTTCTAGAGGTTTTATGTTTTTCTCACTTTGTTTTTTCTTCCCCTTGTGACTAGAGAAAACTGCAGCGCAGATAAAAGCAGTGTTACCAAACCAAATCTGAAACAAATACAGATGGGAAAAACAACAAGCTGAGTTGTAAATGGAAAACTGTGGTTATATTTGTTCCTTGTGTGACAGCACCTGTTAATACACAACATTGCCTGACTCTGGAAGGGGATTTAGTTTCCCATCTTCACACCAAATTCAAAAGAAGCTAAGGGCGCTTATCACTATTGCCTTGTAATTCTCACCATCAAGCACAGGCAGCTGTAACAGAGATGGCCTAGAGGCTAAGCTCTATATTTAGCTGAATGTAGCCTTTTGAAAAGCCAGCAAGCTATGTTTTCACTCTGTACAACAATCTGGCATTTGATCACTTGTTCAAAGGGGTTTCATCAGTTAAACAAGTAACTTTTCAAAAGGCATTTTTGTACATATTGTCCAGTTTGTAATTACTGTTTTGTTCTCTCAGTAGTCATTCAAAAAAGATAATACAGACACAAAAAGTGGAACAAAATATTCTGTAATGTGCAGATGTTGGTTAGTCAACCAGGTTTTATAAAGATTATCAAAATCCAAGTAGATTTTTCACCCACCTAAGATTATCATAAACGTGAAGCTTCTCTCACAAGAGTAGTTCCAGATGTCATGTATCTCATTGACACTGAGGAATTAATTTACAAACTGTATTCAAACAGTGACCCACATGATCATTTATGTTTGTACTGAGACTGACCACAGATTGCATGAAAATTACAATTTAGCTAAAATGATACAAACATTCAAAATGCACTGAATTAATTTTAAAGGCTTGGTTAGTTTTTGGTTCCCATTTTTCCTCTAATTTGGCAGTTCACAGATCACAGTCTGAGTCCAGGAAAAAACAACAAAGTTAAATTTGTGCTGACATTATGAATCCATTTAATACAATTAACTGTGGCAGTTACTGTTTGTGGCTAGCTCAACTGGTCATTCAGAATGGTCAGATTTTAGTGTGATGTTGGCAGAGTATTGCAGAGGGTGGGAAGAACAAGGCTGGCTACTAGAAATGTTTCAGAGTGTAGAGGGAAGTATCTCTGAGGGTGTAGGAGGAAGGGAACTTTCGTGAACCTCTAATAGGCAGTCTTCTGACATATACCATGGGCTAGTCCGAGACTGTTGTGGAAGACCTCAGGTTTTGCTCTTAATTTCAGACGAAAATGAGCTGTTAGAAGATGACCATTATCAAAATTATGAGGTGAATGTCTTCTTCCAAGGCAGAGATGACTGGGAATGTAGAGTTGTCTTGCAACCTGCTACTACTTGACTTCAGGCTAAGGTGAACTGAGCATTTAGAAACAATTTTCCTTTCTAAGCCGTGCTGCTTTACAGTGATAGAAATGGTCATATGGAGAGAAGGAAGAGCTGCAAGTACTACTGTGCCTTCTTGTATTGCCCTAGACATTTGACTGGTTGTCAGATTTTCTAATATACAGCCAGTCCAGTCCAGTTCATAAACAGATCTCTCCTCATTGTATCCATACATTCCACCTGATCAGCATTAAGATCTATATAAGACTTCAAAACAAGATGGCAGAACAATACCTGTCTTGAACCACCTCACCAATACAGTTAGCTAAAGAGATCTTAAATAATTTGACTCTTACAAAGCCAGCAAACTCTGAAATTGCTGCATTAATTTGGGAAGTCACATTTAAGGAAAAAAACAAATATTTACATTGAACAGGCCGATTTTCTGAAGGCACCTGCTAAATGATTTTCTAAACACACACAAGGCACATTATGAAAGTTTGAAATTATTATTTTGAAAAATTGAATACTGGGCATACTATTCTACCAGCCATACTACTGATGAGCAGCATTTTACTTCACAGGGTACTGAGATGTTAAGTGCTATTTAACATGAATAAAGATGACAGAATGAAACTTTTAAAATATTGTGAAAATGGATATTTTAAATTTTTCTTAATCTAAGGAAAAGACAATTAAAACCATGCCTTATGATTAATCAGGAAGTGTAATAGCTCGCTCTGAATAAAGAGACTGAGATTTATATGAAGTCCGTAATTATATGTACCCTGTTAGCTGTGGAGAGAACAGTATCAGACAGGTGACATTTTAGAGATAACAATGACTTCTAAAATACTTGTTCTATTATGTGTTCAAAGTTCTTGAATCATTGTCACTCCTTAATTAGACATTTACAATTTTTATTAAAATTTTGTAATTTTTTAAATGTAAAACAATAATCATATACTATGGTTGTACTGTGCAACAAGCTGTGTTTGAAAGGAAGAAAGCAATTCCACACGGTTAGATCTGTTACAATTTATACATATGTTAAGCTACAAGTATTACTTCAGACATCTTATGTATTTTATCCTCCACCTGGATGACGACATTGGAGCCAAAGCACCTTTAAATACTAGAGAATGAAGATAGATATGTATCAGTACACAATTCTTTTAGGAAGCATCAGCAGGAAATGTCATCACCACTATTCTCCTGTTGATTTGGTAGACTAAATGGAGTCTCTGATAATCTTTCCTCTGTGGGAAACGTCAGGCTAGACACCTACCATCAGTATTGGCCTTTTGTTTTATGACTTTTTCTGAGTCTTTGCCTGAATACTCCTTCTCTTTGTATTTATCTGTTAAATACTCACCTTTGTCCTTTGTGTAACTGTTAAAGAATGATCGTATACAGCTCCCATAATTTCAGGGAAATTGTGATAATATCAGATTCAGCTCTACATTTACTTCTAGAGTAGTTGGCATTCTAATGGCAGTTTTGGGGGTATTGTATAAGTGTTTCCAGATTGCAAGTCTGGACTGTTTGAATATGTAACTTTAAAAAGAGAAAAAAAGACACTCCTTTTTGTAAAGTTACCCTGCTCCTAGACGTGTGTAAAAAGTATGTGCAGTATCCTTTTTTTTTTTCCCCCTTTTTCACTTTTTAACACTTCAGCTATATATGGAATCTCAGATAAGTTCTTTCTAGGCTTGTTAAAGTATCTGTGGGAAGCTCCTGACAAATTTAATTTGACTTTTTACTATTTTTTTCCTTTCAGATCAGGCATGGTTCCTATAATTTCTTACCCTGTAATAAACAAATATTGCTAATCTAAGTAAAGCTGTAGACAGGTGGGGAATTGAGCAGAGTACAGAAAAAATGAATGAAACATTTAAACTAACTTTATTGCTTGCTTTGGATGTCATATTCTTGCATCCTACCAAATTTAATATTAATTCTATCAGTAGAAGGAAAAGTGTAGCATGCAGAAGAAAGAAATGTTTGCACAAGAAAAATTTAGTTTAAACAGTCTGATGTAAATTGTTATTCCATGCTTCAGTGTGTTTTGTGACAATGATCAGTACGCATTTTTGGAATACAATCCAAAAGATAATGGTGTAATATTTTTAGTTACTAAAAATTCTAAAAATAGTAAATCTAGTATCATAAGAGTACTATTATTAACTAGTGATATTTTTCCTTTGGGAATACTGCTGGCTATGACTAGAGTCAAGAAAGAGCTATAAAAACTAGACTTAATTGTGTATTGTTGTGGGTTTTTCCCCTCATAAACAGAGTTCATGTGGAGGTGAGGAATGATCAAAATTAGCTAGATATTTATTTTAGATGAAAAGAATGATGCGCATTTACCACACAACTTGGTAAATTTCCGTAATGACTTTCAGTAAGTCTGAGGAGGCTATTTTAATGCTTCCCTCAAAAGAAACTGAAGAACGGCTAAATTATTATATTGAATAGTGGTTTGATGAGAATTAGCAGAAAGCTTGATTTTAATTGGAAGTCTAATGTCTTCAAAGCTGAAAAATCTTTTTCAAGTACTTTTCTGCTTCTCTGATCACATGCCAGAAAGTTCTATATCAATTTTCACTTCAGATCATAGGACAAAAAAGAGATTTCAGCATTTATTCCCTATTGCAAAACCTAATGTGGATAACCTGTAAAAGGCATTGATCCTTAGAAATTATGCACAAATGGAAAAAATCCCCAAACACCAACTCTGTTCCTTATTTGCCGTGCTCCCCTCTTCTCATAATCACTCCTTCACCTCCAACAGGTTTAGAGTTGAGGCTATATATTGTGGAAGTGAAACACCAATGTCTTATCCATCAGATTGCCATGTTACCTTAAGTGGATTTGCACTGATTTTGATCTGTGCAGCAAGACTGTAGAATACTACATCAGTATTGTACAATGTTGTTTTGGCTAGAGTTTTATTCCCTGTGTTTCATTAAGTATTCATCAAAATACTGTAAAAACACTAAATCTGCATGAAGAAGGTTAGCCAAAAAGTGTTCTGACAGTTATGGAGAAATGGGACACATGCACACATACATGACACACAACTTCTTTTTAAGTAAAAGAGAGATTTTAATCTTTTTACATTAAATATCACCTTTGCTACAAGTAGTCCTGTTTATTTCAATGGGAATATTTATGGGCCTTGGTCCGAGTAGAAGAGGTTATTTTCCATTGAAGAGAAAGCGTACCAGGCAATACAGTATTGAGCTTTATGAACAACTTTACTCATTCACCTTGACCCGATGCAACTTATTCAGGCATCAGATATAACTGCACAAATTTTTGAATATATGGAAAACTATATTGAAGCTAGCCTCAATTCCCCTTATCACTAGAATAAATATAGGCATAATAGGTAAAAAATAAACACAACTAATCTAAACAAATGTGCCGTGAATTCATATGCTGATTTTTTCATTATCAAATGTGAAATAATAGTTTATTATTCTGTTTTAAGTCTCAATTTGATAAATGACATGTGTGTGTACATTTTCACCCCCTACAAAGTTGGGATGTATGTACAACTAATAATTATTGGCCCCATTCTGTGCTACTCTGTATTGAGGTTCATGGAGCATTATGCTAGTGAACCTCTCTCTTTTATGTTACATAATGTATTTTAAATGGCATTGCTACCAATTCATACTGTTAGGTCCTCAACAGAATATTTCAGGTGACATCTTACTGACCGGTGTTTGACAATCTAAAAATATTCTAGAAGATGGGGAAGTTCACAGATAAGTCATGTGTATCTGTCAAAATATTGAAAATAATGTGTTAATTTGTTGTTATTCAGTATTTTAAGAATGGAGATGCTTTGGGCGCTTTTGAAAACATAACTGTTCTACAAGTCCAATGGTAAACAATGAGCAGAAACGAAAATGATAACTGGATCTTGTAGCACTTGGTTTTCTTGTAAAACTTAGCACCAGGTCCCATTTCAAGTACTCTTGCCCCTTGTCTAAGAGAATGTAAGCTGGCTAATATGGAGTCTCAGGAGTCTGGGAGATTTAGTTATATTATGAAGCAAAGCGTGTCCAGTATTTCTTTTAATTTCATTTATTTTAATTTGGAAAGTACCCCAGGCTGAAGATTACAGTGTCAAATAATGAACTGAAACTTTTAACAATTTTTTTGTGTCTAAAGCTTTATATCAGAATGTAAATATCTGGCATCAGGGATAAGCTAGCATTTAAAGTAGGTGGCATTTAGGTAGCTAAGAGGAAGTTTTGCTCTCATTGACATTACAAGGAAAGCTGTCATAAATTACTGCATAGCTTTCTAACCATATACAGAGGATCTAAATCTTACTCTGAAGTCTGACTGAGATTTTGATGTTACACAGATAAGCATAAAAAATAAAATTACAGTGTCAAGTTGATATTCAGAATAAAAAAAATTGTAGTCATATGTGTTTAAAGTTAATTCAGTAAATTCATTGAAAGTTTGGTGATTTTTAAAAGGCATCAAAGAGAAAAGCCAGAGTGGTATAGAAAATTTCCCATTGGGATTTGATCATCTTACTCGGAATATGGTAGCATAAGTAGGATTGGTGGATAAGTGGTGAAATACTGACATAGACTCCATAAATGCAGTAGGAACGCTATTTAACAGTATATTTGATTATATCTGAGATATACTTCTCCATTTTCAGTGGAGAAATAGTTCAACACAGTCAACTGGAATAAAGTTATTCTATTGATAAATTATATTAGTTTTCAATTGTGAAGAATTGCAAAAAAAAAGATTCTGAGAAAAACAAACCCAAAAACTCCGGGTAGACCAATTTATTTAATCTCTGAGTCTAGATGGAATTCAGGCTACAGCTTTCTCAACAAATTACCCCAAACCAGTCATTATTTCATGGCTTCATGAATGATAAGAATCTGGACCATTTCAGAGATAAGACATTTTACACTTAGGTCATTTTAACTGAGGCTGTTTCCTTCACATGAGTGATTATAATGTATATTTCACAACACTCTGAGGTATGAAAACATGATTTTATAACTTTTATCTATTTGTAGTTCTTGTGGTAACATTTTAGAGTTGAAGAGTAGAGTACTGAAATAAGCAAGTGACCACAGACAATACAAGAAGTCCAGGCTACAGAAGGGATTTGAATTAGGATCTCAAAGACATGCAACAGAAGGCCATGTTTTCTCTTACCTACCTATCATTAGTTGGGTAGCTTAGATGATAGCATGTTTAAAATGTAGGAAGCAAAATACAAAAATACAAAAAGTCTTTCTGCTCTTCCAGTACAGGTGGTAAACTACAAGTCCTAAGCTTTCCATTGCCTTTCAGGTAATTTCTCAGACTTCCAACTGTAACAATGCAATTTCAGACCTTTCAGTTCAGCCACAGAGGTACCAGAAGGGGAAAATGGATACATGCAGTTTGTCTGAGCTATTTCATATTTCTTTTCCCTTTCCTTATTAAAAACCATAAAAATATTTTCATTACAAAAAAATCCTAGAAAAGAGTGAATGCAGTAGAATATTAGAAAACCTGAGTTTGAAGTTACCAAAATAGACTAATTTCCCTGTAACAAAGGGATGAAGATAGAAAAGTGAGCACAAATCAAAGTTTTTGCATCTGCTCTTGCCTTATGGGATATGAAGATGGAATCTTAGCCCACAGTGAGACAAACAGCAAAAATCTCATTTAATGATGCAGGTTATATGTCTGCATATGGAGGAAATGTATTTGGGTCTTTTATAAAGTAATAATAATTGAGTGTTTATTTTTTCATTCCCATTCATACCCTTCTTAGTACTACTTATGCTAAGACCACTGTTTATGGTAAACAGTTAATGTAATGAAATTCTTTCTCTTCTTTTATATATTAAGTCATAAATTCTTAATAGGAAAGGCTGATTTTTTCTGTGTGTTCTGTTTGTCTCAGTACCTAGCAAAGCAATGTCTTCACATACTGGAAGTCTTAATGTTCTGGTAAAAAAAAAAAAAACAAACAACCAAAAAACAAAAAAACCCATAATATGCCAGTCTAGAAATATTTACAGAATCAGGGTCTTAAGAAAACTTTATTCAGATGAACTGAACAATTGATGTTTAGCCAGTGGTTTTTTGTTTAACTGAGGTATCTCTTTGGCGATCTATTGATTGCGTTTACCTCCACCTATGGGCATACCAACTACTTTGGTTGCCTTAGACAGTACTGATATATAAATATAACTCATAAAGCAGACATGAGTATATTTATATTATCACTTACATGTCAGCTGTATATTATTTTACCAAAGCAATATAAATAGCAGAAGAAATAAGAAGTAATCATTAGCAATTTTATTCGGCAGCTACATTATCTGAACACCTAATATATGTACCTAGTGTTCTGATAGCCTCTTCCAACTGTTTTCCTTCTCCTTGCCAAAGTAGCTTATTCTATACCTGAAGTACTTGTCTGTCCCATTTGACCACAAAGCATTTTTATCTCCTCTGTGACCAGATGTACAGAAGTCAGAGTCTGGCTAATAAATGCTAATGAACACATTTTTACCTAAATGATCAATATATTCACACCATAGGAAGAGAGTTGATGTACACGGATTTATAGTTCCTTTGTGTTGCAACTGAATATATGTATACAAGTTGCAAAGTATTTATTCATTGCTGTTGGTTACTTTAGTGTTCTTACTGTCTGGGTTCAAGGCAAATAAAGATTAATTTTGTCTTGCTTAGTCTGCTTCTGCTTTATAGGTGCAATCAGCCTCTGCTGTGCTATGTCTATAAGAAGTTATCTGCCTTATTCTATTAGGATTCCTTCTGTTCTATCTAAAGGAACATTGTATGTTCCTTTATGAAAAAGGATTTTGTACTTTTTATTTTTCAAATTATGATACCTTCCTACTCAGTAGGTTCTTTTCCTCTTTGACTTTCAAGCTAATTTATTATATTAAAAATGTGAAAAAAAGATGGTAAGTTTCTGTAGCCATAATAGCATTTTTACTCTACATTCTTCCCAAAAGAAAATGTCTTGTGTGAGGATAGGCACTCACTTTGTATTATACCAACCCTGTTTACTTTTTGGGTTGTTTACTTCCTTTCCTTATTATAAGCACCTGATTTTTTACCTTTGGTATCAATCTCCAGAGAACCTTTTCAAATGCCTTATAAAAATTTAAGTACATGATGTTCACTTCAGACTTCCCCCTTATCTATCTCTTCCAATTATCTCATAATGGAGCAGAGTGCTACAGCTCATACTCTATTTATACCTGTCATTTGCTTCATTCTTAGTTTGTTCCTAGGCTAAATCCAACTTGTAGGTCTTGGCATGGGTGTCATTTATTCTTTTTCATCTCTTGTTGACATTCTAACCAGTACTTGTATTTTTATCATTCCTAATGTACATTAGAAGAATATTTTTTTTAAACTCTTCACTCTTATCTCTAATACGGTGGTTACAAAATATGTCAATTCAGTTTCTGGCGTTGTAGCCTAGTCTCTGCTTGGAAACTCCTAACATTTTAGCAATGTTAGGAGTACGACAACTGGAATATATAAAACTGAGCAGAATTATGATATTCATTGAATAACATTAACCATATTTCTGAGACTACTATACCCGTGGATGTTGTTCTCATCCAAGTAGGAATTGAGTGGAATTACTTGTGCTAAGAACATGGCTTATGCAACTCCACAGAAATTGGAATCACTCCACACTGGGCATTATCTCCTGTCCATTTAAAATATTAAGGTGCTGTCCAACTTAAGTGGCTATAGAATTGGATCCTTGAGACTCTTCATATTTTAATTTTTTTAAGACAAAGCATTCTTAGGAGTTCATAAAGAGAAAAATGGGAGGAACAAAATAGCATTGGAAGGAAAGCGTTGTGATATACAAAAATCTGATTTTGAACTTCATGCATACTTGCCTCGTATTTTTATTATTAATTGTATTTTGACACAATCCAGAGACTTTGAATCTAGGTCAGACCACTGTAGAAAAGCACTGTAGGGAAAAAGAGGAGCATATGATTGCCGTTTCAAAAAGAGTGTGGCAGAAGTCAAGCAATGTGCAGCAAGCAGATAGAGCACAGGACCAGGATGTATAGATCAAATATGAATCAAACAATGAAGAATTCAGGGTACTGAACTACCCCTAATCCTGAAGACTTACAAAAGACTGATACTTGAGGGGCACTTTTAGAAAGAACATTTGAAGACAGCAAACATGAAAGTGGAAGAATGACTGAGGGAAAAATAGATGAGGTTCCAGCAGTAAATGGAAAACAGCCTTCCTCTAGACAGAACAGTGGCTTGATAACCTTTATGTGTAGATACGTGTTTGTGCAGTAGAGTAGGACAGGGGATTCAGCTCTTGACTGTGGGTAACTACTACTTCTCCAGAATCAGTTCAGCACAAAAAAGATGACCCATAAAAGCCTCCTTTCGGGAATGCTGTGTTTATACATCTTCTTACTTGCACTTCTTTCAAACACAGTTCTGACTATGCCTGTAAAAGGATCAATTTTGATTTTATGAACCCTACAAATTGAAATAGGGAACTATATCATGCTTTATTTTAGTAAGTTAGCAGTGTATAATGCTGTTTCAGTTGACTGTGTAAATTTATACAGCTGAAACTTAAGATTGTATGTTTTCTAACTCCCATTGTTAAAAGGGTGAAAGCTCTTGCAATATTAATATTTTGCCAGTCATATTTGTCTTTGCTCAGTTAGGCTTCTTTTAAAATTGAAGTGTGTCTGCACTGAGGCAGTCTAGTTAGTCTGTTATTTAGCAGACGGAACTGGTCTATTTGGTCCGTTATTTAGCAGACAGTGGTAAGCAATAAGAGGAAATAATGTAAGAGCAGAGCAAGTAACACACTGTTGCGTATTTTAATATAGCCTCATTCTGGTATACCCTCTTTTCCAACTTTCCCCTCCATCAATACTCATTCCATTCCCGTGTATATTCCCATATTCTCTCAATTTTGTTCTTACCATCAATATAGTTATTATTGAAACAAATCATCAATGTTTTCCTAATGATACCAAAGTGCTCCTGATGCTCTGTTCTGAAGTGCAAAATGTGCTCTGGAACTTCTGTATTAGTTAACATTTACAAAACGTTAATAGACAGCCTAATACAGGCAGTATGATTAAGGAAAGGTTGCAGAGAAACATCTGTACTATCTTAGACAGAACTAACTTGTGTTTGTGAAATGGGCTTTGACTGGATGATTATTAGCATGATCAAGTAAACAAGTGATATGTTCTGCTTAAACTACCCCTGTAGGAGCTCTAACAGCCAAATAGTGACAGATAACATGATTTTTTCATAATCCCCTTGGAAATATTTTAGCACTTTGAGAACACTGTTTAGAGATTTGGCCTACAAAAATACTGTCTCAGTTTAGGGAATTAATTTTGAAAATAAGATAATAACATTTGTCCAGATTTGAAGGAGACAAAAATGAACTAATTTATTTTTTAAATGCTGTTTATAAATATATAAATTTGCCAGTTGCAAAAGTTCTGAATGAATGTGTAACAGAACTATAACAGCTATTATTACTGTATTACGAATAGCATAGATGTTTTACAGAATCAGTAGAGTGCCTTTCCTAACAGGCGCACTAGCTAAGAACCAATGATGGAAGTATGTATAGCCAGCAGAAGTCTCACTGGTAATGAATGCACAACAGTTTCTTATGCTAAATCAAGGTTTAGTTTTAAACATAGTTATAGATAACACCAATTTTTTTAGAAAGACTCAGTAGCAATGTAAACCCAGATACCTATAGTCACATTTATGAATGCAATTCCATGAACATCACACTGTACAATCCTAGAAGAGTTTTTGGTTGTAGTCTCCACACCCACCCTTTCCTCCCATTAGTTTCATTACCTGGGCAATTGAAGAATTGGTCCATTAACTTTGTGGCAGCAAATTTATGCTGTCTTTTACACCAATACAAAGAGACAGTTCATAATCACTGTCAGTCAAACACTGCAGTTGCACTAAGGTCCTGCCTTTTCCACTATCCCAGAGTGTTTGCTCCTGCTATGCCTTTGCATTAGCTATGATAATCCCAATGAGATGAGTCTGATCAACAAACTGATCCAACTGAAAACTCTCTCTCCAAAGGAAAGAATAAAAATTGTCTTCAATTAGAGCAAACTCCTAGTCAAACTCATCTGGAAATAACACCTTTGTAAGGGTGACATGACCGGAGACTCACCTTGTGGAGATGGCAGGTTCTTACACTGGTCATAAAACAGCATCCTAACTTGACAATGTATCTACTGCTGTCTGCCAACAATAAGCACAAGCCTATTTTACATGGTTGACAGATAAGTGATTTTGTGTTTACATCTAATTCATACACAAATCTGTACCACTGGTTTATCTGGTAATAAGCAAATCAAGTGTTAATTGGTCAGCACTGATAGATTTAATGATAGTTGGCAAGAGATTGCATTCTTGAGAGCAATAGAGAGAGCAGTGAACTACGTGTTGATAAACAACTATCTAGTTCCAAACATAAATCAAACAGCTCCTGCATCTGTAAACAGAAAACTGCCTACATGACTTTACTGAAAGCCAGTAGTAAGCTGATAAATACCAAATAGATGATTCAGTGAAGACATGCAGCTGAATATTCCTTAACGATTTTGCTGCTTCTGCAGAGAGATCCCAAATATACACTAGTAAAAGACTCCACGCTGAAGACATGTACATATTTTCCATATTGTGTATATACTTGACTGCAAGTTTATCACTCATACACCATGACATTAAAGAGTTCAGCTAGTTCAAACCAAAACTGGAGGACCTGGAAGTGCAGTCTAAGCATAGCCTGGTGTCCTAAACACCTCTGTGTTGCCAGGCCTCTGGCAGCAGCAGCTCTTTCTCTGTAGTGTGAGTAATAGCAAGCTCAAATCAAAGGCCAAGGCTTGGGCCTCTCCTCCTTTCAGGGCTGTGATTCCCTCCGCTGCAGGCTGCAAAAGTAAGGAAGCTAAGGGCCTCCCTGTTCCATCAGTCTGAGCCCAGCAACTTTGTGTAAAGTACCTACTGCCCACATTAAAATCCTGGGCAGCTGCTTTTTTTTGCCACATTGTATGCTGCTTTGTGAGGCTTTGCTACCGCTTCCTCCAGCCTGTGCTTAAGCTTCATTGTGGTAGTTGCTGTCTATACCTCCTTTGTAACAATTGTTTCTCACGTTTTTCTGGGGCTTTTTTGGCTGTGGGTTTTTTTGTTTGTTTGTTTGTTGTTTGTTTTTGTTTGTTTTTAAACACAGAACTGGAGAAATAATCAGTTTTATCATTTGGCCTTCGTGGATTACTACTGCAATAGTGATTTGGACTGTCAGAGGTATTTAAACTGTTGCACCATATGGCACCTGTCAAATAAAGGTTTCAGGTCATTTCTCTGAACATACAATATCTTAACTTGCCAGTCCTACCCAGATATTTATGTTTACATTGCTAGGTAGATGCGTACATGGATTTACCTTCCACACAGGATAAAACTCAGCCAGCCTTCTTCATGCTGTATAAACTGCTGTGAGTGAGTCTGCTGCACAGGGCCCTGGAGAACAGCTTTGGCACTTACTCCACACTCATCATATCCTTCTCGGGAGGGGATTAGGAGGTGACAAAGCAAACTGGGGTGACAGCTGGGGGTGGCAAGAGGAAGTTGTGAGGATTAGGGATGGAAGGAAAGGAATAAGTGGCAAGGGTGGTAACAGAAAGTGAAATTGAGCACTTTTCTTCGTTCACATCTCCTAAGCTGAAGAAACATTCTATCTACAGTTTTCCTGAAGGAAACAAGCAAAAAGTATTATAAGGAATCAAAGATGTATGTATCACAGGTATATAGAGATGTACATACTGACTACAGGTGATCTCACTGGAGACTAAAATTAGCAACAACTTCATTCTGGTTAAGTAAAGGTCTAAATATTTGAAGGTTATAGTGTCTCAGGAATTTCGCTGCATACTTTCCTATGACTTGCCTGTAAAGTCCACTAGTTTCTGAAAATGTAGTTCATACCTGGATTGCCTTTTCAGAATAGGCATATTTGAGTTGTAGACTGAGTGCCAAACTTTCATTGACTGGAGATGAATTTTACCTGCAAGGATTTTCTATAGCAGACAGAATATTTTTTGAGGGAATTGTGTGATTCAAGTTCCAAGGCATCATGTTAGTATCACATCACAGGAAATACAGAAGGCATTTCACTGGCTTCATTTTGAAGCTGGATTTTTAGATCCAGCAACTGCAATATGTTTAGATGTTATTTTCTCAAGGTTAATAGTTACATACAGTTCAGGTTGATAATTGTTTCAGAGAAATATGCTAAATTTTGGGCTTTGTTTCTCCTCCAAATATCCATAGTATGGACATTTTGTTTGTCTTAAAGGAAGCAGCTTTAGGAGATGGAAAAAAAGGAAAAAAAGAGGTCACTGTGAATGGGGTCAGAGAATTCAGATTGCTTAGAGATATCTCTTTGGTGGCCAATTAAAAAAGAAAAAAAAGTAGCATCTTAAGCGTAAAATGTACTCATTTTTAGCCTAACACTTGGGAAGAAAGTCTTCCATGTTTGAAGGGCAAATGCAATGCTTTCTGGAACTGCAGGCTATTCCAATTCATCTGATGCTTCTTATAAAACTTTTCTTAGTATTTTCAGTGAAGATGGCTTTATTTTTGCCATTTTTACTGCTGAACTCTGCGGGAAGCTGTTAAACAACTAAAAATTGTATTATCATCCCCATATAGTTATTCAGAAAGCAGTCCTGACAGCTAAGTTAGGACAGAAATACGAGAAGAATACAGCTCCCAAAAGGGAGGACACAAAATATAGATCACATCCCACCAGGTCAATGTGATACAAAAAGCAGCATAATGTCTTGCATAGTAACTGTAGTTGTACAGGAAATAAATTTAAAGCTACAAAGACTTACGAATTTCAGATGTTCTGTTTTAATTGGGTCAGAAAACCTAAGCAATACCAATATTGAAACGAAAGCAAAACTATTCTTTGGGTTGATGAATGCATTTTCCTTGGAAAAATTCAATAGATTTTCTACTTAAAGAACAATAAAGGAAATATATAATTACCTTCTTGAACAAAACACTTTTCAAAGGGAAAACAGGAACTTGTGATTTTGACATGATGTTGACATTTCTATCTTAGAACTCAGAACATTCAATTGCTGAAACTTCTCTCCTTATGAAATGTTAATCAATGAGTAAGACTCCATACACAGATCATATAAAGTCATCTGTTTACACTGAATGCTGTAGTTTAAGACAATTTTTCATAAGCTTCTGTTTCCTTTTGGGTAGATGCAGCTAATACTTCCTTATAATTTACTATGTCTTTGGTAAAAATTTAGGTTAACTTACTGAATCCCAAAATTTCATTTTTGAAAAAAAAAAAACACCAAACACCTTCAAAATTTGTTTTTCTGACTTGATATAATTATGCTGTGCATTTTTCCAGGAAATAATGAATAAGTTGATGGTTATAATTGAAGGTTACCAAGTATTACTAGCATAATACAGTAGAAAAACAAAAGCAGAAAAGCCAGCAAATAGAAGTAATAATAAAGCAAGATGGTAACAATAAAAGCTGTGGAATTCTTAGAGAAGAATCAATGTATATGCTCTTCTGAATCTCACACTGACATGCCAGTTTTATGTAAAATACATTGTATAATTGAAATAGCAAGAAAATGTCTTTCATTTGGGGAGAAAAATAGTAATTAAATACTTAAAGCAATAGGGAACTATCTAGTTAGAATATTTCTACTATTTGATTATTTTACTCAAGTTTATGTGAGTAGAATCTTTCCATTGATCTAAGTGGGCATTGGATCAAACCTACTAGGAAGCTGACTCTGTGTTTCAGGTAACATATTAATGAGTCATATTTAAAATTATATTTTACAGTTGGTCATGTGATACTTAAAAAATGACAGATTGGGATTCACTCACAAAGTTTTTTTGTTCCTTTTTTGGATTTTTTTCTATCCATCTGCTCTTTTTTCCTTGTCCCTTCTGCTGCATTTTCAGAAAACTAATTCTTAATTTCTTATTTTTTTAAGTAAAAATAAAACTGAGATAAATGATCTAATCTGTGAGGATACCATGTCTGAACAGCTCTCAGCTTTGTTCTACTTGCTGTTTTTTGAAAAGATGCAATCTTGAAAAGTAAGAAGGAAGAAAAAGATAACTTACAGAAGAGCAGTAACAGAATAGTCAGGTACCTTTGTCTTGAGAAGTAGAGTTTAAGTGAATAGTGATTTGGATTTCTCTGGCAATCAGAGGCTAACTTGAGTCACTTGCAAGGGACCAAACTGAAGAAGAATGTTTGCTCAGCATTTCCTTAAAGTCAAGACATGTTGGGCTTATCCTTTCTCTCATTAAACATGAGACCTGTGCACACACAGTGTTTTTTGCTGTTTTAAGCCTTGGACGACTACACCTACACAAGAAAAAAAAAAAAGAAAATGTAATAACTAGCTCCTATGCCTAAACAAAGGTGACATGTTTCATTCACAGGTATTTGGTTTTTTATATGTAAGAAAGGTGTGTGTACCTGTAAACTGCTATATCTAAATTAAGCAATGAGTCTTTAAGATTTTTATTTACGTAATATTCTAGAGATGACAAAATCTACCAGAACAATTTAAGGCTCCTGTTTATCTGAACACCTGTTTCTGTCTTTATCTGGATAATCTCCATGACAATGCCCCTCATAGTGTTTAGCTGCTTACTTTGTAAGAGAAAAGTGTTAAATGGGCAGCATGCAAACTGAATCCAAACTTATTAAAATAAAATCTACAGAGAAATAACATCACATGTTAAGTGTTGAAGTAGGAGTGATACAACTCCATCACTGCCATCCATCTATGTTGAACATACAGTGGATATTTTCATACATGGTCACCATTCAGTTTCCAATAGGCCTGAGGAAGAAGTAGCTTTTAAGGGCCACACAACACCAACAGTATGAGGGCCCATATGGCATTTATGCAGTGCTACAGAGTTTATTTATTAAAGCCTTGATATTTGTGGGCTATCCTAATGTGCAATACTGGAAGTAGGCTGAAAATTGATGAAATAATTCAAGAGGAGAGGAAAGCCAAGCATCTCAAAAGACAGATTTCTTAAGGTGATGAAGTTATAACTTCAAGAGTAGTGAAGTCCAGACATACCCATGGCACAGGCCAAGATTTTGAACACTAGGAATTCAAAAGGAAAAGGAATGACCTTTAGATTTACTATTAAGCTAAAAGACAAAGTGACAGGAGAAGATGGGTTATGAAAATGGAGAAGTTGCCAGAGGTAACACTAACTTAATGACACTTGGTGACAAAGAACTGTGAAATTGTTAATAGTGACATGGAAGGAAGCCTAGAGAGAAGGCTATACATTCTGTTTTGACTGTGGTTAGACTTAGAGATGGTGGTGGTATGGGAGAGAATGAGTTCTTCCTGCAAAAGAAAAAGCAGAAGCAAAAATAAGAGAATGGGACTTTGACCAGAAGGAAGGGAAGTTTCCAAAGGATAACAGAAAAGGACAGAAAGGGAAGAAAAACAGAGTCCTGAGTTACAATTCCAGATGGTCAAAGTGTAAAGAAGAAAGGTGTGTTGAAAGCAAAGGTCCATGCAGTAAATTAGAGCAAAGAAAAGAAACAACAGGAGGGACAGTGTGCCATTTCCTCAATGTTTTCAAGTGAAATAGTGAATTCTGTAGTACATAGAGGAAGACAAGACAGGGTGAATTCTGCAAGGAACTAGAGAAAAGGAACTTGAGGAAGGGATTGGAAATATTCTTAAAATTTGGATGGAAAAATAGGAAGAAGGAGTTGGAATGAGAGGGTGGTGGAGAGTAAATCGTGAGCTGAACATGGAGTAGCAGGAGAGAGGTCTCAGAAGACCAAAGAAAGAGTTTTGGGGCAAGAAGGTAAATAGGTGGAGGACTACAAACAACTCCTAAAACTATCCCTGACCCTGCAAACTGTCTTTAGTGTAGTCACAGGTGTGTCTACCTGGGGAAATAACTAAAGGGTTTTTTTTGAGAGAGAACAAGAGTCTTAATAAGGTAAAAATTAATTGGCAGTGTTACAACAGACAGAAGTTTGGTAAGCATTAATAAATAGCTTCAAACGGAAGGTTTGCAATGATTAGCATTAAAATACTGTAGTAGAAAATACTGTTAAACTTTAAATCAACAAATTGAGGCATGTTGTTGCTCTTAAGAACAGTAATTTCTAATTCATTCATACAATGTATGTGGGGTATCCAGGCAAGCTGCTTGACCCATGTATGCCTCGCCTATCACAGAGAAGATAGATTCAATGAATAGACCGCTGTAGTTGTAGAAGAAGGATCCATCATTTAGCTTTTGTTTTAGAACATCAACAGGTGATAGAGACATGTAGTTGTGATGTGGAGGAATAGAGCATGTTAGGCACATGAATTGTCCTTCTCCTAATGCAGTTTCATTACTCATGAATCACCAGCTGTCCTGTTGCCTTTCATAGCAAAGCAACCTTTCCCTTGAAACAAAAATTAAATGTTTGTTGAATGGCAAAGAGGAAAGTTGGTACAGAAAAATAATTTCAGGAAAGCAATAGAGAAATTGTCCTGGTGAACAGAGGATAAAATTTGAGCAGAAAAAAATAAAGATATGGTAGCTTCTAATGGGTTACGGTGTCTTGTGTCTTTTGCTCCTAACACTCTAACACAGAGTTAAATCTGGGCTGACAGCGACAGAAAGGTGTTATCACGGTATGCTTGATATTCAAAGAAGTTTGTTTCAAGTCTTTTTGACAAGTAGTTGCCAACATTATAAAAAAACCCAACAAACATTACTGATATTCAGTATGGGTAATTGACACAACTACATACAACTGAACAGTGTCTGGAATCAAACTCATGAAGCATACACCATTACTCAGGGTTCTCTGATATTCAGACTTAGGGAGACTTACTTTTTAAAAGCCTTGCATAATGGATTTTCATTGCAGTAGCTCTGTGCTGTATATATCCTACACATGAAGTATTTTTGCCCAGAGGTTAAAAAGAGCTGTTTTAACATGCAATAAATTAACTTTAAAATATATATGCTTTCCCCTCCTTGTATGCTTTGAGGGTGGGGGGAAGTTTTACCAAACTTGTCAGGTATCTTCCTTGTGTGATTTTTCATGCACTATTTCTTAATACCTCATTCACATTCGATTTACTAACTTTCTAACCTTAGGCAATAGAATTGCAACAGGAAAGTGTATTTGCAGTAAAAAGTCAAGTGTGTGGTATTTGCAGGGCCACTAAAATGGATAGGGAGATTGCTCTGAGATTTCTTTTCGCCATAGTAAAACATCATAGTATTTTCTGTTTTTTTGTTGTTTTTTTTTTAAAGTTTCTAATGACAATACGGATTGCAAATTCATTTTTTATTACTGCACCATTACTAGAATGGTGAATTTGTCATTGGTTTTCATGGGTGCAGGACTGAGATGATAATTCTCTTTTTGAATTTGCAAGACTGATTGTGAATGGGGGATTTAAAAAAAAAGAAAAGTATTATTATTTGGTTGAAAAGCATGCATACTACCCACCACTGAGTCTCAGTCACTTGCTATCAGCCTTCCCTTAAAAATCTTTCCCTCAAAGGAATGGAAAAAATGAAGATACTTGGCACAGAAAAGTTTGAAAAATAATGCCATTTCATACCTCTGTTGCTGTAATATTAAATTGCTGCCATGAACCTGTATAGGTTTCATGAAGACAGTTTTATGTAACTGAGGTAGCTGATTGTAAAAAGGAACGTGAAGCTGGCTTGCAATCAGATTTTAAAATATATTTGTATTTATATACATAAAAGTATAGATACACATATACTATTTAAATTGTAAGGAAGAAAATTTTAATTAAGGGCTGAAATTTGTAACATTTTGGCTTTTGAACAATGAAGCAAAGAAAAAGTTTGCTTTTACATAGAAAATATTTTCTTGTGATTGCAGGTGCAAATTTTTACTTTGTGCAACCTGAAAAATTTGGTTTGGCCTATTTTCTGATGCTGTTTTGAATTTGTTTCAATTGAAACAAGTAGCAGTTGTTGGAAAGATACAGCAAAAATGGTTTGAGCACACATACAGTTCTAAGCTACAAGGTTATTTATGCATTGTTGATCCTTTATTCTGTAACTTGTGATTAAGCTGAACTCAGTTCATGCTATTTCTGTCTTCATTAGTACAGAGAATTTTTATCGTGACATTGATAACACCCGATCTCTATAAATCCATTAGTTATGCTAACATCCAATTACATAATCAAGCGAATGTAGGTATGTCTGGAAAAACTTCATTAGGTAGATTAATTCAGATTCACTGATTTAGAAGGTAACTTCTAAATAAATATACTCATAGAAAGAAAAGAACAAAGGAAATGCCCAGGTACAGATGTCATAGCATACACTCTTAAGTATTAAGATGACCAAACATGTCTTTGTTACATGACAGTTCAAATTTGAACCAGACAATTATACTTCATAAGTTGTTCTAGAGGAGTACTGTGAGAATTTAGTTTGGAAAAATAAAGAGATAATAGGTAATACTGCATAGTACAAGGCAATTATTAGAAGGTATGGAACCTGTATTTTATCATGTACATTCACAATGTTGGATATTACAAAGAATCTACAAGACAATACTACACGAACACAGTTCTGCAGAGATCTTGAAAGTATTTGTTGGTTTATTCCTAATAAACAGATAAAACCCCCTATCAGAAAAAGACATTATACCTGTCAGTTTTAATTTTTCTACACTTGTTAGAAATCATCTTTAAGGAAATGCAGGGCCATATTGCAAATACTAGATTTCATCAGCATAGTGCATGGCAAATGACTTCAGTAAGGACATAGCTTTTAAAGGCTATGTCATAAAGTACCCAGAAAAATGTTGAGGGCCTGATCTCCTCAATTCTCTCATGTCATGCTCACACTGCAAGAATGAACTACTGAATTAGGAGGCTGCAGAAGAAATAGCATCTTTTCTCTCTTTCCAGTAAGTGGGAGGAAACAAACACCCTGCCTTCCCCAGTTACTACCGTTTGTTTTGGGGTGCTGTCTTTCAGCATGGAGAAGACATGAAAAACTCAGAACTTTATCTCTTCAGTGTTCATCATGACCTATGCAACTGATGACTTATTTCCTACGAGAAACAAATAGAAGGCCTCCGCAAGTTAAGAACCAGTAATGGAAAATTACTGGTCTCACCACCATTTCCTTCAACACAATATGATGAGGTATCATTCAACAAGCAGTCTTGACCTGTCATATTGATTTTGATGGAACAAGCAGGCCTGGAAAGTTAAATGACCATTTCTCTGTGAAGCTCTAAACAAATCAGAGATCTGAGTATTTCAGAACTTGCAAAACTTCAAAAAGAAGAGTTGCTACTCAAGACAGTCATCATTAAAATACACCGATCTTTTATTAAAAGCTATTAGAAAAAAATGCCTATTTTCTTTTTTTTGCAGTAAAATAAGCTCTGACAATAGCAGTTCACTTCAACACTTCAGATATACTTCATTTTTAAGCACCTATCTACGTAATAAACCTCCAGGTTTGAAATCTAACACCATTTCACATATATTGGATGGCACATGCCAATAAAAAACATACTTTGTCTATATTACAAGGCTCTTTCTGTAGGAAAACCATGAAATGTCCCTTCCCATAAAGATGGATTTAATTAAATTGATGTAGTTTTCGTCAGATTGGCTCCATTTGTACAGTTAACACCTTTTCTTGATTCCAATGTCAAGAAGTAGTAAGCATAAATATTTACAGCTCTTAGTACGTGCGTAGTGAGAAATCCAACTCATACTTGCATTTTTGAAGGGATTATTTCTGCCAGATCTGCTATTTTCTAACACAGAAGAAAGACTATTTGTAGATTTGAGGGTGCAAGGTAATATTGTTACTATAGTAAAGTGTGGTTATGGAGTTAGAATGACATTGTAAATAGCAATGGAAAAATGCAGACAAAATTAGTTACGTAACCGGAGTGCAGACAGATTGGTCCCAGTGATTTACAGTTATGAGAAGTGCCTTGTATTAGTGTCCTTGGCATGAATTAGTATTTTCCTGCTATACTTTGTATTACATTAAAATGTACTACTCAGATTACATCTTGACTGAATTAGAAGAGTACAATGTATACTTGTACTTTGGGTACTTCAAGATGCTTCTTACAGTTTGAAAGACTCCACTGACATCACTGTTCTTTGGGTTTAAACTAGGGAAGACCACTATTAATGGTATTTAATTTTAAGAAGAAGGTTAAAAAAACCACGGTGTTGTCAAGAAAGTCCTATAACTTCAGTTGTTTTTGCCACAGATATATCACCATGAATTTATGCATTTTCAATAAAGCCGAAGCAAGAGTCAGTAAAGTGTAAGATGTGTTCTTTAACTTCCAAAAGCAGCTTTTCATGGAATATTCAATGTCTACCACATACACAGAAAAAGAAGCAATAAACTGACTGCATACACAAAATCCTTATGTTCATCAAACGTTTCTGTCCCAGTAACCATTGTCAAGGAATAGTGTTTTAATCCTTCAGCTTGATTTCCTTTTGGCCAGGGTGGACTGAACGACAATGGCTTTTACAGGAAGATAAAAAACATGAAGCACAAATTGTTTAAACTACACTTTTAAATTACTTAGACTAGAAATATAGAACAAAACCAAACCTATTCCATAGGCCAGATGATCTGCATACACATATGCTATCACCCTGTACCGCATGTGTGCCATTTCATCAAAACCATTTGCTTGGAATCAAATTCCAACTAGTATTTATCCTGCAACAGAATAATCAAATTTTATATAAGTATATGACAATGAATTTCACTCACTCACTTGAAACATCTTTACTAACTTAATTAAGTCCAGAAAAAAGCTTGTTCAAGCCCTTCACTACTGCTACTACTACTACTACTACTACCACTACTACTAAATGATCTTAATATTGCAAGTGAGGATCAGAATTTATTTTTGTTACATTCCTGAAATACTCCTTTTCTAGGTTACACTTCATAGTGGGAAAAATACAGAAAAGAGCAAATACTTGAGGTAAAACTTTAATCATTAAAAGATTACAACAAAGGTTCAAGTAGGATGAGTGTTCTCCCTAAAAATAAAAAACAGAGTATTGGGAAGGAACAGTATCTGGAGGTTTCTGTCCTTATCCCTGCCAGTGGCTCCTTCAGCCATTCATTCTTAGCTTTACTTAGTAGATAGTAACCTTTAAGAAACGAAGTGAAATATTCTCTGCCTCATACCCAGAGTATCATGAAAGTGTACATTGGTTATAGATGCATGATAATGTATCTCCTGCAAATGTAGAAGGCCAATATGGTTTTTACATAAGTTGAAAAAAAGTCAGGAGAAGGAGGAGTTGAGCCACAGAAGTGGTATTAGCAGCATTCATAATCCATTTTGCCATGGAAACTGCTGCACTGTGGAATTCCAATCCGTTGTGAGCACAGGTTGCTAAGGAAAGAGAAGTAGACAGCTGTTAGAAGGCTATCAGAGCAATTCATAAAGGTAGTGATAGGAGGGTGATTAGCTCCCACATCCTCCTTCCTCATTATCATTAAATCATGGCTTACTGTTAACATGTTGTTCTTTCATGATAAGTGACTACTGTAATCTTCTTACAGAAAAATCTGAGAGATTAGTTTAAAACGTGCAAAAAGATCACCAATACTGTTCACCTTTCAAATGACATCCCTTACTTCAGTAGCTTGTGCCACTCTGTTTACCTCCTGAAATATGTCCTTGAAGATTAAGTATATACACTTAGCATGTGGCAGCTGCCGAATCATGGGAAATGTTTCCCACTAAAACTGTCATTGCATTAATGACAGTAAGTACCTTGGGAAATGTGCAGACAAGAACAGAAGCAGAGCTCAGGCCCCCCACAAACCTGCTTACCTACCAGTTAACCCCTGAACATGCTTCCTTAACTTGCCTTAAGGTTACCAACTATCTAAATTGTAATTCTGTTAATGGCAACAACTCCTGCAGTCTTGAATAGGACAACACTTAGTCTATATTTAAGCTCAATAAAAGCCCAGAAACAAGTTGCTCTTCATCTGATGGGCTTTTCCTCTAGTTTGGTGGCAGTTTCTAGGACATTCCTCTGGGCTCAAGCTCTTTGAAATACCCAGTTGCAGGTACTCTTAGTTTAAAAAGCAAAGGGTAGGTGGGTTCCTCATCTTAAATTCCAACTGCTTAAAGATCTTACCACAGAAGGGGTAGAGCCAGGCAGGGCAGAAAAGCTCATCTAGGATAGGGGTTGCTCTTACTGCTGTGTCAAACGTGTCATTGCACAGAAATAAATTCAAAATTCTGTAAGTTCTGAGGTACTTAATGCCTTCTTTGCCTTAGTCTTTAATAGGGAGACCAGTTATCCTCAGGGTACTCTACACCCTGAGCTGGAAGGCAAGGATGAAAAGCAGAATATACCACCCTTAATCCAGGAGGAAATAGTTAGTGACCTACTACGCCATCTGGACACTCACGAGTCTATGGGACCAGATGGGATCCATCCTAGAGTACTGAGGGAACTGGTGGAGGTGCTTGCCAAGCCACTCTCCATCATCTATCAGTGATCCTGGTCAACAGGGGA
>JANHGO010000020.1:19941401-20013688 GCA_024606505.1 Aquila spilogaster | reverse complement strand
CGGGCAGCATGGTGGACTTGGACAGCGAGGTGCCGCCGCTGCCGCCGAGGTACCGCTTTCGGGATCTGCTGCTGGGTGACCAGGGCTGGCAGAGCGACGACAGGTGAGCGGCGCGGCGGAGGGGCCGGGCCGGACCGGCGGGGGGCGGCCCTGCTCGCGGGGCTCCGCGCAAACTTTCCCGGGGAAGAAACGGGGCCGGCGGGGCGGGTGGGCCGCCTGCGGGGGGAACGCGCGCCGAGCCGCGTTTCGGCTGCCCCGGGAGCGGCGCTACCGTCCGCCACACGTGCGCCTCTCGCCTTTCCGCGCCGCGGTCTCAGGGCGCGGTGGCCGTTCCCTTAATTTCGTTACGAACCGTTTGGAGGGCGGTCAGCAGCTGCAATTACCGCGCGAGTCACAGAACGCCTTAAAACAAAAGATGGAACGAACAAATCGCGCACCGACGCGTGCTTCGTTTCCGAGCGCTAAGCAGCGTTCGCGATCGCCAGCATCACGGTGCCGCGGTGTGACCGTGCGACCTGGCGTGCCAGGAGGCAGTTAACCCCCCCCCCCCGCTCTGCAGAACCGTGTGAGATCCGCTTTGCTGTAGTAATTCGCTATGGTTAAACGGCAGAAAAACAGAAACGTTCGCTCATCTGTACTGGTATGCTGAGCTGATTTCAATTCAATACATTTATGTCGCCAGAATGAGTCATTCTTGAACTCAGCAGCCAGAAAGTTTGATTTTAATGCTGATCTGCACTCTTGCCATTTCGGCTACTTTCCTAAATAAAAAAAATAGGCCCTCATTGCTCGCAGGCTCACACCGATGTAAGATTTGTTATTATCTTTGTTTATGAGAATGCGGTACACAATGAAATCATGAAACAAATCCTATTCAGACAGCTGTGAAATGGTGAATGACGTCTTAAGACAGTCACAAAAATACGGTGTTGGTTGGAAATGATGGCACTGTATGTGGTATTAGCTTAACATAATGGAGAGTTACTATGCTTCTCAAAGCATGGTTGCATATTTAAAATATTAATTAAACTATAAGCAGACTCGGCATAATTTTGACGATAGCATTCTTTGAGGACCTTAGAAAAAGTAGCTAATATACCTCCATTTTATTTTCTACTGGAATAGGAAAAAAGCCCACAACCTTTCCTACTTCATCAACTGTTTATTTATTTAGCTAGGAGTGTGATGGCTAACAGAAATAAAACACTCTCCATGCCACTCTTTGGACCACACTCTGGGTTATAACTTTTGCCATCTCTAGTTCAAACTTCTGTTTGATTTGCTTTCCTAAGCTCCATAATATTACCTTCTATGGAACAAGCATGGGCTGATCTCACACTGGAAATGGTCTATAACCAACTATAAATCATAGCATCCATTCAGCTACAGAAATTTCTACTGCAAGTCTGTGTATGCTTAATGAAATATATATAAATCCTTGAAAAATACCGATAGCAGAACTACAGCATAACAGCATTACAGAGCGTGATTATTATTGGAAAACTACACCTATGGTCTAGTGGAAAATGAACAGTTCTTTTAATTATTCTGTTAATATTCTCGAATGAAAGAAATATCTCTAGCCATATCTGAAATATAAAATATGAAGCCAGGACTGAAACCAGCTAGCAGAAATGGCTTTCCAGAACTTCAGGTGTTGCTCTCTGTTAGGGCTGGACACAGCTGCAGCACGATGGGAAGGCTGTGCAGTTGGCTGTGCTTTGCATGAGGCTGTCATAGCAGCACTCCTCTCCTCCAGCGCTGCAAGTTACCATAGCAGTCTCTAGATACTTGCTTTCTTTTAACTGAACAAAGTCCGCTCTTAAAAAAGAAAAGAAAAAAAGAGTTTTTTTGTTTGTCCACCTTACGGTATGATTGTGTTGAGATTCATTTTTCTTTTCATTCTCTATTGGAGGAGATCATACTGAAATATTAGTACAATCCCACTGCTGGTATTTTGCTGCTATCCATTGTACCAAAAGCATGCTCTGTATAAAAATATCGGGATATATTTTGAACATTAGACACACTTTCAGAAAATACTTAATTAAAGAGGCTGTAGACCTGTGAGGACTTTTAAGAAGTTTGAAATGATTCACCACAGGATTGATATTACATGAGTATGCCATTGTTTCATTTTATCTTATTTTTTTCCCTTGCAACCTTACATCATAAGCATTCCAGATTTCTTTTTGGTGAAGCACATTTCTTGTATTCTCTTCTAATTAACGTGTAATACACATATTGCCAAAGGTGGTGCTTTGCACCCTCTTCAGCTGAATGGACGTTAACTATGAATAGAATACCTGAAAACTAGAATATGCATAAGTAGCCTTATAGCATGGCCACACAGTAGCACATGATCGAGATGGTTCCTTTTAGGAGGTTACTTGCCCTTGGTCAAGATCCTGGAAATATTTTTTTGTGTGTTTCCAGTTTGCTGCAACTTCATACTTGCAACTGCTTTCCACTCCTGTGCAAAGATTGATATCAACGGTTTCCACCTGTGATCGGTAAACTTCTGGTCTGCTGCCACCTGCACTCTTTGTTTTCTGCTTTAGGCTCATTCCCTTTAAAGGCAGAGTTTGATCAGATATTTATTTTAAACAGTTCCATCTGTTTATAAAATGCATGTACAGAATTATTAGCTTTTTTTTTTCTTACTTTCTTCTTTTCAGTTTTTAGGTCATGGTCCACTTCTTACCTATACCTATTCCCCAATAAAGTAACCTCCTGCTCACTGCTTTTGCATTTTTCTCTCAGAAAAAATAACTCAACTTGAATAGCTTAGATTCTTAACCAGCCTTACAGTTGGTCTCAGCAGCAGATATGTTCTGTGCTGTCATGTTCCAAAAACTACCACGTTGTATTATATGCTATTTTCCATACAAGAAGTTTCTGTGTGAACAACAACAGCACAACTGTTAAGTAAAAAGCTATTTTGAATGATGTATTAACATTCCTGAATTTGTGAGTAGTTTTTCCTGGAAAAAAAAAAAAGTAATTGTATGTATTGCAGCTGAAATTTTCACTAAGATCTCTCATTTAAATAGGAATGATTAGGTAAAGTTAACTTGATAAGGTTACACTTCTGGACTATGCTGTTACAGTCTTTTCATACAAAGTCCCCATTCGGCTATTTGCATTTTAAATATTGTGGAAGCTTTTCATGTAGGTCCAGATAGGAGTGCAGGTGAAAGATCAGCCCAGTTTCTAAAGTACACAGGTGTCACACATGTATTTCTGCAGCAGGTGCCTTAATTCTCCTGGCCATGTAAATGATCCAGCCACTGGAGTAGGGATGGTAAGAAGACTGAGTAACTGATTTTATCACTAGTTCTGTAAATATCACTAACATCCCTGTGTGAAATTTCACTTTCACTATTGAAAGTAACTGAAACTGAAGTAAATTGTCTGATTTACTGGATATTCTTAGATGTTTTACTTGACCATCATAATGCAGTTTGGCTGCCTGGGAAGGGAGCGAGAGTAAAGGGGTAACTCAGGGATTAACTCAACCACAGCCATTTATCCATTAATTCAGTGAGGTTTCACTGAAGCAGGATTGTAACTGTAAGTTGCATAATACAATGTTTCAGCTTTCATACGCCTACTGATAATCAATTCTCAGTCTTACTAGCTGAGTTGAAGAACATCAAAAACAAAGGTAGAAAATATCCTTATAAGAGAATCACGGAATCATAGAATCGCAGTGAAGACCAGATTTGTTTAAAATCGGGCAAATAGTTTGCTTCAAAGAAGGGAAAAAGATGTTAACTTCAGGCTCCCATGTCAATTTTCAGAAAAGCTGTTTGGAAAACAGAAAATGTTTCATATACTTTTCATATATACTCACTATATACTTCAAAAAGAGCCAAAGGGATGACTAGAAGCTAAAAGAATTCTGAATTAGTAATAATAATAATAAAGCATTTACATTTTGTTGGTATGAGTACTTCAGTGAGGTCAGTCCTAAGTTCAGTTTTTAAGTATCTTGCAGAGTCAGGAATGTCACCAACCACTGAAGTGTGATCGCTTATTCTAGTGACCTAGTTGGATTTGTACTGCATGCTTTTGGCTATTACCAGCTGGCCAAAGCTGTCTGAGCAGCATCCAGGAGGGATTTGGCATTTAGAATGTCCAAGGAAATGCTCCCACACAGTGTGTATATAGGCTGTTTTGTGTCAGTGCCTGGACCCATTGTCCTACTGCTAAAGATGTACCCAGAATGGATCACCGTCATTTTATGGTGGAAATAACATCTATACTTGAACATTACATGCTGCTTCTCCTATCTGTGTTACTAAATCTTGTTTTTATGGTCTCCTATGTTTCCTGTACAGTCATACATTCAGTTTATGCATATATGGCAGCTCTGTTACAAGGAGGTCCAATTATAACTGGCAGACATGCTCGTGCCTGGTGTCTTCCTCAAACGCACAGCATAGCCTTAAATTTAAGCAATATGTGTGTTAAAGACCTTTAATTTATTGTCATAATTCCTTTCCCAACACATTTTAGAGACAGAAAAAGAAAAAATCATGGTTGTTTTAAAAATGTGCAGTGTGAGATTCTGTTGACCTCAAAAACATATATTAACATTTTGTTTTCAGTATCTTTTACACTTCAAATCCCTCTGGGTTTGTGTAAGATTAAGCAATATGTTGGATTTTCTTTGGGTCTCGTAAATTTTATCTGTGCTGAATATTTCTAGCAATATTAATGAACAGACCACAAAGTACATGTTACGGCGCTGAATTAATACACTCTGTCATATGAACTACAGTCCTACACAAAAAAGTGTATAATCAAAAACATCTATTTTGTATTACTGTTAAATTCTACAGCCTGTTGGATTTCAAAGTTATATAGAGAAGTAACATGTTCTAGGAAGAATCACCATGACTATGCCACTTCAAAATCACATACCAGAAATGTAAATAAAAGAGAACACTAAACCTTGATGCATTTTGTAACCCCCACTCTCAAAGCATCATCAGATTTCATAACTTTCCATATGCTGTTCCAATAAGTGTTTACAATTTCGCAGTCAGAGAACAAAAATTTACATTTCTCAGTTTGGCATTTTTCTTCTTTTCTGTACATAAGTAACAAGAGACATTAGCTGGTACTGGAACACATTTCAAATACTGCTCCCATACCAAGATGAAGATTTGAGTCACTTTGCTATAGAATATACTTCTATAATAAAACTATACAGCCAAATGTTAGCTTTGTGCAAAAACTGTTCTTTTATTGGCTACTGAATGGATTAAATTAAAATCAGATTTCCCGTCTAATCTGCTTACTACTTAAATCAACATTACCACCTATCTGGAAAAAGACCAGGCAATATGTAGCAGCTCCGCACACCACTTGGACAACTGTATGCTGCCGGCTGCCATTTGACTAGTTACTTTTAAGGAACGGCTCCTTCTTGTAAATCTCAGAAGGTACAGTGTGTATTACAGAGTTAAGCCCTCCCTTTCCCTTACCTTTTGGAAGTCACCTGAGATTGTTAAACTAAAAGGGGTAAAAAGCCCACCCATCTCTGAATTAAGTGACTTAAGACATCTGGGTTTAGATTCAACTTGCATGAAAATTCTCAGTTTTCTTGGAAGATGATTCTATTATGACTTCTTCAAAATAAACCTCCTCTTTCCTTCAAGAGATTCTTCAGTCAATGTGACCTTCTCATTTTGGAAAATATATTGAGTTCTTTCACATAACAGAAACTACAAAGTAAAAGGTCTTAAGCAAATATTGCCAAATATATCTTGATTTGTTTTTATAGGTAATTTTTCAAAATAAATTAAGCGATTTAGAAACCTAAATTCTATTTTAGAAGCATGATTTTGATTGAAACAGCTTAAGATCCTAATGGTCTAATTAAAGTAAATGTTTTCATGGTAACTGTGGTGAGATTCTGCACAGTAGTATTTGTAAAGTTTGAGTTGCCCTAAAACCTGAAAAAAATTGCAGCATGTATGCACCGGATCTTCTATTACTGTGCAAAACAATCTAAATAAATAATAATAATAAAAGATTAAAGAAAAATACTAACGTGTCAAAACCACTGCATCAGCCACACCTAGAGGTCTGTATTTATACTTCAGGTAGAAGGTTTGGTAGCACAGTCTCCGTAAGTAAACTCATATCTCAGAACTCACCTTCCTTCTAAACTAATTTTAGGATTAAGTCTTTTTTATAGATAATTTTATAGGTAAAAGGAGGAATGCATTTGCTTATGTGGAAGAGAGGAAGAGGAGGCAATGGTTCACAAAAGGTGGTTCTGTCAGCTTCATGCTAATGTCTGTTTTAGCATCATTCTTACAACAACAGTGGAAGCAAAAATATATTATATATATTGTATATATATTGTCCACTTAATCTAGCACAAACTGGAACTAGGGAAAAGACATGAAAAGAGAAGAGAAGCAGTTCCATGTTATATCTGCACCTTGTCTAGAAAGACCTCAGTGGTGAGCATCTGCAGAAGTTTTCGTGTGCAGAAAAAGTTCAAGTATCTCAGCTTTAAAACTCTGAAAGATCAAGTCATCTTCTTCCGGCACAACATGGTGAAGTTTGTAAGCGTGCTTGGTACTTCAATCATTACTTACTTAATTGTACACTTAATACTCAGAAGCTCTTATTTTTCCATCTAGAACCTTATCCATGCTACTTTACATCTGGCAAACACTATAATATCCCATGGGGAACTGATCAGTTCCTTTCCAAATGTTCTCTCTCTTAATTTTATGATTATTATTGTATCACAGCCAATGATTACGATTTATAACGGTAAATTTCTGTGATGCACTGTGATTACTCTCAGAATGACTCTTTTATAACAAATGGTAGCATTGGTTTCTATTACCTCCTTTTTATCCTGTAAGTCACTTGAAGCATCCAAAAATGTCCACAGCTTCAAAATACTTTTTTAAGAAATATTTCTTTGAAACATTTCAGTGCTATACATCCAATTTCTAGACTGTAGGCTAGTAAAGGTGATCTTTTGTACTGAAGGCTATGGTACGTGCAATCCATCCAAGAACTTGTTTTAGTCCATTAAATCCTTTAAAACTGGATTCCTCATGGTTGTATTTTTTTTTCCCAAGAAAATGAGTAAGGTAAGCCCTTCCAAGAGGCCTGTACATCATGATCCCTTCATCTCTGTGTCATTGGAGAGAATATCATTCAACTACTGTAAGTGTTCTGCAGCACAAAAGATTGGAATGCCTTAAAACAGCTGTTAAAGATTTCAGCCTCCCCCATGCAATCATCTGCTAATTATGTTATCAGTCAACTTCCTGGTGGGAAGTAGCAGTAAAACAGAAACATTCATTAAGAGATAAAAACAATGTTTATACTCACAGATAAAAACAGTGATATTATTATTTACTGAGAAGCATCCCTTGAGGGACAAATCCTGTCTCCTCATATAGAGATGTCTGTGAGGAAGTGCTGTAGTTCTGTGGTGGAAAGCCAGTTGCTGAGTCTCGTATCATTGTGCCTGACTTGCTGAGTATAAAGCCTTGGTAGATGAGGGAGGAAGGCATTAGGTTAAAACCGATCAGTGCCAGGCAGGTTATCTACTGAGTGAAGAAAAAGAAAAAAACTTCACCTAACTCTCAGACAGGGTCTGCTATCTTTAGCCATTAGTAACTGGAAATGTAACAGCTGGACAAGGATCGTGTGCCTGGCAGGAGCAATTTACAAGATTTGAGCAGCAGTCCTAGCTATAGATTAGCTCTGCCAGGAAAGTCTGTCCCTGTCTCCTAGATACTGTATTCTGAGTCAAACCACTTTCCGCAAAGAAAAGAGTTGGTGCTTCAGCTTTTTACAGTGTTAAAGTTAACACCACTTGTATTTCAAGTATCGTTAGGTTACAGAGCTCCTTCAAAGTATAGTGATTATTGAGATTTTTAATAAGGAGTAAACACTATAAAACAGCCTCTCTATTATTCTAAATAGCCAAAACTGTTCTAGGGGGTTTTATGTTTTCTCGCTTTGTTTTTTCTTCCCTTTTGTGACTAGAAAAGACTTCAGCACAGATAAAAGCAGCGTTAAACCAAATCTGAAACAAATACAAATGGGAAAAATGATAAACTGAGTTGAGAATGGAACACTGAATTATATTTGTTCCTTATGTGACAGCATCTGTTAATACACAACATTCCCTGACTGGAAGGGGTTTGGTTTCCCGTATTCACATTGAATTCAAAATAAACTGAGAGCACTGGTTACTTACCACTATTGCCCTGTAATTCTCACTGTCAAGCACAGACAGCTCTAGCAGAGATGGTATGAAGGCTAGCCTCTATATTTAATGGAATATACCCTTTTGAAAAGTAAGCAAGTTATATTTTCGCTGTGTACAACAATCTTGTATTTGATCAGTTGTTTAAAGTGGTTTAATCAGTTAGATGAGCCACTATTTAAAAGGTATCTTTGTAGATATTATCATTTTTAATTACTGTTTTGTTATCTCATTTGTCATTAAAAAAAGACAATACAGACACACACAGTGTAGCAGAATATTCTGTAATATACAGACGGTGGTTAACTGACCACTTTTTGTAAAGACTGTCAAAATCTAAGTGGATTTTTGACCCACCTAGGAGGATTCCAATTGAGGCTTATCTCACAAGAGAAGTTACATATCCAGTATCTCATTGATACTGAGGAATTCCTTTACAAACTCCATTCAGAGAGTGACTCAAGCAATCATTTATTTTTTGTACTGAAAGACCACAGATTGCATAAAACTTACTATTTAGCTAATATGGCACAAAAACCCCCACACATTTAAAGTGCACTGAATTTTAAAGGCCTGATTAGTTTCTGCTTCCCATTTTTTCCTCTTTGGCAATTTACAGATTACTGTCCAGGGAAAAAAAAACAACCAAACAACACAAAACAAAAAGCCCCACAAAGTAAGATGAATTCTGGTGTTATAAATTCATTTAATACAACAAAATGTAGCAATTGTAGCTATTAACTGTTTATAAAACTCAAGCAATGTCATTTTTGTGTCATTAACCAACTCAGCTGGTCAGTCAAACTGTTTTAGTGCAACTTTAGCATGGTGCTGCATGTTAGGAAGAATGAGTCTGGCCACTAGAAATGCTTCAGAGTAAGCTTCTCAGCTTCTCTGAGGGTATCAGTAGGGATCTCTGAGTAATGGCAGGGAGGGAATTTTTGTGAGCCTCTAATACACAGTCTTGTGACATGCACTGTGGGCTATTCTGAGACTGTTGTGGAATGGAGATGTTGGGGAGCCAGAGTTGTCTCACAATCTGCTGCTACTTGTCTTCAGGCTACAGTGACCTGTGGATTTAGAAATTCCTTTCCTTTCTAGGAATGGCAGTGCCACTTTACAGGGACAGAAGTGTTCATATGGAAAGAAGAATGAGTTGGAAGTACTACTATGCCTTCTTGTATTACCCTAGACATTTGACAATTCATTATCAGACATCCTTATGTTAATACAGTTGATCCATAAACACACACCTCTGCTCATTGTATGTAGGTATTCCACCCGTTACTAACTGCTCTGCCTTAAGATCTATATAAAGCATAAGAACAAGACGATGGAACAAACACCACTCCAAACCCATCTCAGCAATACAGTTAGCTCAAAAGATCTTAGGTAATTTGACCCTCACTAAAGCCATCAAACTCTGAAATTTCTGTCTTCATTTGAGAGGTCACATCTGAAGAAAAGTTAGTTTACATTGAACAAGCCAGTTTTCCAAAGGCACCTGCTAACTCATTTTGTAGAAACACCTGAAGTGCATTATGGATGTTTTAGATTATTTAAAAAATAAAATACTGGGCACAGAATTCTACCAGGTAATCTACTAATGAGCAGCACTTTGTCACTGCTGTACTTAAACATCGAGCTACTTTGTGTAAGTGCCTGAATAAAGTAACTTGAATAAAGATTATAGAAATAAACTGCTAAAATACTGTGAAAATACATTTTAAAGTTTTCTTAATCTAACAAAAAGACAATTAAAAATCACACCTTATGATCAATGACAAAATGTGATAGCTCACTCCAAGGAGAACGAGATTTATATGAAATCCATAATTACACTGTACTTTGTTGGCTGTGAAGAACAGTATCAGACAGGTGACATCTAAGATATTGGTGACTTTCACTTGTCCTATTATGTATTCAGAGTTCCTGAATCATTGCAACTCCTTAAAGTATGTAAATAAATAAAAACTCTAGAATATGGGAAGACCTGAGATTGAAAAGTCATCAATACAGACCAATTTCCTTGTTATAAAGCAATGAAAATGGAAAAGTGAACACAAATCACAGAGTTGTGACAACTGCTCTATACAGTATGAGATACTAGGATGGAATCTTAGCCCACAGTGACAGTAAATAGCAATAGTCTCATTAAGTCATTAAGTGGTGCAGGATTTCACTTGCATGCAAGTGAGGGGAATGAGGGTCTTTTAAAAAGTAATAGTTGAATTTTTTACTTTTTCATTCCCAGCCCTACCCTTTTCAATACTTCTTAAGCTAAGACCAGTGTTTATTGTAACAACTAAAGTCATTAAATCTTTATCTTCTTTTATATATTTAGTAATCTTAATAGGAAAGACTATTTTTTTTCTACTTTTTCTCAATACAAGCAAAGTGATATCCTCATCTATTGGAATCCTTAATGGTCTTGTTTTAAAAAATAAAAGAAGCAAACCAAAACAAACCACAAAAACAATCTAGAAAACATTTCCAGAATCAGGGCCCAAAGATTCAGATTAACTGAACAACTGTTGTTTTGCCTTTTTTTTTGGTATGAGTATTCAAAGTATTTATTTGGCAGTCTATTATTTTGTCAGTTCTCCTATGAGCATACCAAGTACTTTGCTTACCGATATGTATATATACACAATTGACAGAACAGACAAAAATACGTTTAGAACTATCAATTGCGTATTAGCTGTGTTATTGAAGCAATACAAAAACCAGAATAGAAAACAGAAACCAATATATAAAACAGAAAAATAAGAGTAAATCTTAGCAATTTTGTTGTGCAGCTACGTTTATCTGAACACCTAATATATATACATATATTTATATATCTAGGACTATGCAATGTTCTGACAGTCTGTTCCTACTGCTTTCTCTCCTCAATGCCAAAGTAACTCATTCTACACCTGAAGCTTATGTCTATCCTGTTAGACAACAAAGCATTTTTATCACTTCTGTGACCACATGTACAGAAGTCAGTCTTGTTAATTAATGCTAATGAACACATTTTTGTCTATACAGCACCACGTCACACCACACAAAGAGAAATGAAATACATGGATTTATTATTTCTTTGAATTGCAATTGAATATATGTATATAAGTGGCAAAATACTTATTCAGCATTACTGACTACTTTAGTGTGCTTATTGTCTGGGTTCAAGGCCAGTGATGATTAATTCTGTCTTGCGTAGGCTGCTTCTACTATGCAAGTGCAAAAATCCTCTGCTTTGGTATATCTGTAAAAAGTTACCTGGCTTATTCTATTAGGATTCTCTCAGTTCTCGCTACAGGGTGGAATATATATTCCTTTATGACAAAGGACTGCATGTTATTTTATTCTTCAAGTTATATTACCTTCCTACTCATTTTTTTCTTTCCTCTTTGTTTTTCAACCTAATTTACTTCTATTAAAAAAACAAAAAGATGGTATATTTTTATGCTTCTTTGGCCATAGTGGCATTGTTATTGTACATTCTTTCCAGAAGAAAATGTCTTCTTTGAGGACAGGCTCTCACTTTGTATTATAGCACCCTTTTTTAAAAAAGAAAAAAAAAAAGAAAAGAAACAAAACCAAAACAACCTTTTTGAGTTGCTTACTTTTTCTTATAAAAATTATTATTATTATTTTTACTTGCAGCGTCAGTCTCCATAGAACCTTTCTAAATGACTTATAAAAAATTAAGTACATGATGTTCACTTCAGACTTCCCCCTTATCTATCTCTTCCAATTATCTCATAATGGAGCAGAGTGCTACAGCTCATATTCTATTTATATCTGTCATTTGCTCTGCTCTTAGTTTGTTCCCAGCCTAAATCCAACTTGAAGGTCTTGGCATGGGTGCCATTTGTTCTTTTTCATCTCCTGTGGACATTCTAACTAGTACATGTGTTAACAATCCTAAGGTATGTTGTAAACATTTTTGGTGTTGTTTTGTTAGCTTGTTGCCATGATTTTATTTAGTTGCCATTTTAACTCTTTACTTTTCTCTCTAATGTTGTGGTTACAACTCTGTTTGGTTACAGTTCCAATTTTCTCTTTACAGACAATGGCTTACGCAATCCTAAAGAAACTGAAATCACTCCAAGCTGAGAATTCTCTCTTGTTCTTTTAAGATATTTAGGCTTTCTCCAACTTGAGTAACTATAGTATAGAACAGGATCTTTGAGACTATTATATATATATATATTTTTTTTTTAAACAAGGCTTTCTTAGAAGCCTTCTCATGAAGAGAAGAGTAAGAGGATAAAGGAAAGCACTGGCATATATAAAAATCTGCTTTTGAACTTCATATACATTTGTCTTGTATTTTTATTATTAATTGTATTTGTATGAAATCCAGAGACCTTGAATCTAGGACAGACCATTGTAGAAAAGCCCTGTAGGGAAACAGAAGAGCATATGATTCCCATTTCAAGAGGAATGTGTCAGAAGTCAAGCAATTTGCAGCAAGTAGATGGAACACAGGACCAGAGTGTCCTGGTCAAATATAGATCAAACAATGAAGAGTTCAGTGTACTGAACTACCTCCTAATCCTGAAGGCATGCAAAAGACTGATACTTAAGAAGCACTTATAGCATTTGAAGACAAAGATGAAAATAGAAGAATTACTGAAGGAAAAAAGCAAGTTTACAGTAGCAACTGTGGCTTGGTAGCCTTTGTGTAATAGATATGTATTTGTGTAGATGAAGTAGGATGGGAGGGTTCAGTTCTTTGCTGTGGGTAGCTATTACTATTCCAGTACCAACTTAATACAAAAAAGATAACCCATAAAACTCTCCTCTTGGAAATACTGTAGTTATGCATCCTCTTACTTGCACTTCTTTCATAGTTGTAACCATGAATGTAAAACGATACATTTTGATTTTAAGAGCCCTACAAACTTGAATAGGTAGCTACATCATGCTTTATTTTAGCAAGCAAGCAGATTATACTGTTGTTTCAGTTGACTATGAATTTATACAGCTGAAACTGAACATTGTAAGCTTTCTATGCTTTTAATGAGACAAAAATTCTCATAATATTAATCTTTTACCGGTCATATTTGGCTTTGCTCAGCTAGGTTTCTTCTAAAATCAAATACTGCCAGGTCTGTTACTAGCAGATTAAACTGGTCTGATTGGTCAGTTATTTAGCAGACAGTAGTAAGTGATAAGAGGAAAGGCATAAGAACGGAGCAAGTTAACACACTGAGTCTTGTTCTAAGATCATTTCAGTAGATCTCTTTTCTGATTCTTCTCTCAATGAACTTACCCCATTCTCATGTATTATTTCCATATTCTCTCCATTTTGTCCTTATGACCAACACAGTTATTGAAACAAACCACAGGCTTTTTCTAACGATTCTGTAAGTTACTCTGAACTGCAAACATGTATGTATTTTCCATATTACATATACACTTGGCTACTTTCAGATTCAGATAGCTGGAATGGATACTAGTAGACCCAGATGTGCAGTCCAAGCATAGCCTCATGGCCTCAATAGCTCTGCACTGTCAGGCCTCTGGCAGCAGCCCTTTCTTTGTAGCACAAGCTGAAATCAAAGGCCAGTGCTTGGGCCTCTCTCCTTCCAGAGCTGCTAATCACTGCTCTGCAAATTGCAGAAGGAAATGAAGGTCCCACTCTGTTCCCTCACTTTGAGCCCCACATTATGTAAAGAAGCTACTAGCTACATTACAGTCCTGAGCAGATGCTTCTATTTGGCACAGCTTTCTCTTGTGTTAATTGTAGTCTGTGCCTTCCTTGTAACAATTGTAACTCTCTCTTTTTTCTTAAATTCACAATTGGACAAATACTCAGTCCTATCATTTGGCTTTTGTGGAGTACTATTGCAACAGTGGTTTAGACCGTCACACTTAAATTCAATTGCACTATAGTAGTAGACTAGTACCTGTCAAATAAATGTTATTTTTCTGAACATATAATAGCTTAGCTCAGCAGCCCTACCTGTTATTTATGTTTACATCACTACATAGATATATACATGGATTCACCTTCCACTTAGCATAAAATTCACCCGACCTTCTTTGTGCTTTATAAACTCTTGTGAATGAGTCTACTACTCAAGGCCCCAGAGAGCAGCATTGGCACCTACTCCACACTCAGCATTTTCTGGAGAGGATTAGGAGGTGACAAACCAAACTGTGGTGACAGCTGGGGGTGGAAAGAGAGAGTTGCAGGGATTAGGGATGAAAGGAAAGGAGTAAGTGGCAATGGTGGTAACAAAGTGAAACTGAGCACTTTTCTCCTTTCCTATCTCCCAACATGAAGAAATTGAAGAAATGTCCTACTTTTATTTTTTTTTTTTAATTTTTTTTTTTGCTGAAGCAAACATGTAAAGGCTCAATAATCAAGGAATTGTATGTGTGTATATCACAGGAATACACAAGTGTATGTACATCTACATGTAATGTCACTTGAGGTTTAAATTAGCATCAGCTTAATTTTGGTAAATGTTTAAATATTTGAAGGTTCTATTATCTCAAGCATTTCAGTGTTTAGTTTTCAATGACCTACCTGACAGTAAATTCCTTTATTATCTGAAAATATAGTTTATACCTGGACTGCACCTGCAGAATAAACACATGCAAATTATAAAGTGCGTGCCAAACTTTCACTGACTGGAATTAGTTTAATCTGCAAGGTTTTCTCTAACGCAGACTGAAAATATTTATCTCCATCTATATGGATTTAAAAGCATCTTTGTGTGTTCAGATGCTTTTTTCTCATGGTTAATAGTTATCAGCACTTCAGATTTCTATTTGTTTTAAAGAAACAGGCTATATTTCATGCCTCATTTCTTCTCCAAATATCATTAATATGGTCATTTTACGAGAAATAAAGCAATTTAGTTACGCTTAGTTTTCATCTTGAAGGAAGCAATTTTAGGAGAGTGAAGAAAAGAAAAATCAGGTCTGAATGGTATCAGACAGTTCAGATAGATTAGAGACATCTATTTGGTGACCAATGAGAAAAAAAAAAGTAGGATCTGAAGTGTAAAATGTACTCACTTTTAGCTTAACACTTAGAAAGGAAATCGGAACATTTCCACATTTGAAGGACAAATGCAGTGCTGTTTTCTGAAACTGCAGGCACTTGCAGTTTATCAGATGCATCTTATAAGGCTTTCTTAGCATTTTCAGTGAAGATGGCCTTATTTATGCTGTTTTTACTGCAGAGCTCAGTGGGAAGCTGTAAAACAGCTAAGACTCATTACCATCTCCATGTCGTTATCTAGGAAGCAATTAAGACAACCAAGCTAGGGCAAAGAAGTATGAGAAGAACATAGCTCCCAGAAGGTTGGACACAGAATATAGATCACTTCCCACTACACCAATGTGATAGAAAAGGCAGCATAATGTTTTCCACAGTAACTGTAGTTTTATGTGGGGAATAAATAACTTTAAGGCTACAAAAACATAAACATTTCAGAAGTTTTTTAATAATTGGGTCAGAAAACCCAAACAATGCCAAAAATGAAACCAAAACAAGACTGTTGCTCAGCTTGATGAATGCATTTTGCTTGCAAAATCTTGGAAATCTAACGTACAGTTACCTTCTTGAACAAAACAATTTTCAGACAAAACCCAGGAATTTGTGATTTTGACATGACATGCTGATGATTCTACCTTAAAATTCAGAATTCAATTTCTGAAACTTCTCTCCTTAAGGAATGTTAATTGGAGAGTAAGACAAAATACAAATATCATGTCAGTTCTGCTATGAACATTGACTGCTGTAGGTTAAGACAAGTTTTTTTTCCCGTAATGTTATATTTGTTTTTGGGGAGTACAGCTGACACTTCTGTATAATGTATTATGCCTTATATAAAAATGTAGGTTAACGTATTGAGCCCCAACATTTCATTTTGAGGAGGATCTTCAACATTTGTTTTTCTGACTTGACATACCATCCATTTTTCCAGGAAGCATTATTGGTTTTAATGGAAAAATAGCAAGCAGATCTAACATAGTACAGTTAAAAAAAATAAAAATCAAAAGCAGAAAAGTCACAGAAGTGATAAGAAAGCCAGATGTCAACAATACAAAGCTGTGGAGTTATATTAGAGAAGAATCAATATGTATGCTCTTTTGAATCTCGCACTGATATCCGTACTTGCACAGAGTATGTTAGAATAAATTAGCAAGAAAATGCCTTTCATTGTGGGAGAAAAATATTAATGAAATACTTGAAGCAATAAGGGAAGTCCAGTGTGATTGTTTTACAATTTGATTATTTTACTGAACTGTAAGTGGGGAGAATCTTTAAACTGACATTATTGGGCACTGGGTCTGACCTAGGAAACCGGCAATGGATTTCTGATACCATATTACTAAGTCATTTTTAAAGTTATATTTTACACTTGGTCATGTGATGCGTTAAAAAATGACAGATTGGGATTCACCCACAAGGTTTTTTGTTCCTTTTTTTGGATTCTTTTTTTCTCGCATATCCATCTGCTCTTTTTATCTTCTCCTTGTTGCTCCATTTTCAAAAAGCTAAATCTTAATTTCCTACTTTTTAAGTAAAAATAAAACCAAGATAAATTATCTAGTCTCTGAGGATACCATGCACTAACAGATCTCAGCTTTGTCCTACTCGCTGCTTTAGAAAAGGTGCAGTTTTGAGAAATGAGAAAGAAAAAGGTAACTTGAAGAAGAACAGTAACAGAATAGTCAGATAAGTCTGTGTTACAGATAGGAAGTGGAGTTTAAGTGATTTGTAATTTGAATGTCGCTGTTACTTATAAGCTAACTTTAGACACTTTCAAGACCAAATTTAAGAAGACTGTTTGCTCAGCATTTTCTTATCAAGTTGAGGCACTTTGGACGTAATCTAATTAAACAGCAGATCTATTCACACACAGTGCCTTCTGCTGTTTTAAATCTTGGGTCACTACAAAAACAAAAACCGTAAAGGAAAAAAAAAGCCGCTATACCAACAAAGACAACTTGCTTTCTTATATATAAGAAAAGTGGCCATATCTAAAGAGAGCAGTGAGTCTGAGATGCTTACATGTTGAGATGACAGAATCTACCAGGAGAATTTAAGGCTCCTATTTATCTGAATGCCTGTTTCTATCTCTGTCTAGGTAATGTTCATGACAGTGTTCCTCATAGCGTTTAACTGCTAGCTTTGTAAGAAAAATGTGTTAAATGGAGAGTATGGAAACTGCATCCAAACTTATCAGAATAAAACCTACTGTAAAATAACATCATATGTTAAGTGTTGGAGTAGCAATGTTATAACTCCATCACTGCCATCATTTATTTTGAACATACAATGGATATTATGTTACCTGCTTGCCATTACGTTTCTGATTGGCCTGAAAAAAAGATGTCTTTTAGAGGCTACGTATCACCAATAGACCTGTATGGCTTTTATACAGTTCAGCTGAGTTTATTAAAGCCTTGATATCTGTGGGCTGTCTCTACATGCAATACTGGAAGTAGGCTGAAAATTAATGAAATAATCCATGAGGAGAAGGAAGACAAACATCTCAAAAGATTGAGATCTCTTAAGGTTATGAAATGATAACTTTTCAATAAGGTACAGAGATACCCATGGCACAGGTGAAGCTTTTGTACATTAAGAATTCAGAAGCAAAGGAATGACTTTCAGATTTATTGCTAAGCTAAACAATAAGATGACAAGAGGAGATGGATAATGAAAAAGTTGCCAGAGGTAACATTCAAGTAATTGACACCTGGTGATAATGTCATTGTTGACTATGACATAGAAGGAGACCTAGAGAGAAGGCTATGCATTCCTTTATGTCTGTAGTTAGAAGTGGTGGTGCTGTTGTGGTTCAACCTGGCAGGTGGCTGAGCTCCACACAGTTGTTTGCTCACTCCCCCTTCCCAGTGTGATGGGGGAGAGAAGTGGGAAAAACAAAGGAGAACTCGTGGGTTGAGATAAGACTATTTACCAAGATAGAAAAAGGGAAAAGGATAATGATTATGACAAATGTATGTACACATATATGAATGTTTACAACAAGATGCACAATTACTCACCATCCCCCAGCCAATGCCCAGCTAGCCTCTGAGCAGCAGAAGAGAGCGAAGTTTCCACCCCCCTCAAAACTCCCTCTGCTTCATGTCATATGGTATGGAATATCTCTTTGGCCAGTTTAAGTCACCTAACTCTGTTCCCTCCCAGCTCCTTAGGCCCTTCACTGCAAATGGCCTTGGCTCTATACAACGCTGCTTAGCAGGCAATCATAAATATCTGTGCATTATCAACATTGTTCTTCTCCTGGAATCAAAACATAGCATCATACCAGACAGTCTGAAGCAAACAATTCCGTCTCAGCTGAAATTAAGACAGGTGCTATGGGAGAGAATGATTTACTTCTGCAAAAGAGCTGAAGTAAAAATGAGAGAATGAGACACTTTCACCAAAAGAAATTTCCAAAGGAAAACAGGAAAGGACTAGTTACTAGGAGGAAGGAAAACGGAGTCCTTAGTTACATTTCTAGGTAATGAGTGTGTAAAGAAGAAAGGTTTATTGAAAGTGAAGGCTGATGTAGAGAATGACAGCAAAGGAAAGAAGCCACGTTTTCAGGTGGAAAAAAAATGAATTTCTGTAGTGCAAAGGAAGGCAGGACAAGGTGAGTTCTGCAAGGAACTGGAGAAAAAGACAATGTGAGAAGAAATAGGAAGACTTTTAACATTTGGATAGTGGAACAGAGAGGAGAAGAAGGAATAGGAATGAGATGTAAACTGTCAACTGAGCATGGAGAAGAAGGGAGATTTCAGAGGACCAAAGAAAGAAGTAGGAACAAGAATGTGAAAAAACTGTAAGGCTACAAACAATTCTTGAAACAGGCTGCATGGCCAGGGGTGACATTTAGTATAGAGCTTTAGTGTAGATACAAATGTATCTACTTAGTGTACTTACTTACTAAGATTTTTATTTATTTATCTATTTATGTTGAGAGAGAAAATGAGAGAATGAGACAATCTTACTGAGGTAACAATTCATTGGAAATGTTATGCAGACAGAAGTTTGGTAAGCATTGAGAAATAGCTTCAAACTATCTATTTTCAATACTTAGCAGTAAAATACTATAACAGAAAAGTAGAAAATACTCTAAGAACAATAATTTCTAATTCCTTAATGCAGCATACATGGTTTACCCAGGCAAGCTGCTTGACTATTGTATGCCTTGCCTATCTCAGAGAGGATAGATTCAATGAATAGACTGCTGTAATTGTAGAAGTGTCTGCCACCTAACTTTTGCTTTAGAATGTCTACAAGTGATAGGAATGTTTAGTTGTGATACAGAGCACACAAATTGTCATCCTCCTGATAATTTCATTACTCATGAATCACTAGCTGTCCTGTTGCCTTTCATAGTAAAGTAGCTTTCATAGCAAAGTAATAGCAGTCTCCAACCATGGAGTTTTAGCACACAGCACTCTTATTTAGCATACTTGAGAGTCATAGAAGCTAATTTACCTGAGACCCCCTAGCATCTGTTCCTTTGATGTTACAGAGTGGCTGTAGGCACCCCAGTGACTTGGGAAAAGTCAAAAACCTGAATGTCAAAATACTATGCAACAGCTTGAAACTCAATATTCTACAGGTCTCGACAATGAAATGAATACATGCAGGCAGTACTGTACAAGACAGTATCACACAAACTGTTCTGCAGAGCTCTTGAAAATATTCATTGGCTTATTCATAACAAACAGGTAAAATCCCCTCTCAGAATACCCATTAGCTTTAATGATTTTACTCTTGTTAGAAGTATTCTTCTTCAAGAAAATAAAGGACCTTACTGAAAATGTTAGATTTCGTCAGCAGAGTGTTTTGCAAATAGCTTCAGTAAAGATTTAAATTTAAAAACTATATCCTAACATGTCCAGAAAAGTCAGTCTCACACTTCAAGAATGGACTAAGAATAACTGTCTCTCCTAATAGTGGGAGCAAGAAAGCCCCCATTCTCCCCAGATGTTTAGAACATCATCTGACCTGTGCAACTGAAGACTTATTACTTACTAGAAACAAAAATAAGACCTTCTCAAGTTAAAAACCAGTAATGGAAAATTACTGATCTTGTTGCTGTTTCTTTTAACACGGGAAGATGAGGTAACATTTGAGAAATCAACTTGATGGGTGATATTGATTCTGATGTTGCGATGAGGCTGAGGGAAGGATAAGGGGACTTGAGGGGAAAATCTGCAATGAATGCTGAAATGAGCCCTGAAATCCCACTTCCTTCTTGGGCAGCAGGCCTCTTGGATTTGGTATCTCTTAAAAGTACTCACCAGAGTTAGCAGGGTCAGGCCACTGCCAATCATTTACATTCGTAGGCCTCTCCAAAAGTAATGCCTCCTACTTATTTTCATGGAAACTACATGAGATACAAAGAGCACAGTAACACTGTTTGGTGGAGCAGTTTCTCTATTTTTCAACCTGGCCACCACTGCTGAAGCACACCACATCTTGCCTCGCTGTGCTCACATCCACTGTTTGGACGTCAGTGGGTGCTGTTTGTTCCAACTTGGAAAATTCTGTGATGGAATAAGCAGGCCCAGAAAGTCCACTGTGTTAATGACCACTTCTCTGTGAAGCTCTAAACAAGTCAGAGTACTGAGTATATCTGAACTTGCAAAACATCATAAAGGAGAGCATCTACCCAAGACACTCATCATTAAAATACACTAGACTTTTTCTAAAAGCTGTATGCAAAAAATATCCATTCCATTCTGCACTGTAAAGACTTCATTTTGAAGCATCTATCAACACCATATTTGATAAACTTTCAGTTTTGAAATCTAACACAGTTTCACATATATTGGATTTGGGACAAGTATTTATACAGACTGGGGGAAGAACTCCTTGAGAACAGCCCCATGGAGAAGGACTTGGGGGTCCTGGTGGACGAGAAGCTGGACATGAGCAGCAGTGTGCGCTTGCAGCCTGGAGGGCCAACTATATCCTGGGCTGCATTAAAAACAGCGTGGCCAGCAGGGAGAGAGAGGGGATTGTCCCCCTCTACTCATTTCTTGTGAGGCTCCATCTGGAGTACTGCATCCAGGCCTGGGGCTCCCAGCACAAGAAAGATGCAGAGCTCTTGGATCGGGTCCAGAGGAGGGCCACTAAGATGATCAGAGGGCTGGAGCACCTCTCCTGTGAAGAAAGGTTGAGGGAACTGGGCTTATTTAGCTTGGAGAAGGGAAGGCTCCAGGGAGACCTCATTGTGGCCTTCCAGTACTTGAAAGGAGCGTATAAACAGGAGGGGGAATAACTGTTTACATGGGTTGATAGTGATAGGACAAGGGGGAATGGCTTTAAACAAAGACAGGGGAGATTTAGGTTAGATATTAGTAGAAAGTTTTTCACTCAGAGGATGATGACGCACTGGAACAGGTTGCCCAGAGAGGTTGTGGAGGCCTTCAAGGCAAGGCTGGATGTGGCTCTGGGCAGCCTGGTCTAGTGGTTGGCAACCCTGCCCACAGCAGGGGGTTGGAAACTAGATGATCTTTGAAGTCCTTTTCAACCCAGGCCATTCTGTGAATCTATGAATGAATCTGTTCTATGAAAATACCGCTTAAAAAGAACACAGTTTATACAAGATTCTTCTTGCAGGAAAGACAACATGAAATTTCCCTTCCCATAAAGAAAGATTTAAATTAATAGATATAGTTTTCTTCAGTTTGGCTCCACTTGGACCAACCTGATTCCAATATCAAGAAACAGTAAACAAAGAATTTTTCATCTCTTAGTATGCGCATAGTGAGAAATCCCACTTATACTCTCATTTTTGCAGGAGTTAGTTCTGCCACATCTACTGGTTTCTAACACAAAAGAAAAAAAAATGTAAATTTGAGGATGCAAGGTGATAATGTAACTACAGTAAAACATGACTATGGAGTTAGAGTTACATAATAAATAGCAATGAAAAAAAATGCAGTCATAGTTAAGAAACTGGTTCCAGTGATTTACGGTCCTGAGAAAGAAGAATTTGCATTAGTGTCCTTGATGTGTTTTTGTGGCTATATTTTTTATTACATTAAAATGTACTCCTCAAATTACATCTTGACTGAATTAGTAGAGTATAATATATACATGTATTTTAAGTACTTTAAGATGTGTTTGAAAGATTCCACTGACATCACTATTCTCTGATTTTCAAATAGAGAAGACCACTATTAAGGGTATATAATTCTAAACAGAAACTTTAGAAAACCAACCAACCGCACATGCAGAAGCCAACACTACGTTTTCAAGAGAAGCAAATGATTTCAGTTGTCTGTGCCAGAGATACATTTACTCGTATTTGTGCATTTTCAGTAATGCTGAACCAAGAGTCAGTAAAGCATTTGACCTGTTCTTTAACTCCCTGAGTTGGGTTCTCATGGAACATTCAATTCCTACCACATAGAAAAAGTCAGAAACAATCAACTAGCTACGTACACAAGATCCAGTGTTCTTTAAACGTTTCTGTCTGTCATCAAGGATGAGTGTATTAACCCATCATCTTGACTTACTTTTTGATCAGGGTGGACTGAACTACGACTGTGTTGGTACAGGCAGATGAAAAACAGGAAGAACAGTACATAGAACAAAACTAAACCTCTTCTGTAGGTTGGGTCATCTACATACACAGATACTATCAGCCAGTACTGCACTATTTCTCATTTTGTCAGCACCAGAACCACTGCTTCCATTTGTTTGGAACCAAATTCCAACTAGTGTTTCTGCTGCAACAGAATAATGTTTTATAGTAGTACATTGCAATGGATTTTACTTACTTGAAACATCCTAATGATCAAGTTTGTAATGAGTCCAGAAAAGCTTCTACAAGGGCTTCCCTCTTAATAACAGGTAATCATAACACCAGAAGTGAGAATCAGAATTTGTGTTTTATTCCAGAAATACTCATTTCCCAGGTTACAGTTTATAGTGGGAAAGAGACAGAAAAGAACAAACACTTGGAGTAAAAAAGACCACAACAAAGGCTGAAGCACAATGAGCGTCATCTCTGAAAATAAAGAGAATATTGAAAAAAGAACAGTATCCAAAGGTTCCTGTTCTCATCACTAGCAGTGGCTCCTTCAGCCATTTATTCTTAGTAAATAGCAAACTAAATAAGTGAGATACTCTCCGCCCATAGCCAGAGTATCATGGAATTGTATGGAGATTATGTGTGTGATAATGCATTTCCAGCAAATGTAGAAGGCTAGTATAGTTTTTAGTGAATTTCAAAAATAATCAGAGGAAGAAGGAAAAATTGAGCCATAGGAGTGGTGTTAGCAGCATATGTAATACATTTTGCCATGGAAACTACTGCAGTGTGGAATTCCAGTCTGCTGTGAGCACTGGTTGCTAAGGGAAGTGAGGTAGAAGCAGACAGCTGCTAGAGGGCTATCAGAGCAGTTCTTAGCAGCAGTGATAGGAGTCTGATTAGCTCCCACATTCTCTTTCCTCAGTATCATTAATTCACGGCTTTCTGTTAACATGTTGTTCTTTCATTGTAAGTGATGACTGTAATTTTCTTACCTATAATCTGATATTAGTTTAAAACGTGTAAAAAAAAAAGATCACCGCTACTGTGCTTGCTCCTTTTAAATAACATCCCTCACTTCAGTAGCGTATGACACTTTGTTTACCTACTGAAATATATCCTTGAAGATTACGTATATGTATTTATCATCTTGCAGCTGCCAAATTACAAGAAATGTTTTCCACTAGAACTGTCACTAATGCAGTGACAGTAAATACCTTGGGAAATGTTCCATGCAAACACAAGGAACAACTTCTTTACTGTTAGGGTAATGAAGCACTGGAACAGGCTGCCCAGAGAGACTGTGGAGTCTCCTTCTCCAGAGATATTTAAGACCCACCTGGATGCCTTCCTAGGCAACCTACTATAGAGAACCTGCTTTATCGGGGGGGAGGGGGCGTGGACTCTATAACCCTAATAGGTCCCTTCCAACCCCTACAATTCTATGATTCTGTGAAAAGAACTGAAGTGAAACTCAGGCCCTCACAAACCTGCTCACCTCATAATTAACCACTGGACACGTTTCCTTAACTTTCCTTAATGTTACCAATAATTTAAGCTGTATTTCTGCTAATGCCAATAACTCCAGCCGTCTTGAACAGCACAACACTAAATCTGTGTTTAACCTCAATCAAAGCTCAGAAATAGGCTGTTCATTGATGGGCTTTTCATCTAGACTGGTGGGAGTTTCTAGGGCATCCCTATGAGCCCCAACTGTTCTAAATACACAGCTGTGGCCACTCTTAATTTAAAAAGAGGAAGACAGATGCACTCCTTCTCTTTATTACCAACTGTTTAAAGATCTCATCTCAAAAGAAGTAGAGTCAGGTAGGGTAGAAAAGCTAGTATATGATAGGATTTACTCTTAACTCCATCAAACATTTCATTGCACAGAAGTTAAAAATCCTCTAAGTTACTGAATAGTTACCTTCTATCATGCTTTGAATAGGAAGCAGTTTAATTCCCCATTCACTTTCATGCTGTCCCTTTAGGAGTAGTATGGTGGATCCCAAACCAAGTACTGACTTCTCAAAAAGGAACAGAAATTGTGCTGGGGTGAAGTGAATGAGGATTCATTACTGGAGAAGTAAGATTGGCGAGGGAAGTTCAATTAGTTGAACGTAGCAAGGACTTCTGTGAAAATGGAGCTAATGTTGCATTTGTGTTAGGGCAGGCATTGCAACTTCGGAATTGCTTAAGTTTTTCTGCACAATTAGCATACTCCACAATGCTGTTCTTTTCCTTTGTAGTTTGACCACTGTTGTGTGAGTTGGGCTCAGAATGAAGTGAAGGACAGAGACATGAAAGAGGTCTGGGGAAATTGTGAGAAAGGGAGGAAAAGTCACTGTTGTTTTAGCAGCATAAACAGGAAGGGGAGTTGTTTTCTGTACACTGTTGGATGATGGCAATATAATTTTGCTCTCAGGTCGCAGTATTTTATTGTGACAAAAAATAAAGTTCAGAGAGTGGCTTGTTTGGGGCAGGACTATTTGATTAAAGGTGAACACTCAGACATGAATGCTTAACAAATATATGAATAAGATAGGAAAAAATCATTACAATTCCAGCTTCACAGAAATAGTTAAATGGAGATGGAAGGTTTAACCTGAACATCAACGAAATCTTCCTTACAAAGATGCAGATATGAGAGTAATCTTGCAGTAAAAATGTAAAAACATAGATTTCATTTTTTTTCAGTGCAGAGTGTCCAAGTATAACAACAATTATTTTGGATGTAAAGGGGATAAACTGTATATGTATCTACTTCCAGTTTTTTAATGTTAAGTCATTCAAATCTGAGTGAGCCTTTGGCTGAACAGTAAATGTTCCTCCAGTCATATAGAAAGAACAGAGTAAGGAAAGTTATTTTGAAAAAATGATCATTTATTGTCTTCCATATTCAATTCTAACCCTTCTTTTTACATTTCAGGGTGCAAGTTGAATTCTATATGAATGAAAATACATTTAAAGAGAGACTAAAGCTCTTCTTCATCAAAAACCAAAGATCAAGTAAGCAGTTGGATTAATTTCTATTAAGCATAATAGTAATACTTTAGTTAGAATCCAATTCCATTGATGGCAACAGCAAAGTTATTAATTTTCTTCTCAGCAGATTTTTTTTTGCCCCATAGGAATCAGTTTTACATTACTTCTATAACACTCAAAAAGTATTTAAAATTACAAAAGATTTTATTGTTTTATGTTAATGAGCATGATCATAATGGTAATGTCAGCTTTATTGATAATTGTTGCTTGACCTTACTCCTAAGAAAGCAAAGCACCTCAGAGATGTTTGAGTATAAAAACAAAAAGCAAGGTGCTTTTGCAGTGCTGCTTAATTTTATTGAGTACTCCTAACTAAGCATCAAACTTTGTACAAAAACAAAAGAGTGATTTGGTAAGGAAACTAGTAGAGAATTTGTACCAAATTCTCAGTTTTCATGAATATAGTAACTTTTCAGTCCAAATTAGCAGTGTACTTTCATTAACATAGGCATTTAAATTCATAAGCCATCACAGAAGACAATTATGTGGAGAAACTAAGACATTTGTGTTTACATACGTCTAGGAAACTGATCCAAGAGGGTTCATATAGTGTATAGTGGAGTAAGAGACAAGACAGAAAAGCATACTGAACTAGAAAAAGATATTATTCCTGGCTAGAGAAACAACCTGGGAAGCTGTAAGCAGTAAATAGCTTTTTTAAATTCCCTGAACTAGTCCACAAAACAGAGATTTTTATGTACTCTTGTTTACTTAATAGGAACATCCATAAATATGACCAAACTCATTATCAAACTCTTCTCATGGAAATGATAGGAAAGTTATGAATACTACTTGCTTGAGATGAAGGCAGGATTTTTTTCCCCCTACCTCGATCTCAACAAAAGATGAAAACAAAAATCCCTTTTCTTGATGGAAGAACTGAAGACTGTACATTTAAAAATAGATATGTTTATCATCATCAACGCAAAAATAAAACCTGAAGATAGTTAACTGCAATAAATTAATGACCATTACTTTGCCAAACACTTAACTTTTGGTTAAGCACATTAAGAGAATTGTCCTAAGTTACTATACTAGGATATCTCTGCTCAGTTATGACTGGGTCTAGTCTAAGGAAAAGGAATGTTATGGAGGTTTATTTGAATTAAGAAGGAGCGGGAAGCAACTGTCGATTGATCCTACTGGGGATTATGTCAGGTATCAGGGAACTGAAGAAAAAAGATACGGCCCTTTAGATCTTAGGTTTCAATAAGAACACTGAAAACCTTCCTTCACACACTGTGTATCTAGTTCCTGTCATTACTGATTCTACTGAACTATTTTCTCAAGTTTTCAGACAGTATTATATCAAATCACAGAATCCAAATAGTTTTCACCAGTCCAAGACTTCACAAGTAGGTTTAGAACATCAGAGAGTGAGAAGTAATATCACATGCTCCAGTGATATTACTCCAGAATTTATATGATTTTTTTGATAGAATACCAATCTAATTAGACCAGAAACAGGCATGAAATATCAACTGCCTCAGTCATTATTCCAATTCTGAACGCATTTTTATAAACTAATAAAATAAGACCATCTACATCTGATTTCAACTTAGCTACCACTCAACCTTTTGCAAACAAGTTTATAATAAAATTAAAACAGTACACAAAAGACATTTAAAAAAGGTGTCAGCCAGCTACAAATAAATAAGTAAAAGACGTTTTTATGACTTGCTTGTACTTGCCAAGATCACACACAGCTTAAAATAAGTCTCAAAGGAAAAAATAAGTGAATTTTCAATTCAATGGAGACAGTATAAAACAGATAACTGTCATCAGGATATGAATTATTAACAGTATATTTTGATCTAACTCCTAAAGCCAATTGCTACTGAGATGATTTTGCTAAAAGCCAGTCGTGTTAGAGATTTATGAGGAAAGGAAAATGGAAGGTGATAGTAAAATCTTCAGCTGCTGTCCCTGTCACTCCTGCTTTGATGTAGATCAGATCTCCAGATTGGAGGATTAATCTCTGAAAATGCTTGTAAGGGTAGTACCAAGAAGTTATACTGTAGGAAAAAATAAAATAAAATAAAATCAATTGCATTATACTTGATCAGTACCAATTTAATTACTTTCTACTCAAAGCTGCTTGCAAAAAAGATAGCAGATACCCATTCAAATGTTGTTTCCTTCTCAGAATGATATAGTTACATTTACTTTCGAAAACAAACAGATTTGGAACTGTTATTGCCAGTTTCTTCTTTTGAAGAAGGCAACACATTTAATATCATGCTTACAGGGACAATGTAAAATTATAATCTCGTTAAAGTATTCATAACAGTAAATGATAGGTGTAGCTGAATACAAGTTTCAGGCATCAATATCAAAGCAGAGATATTTTGTGCAAATGGCCCTGCTACTTGAACAATCTGTCTGTGAATGGAAAAAAGAAAAAAGAAAATTAAATCAAGCAGTCTATGTAAAATAGGGGACCAAAATAGTCAACCAGCAAATAGAAGTATGAAATACTTTCTTTGAAAGGAAGTAATAAATGAAAAACTATTTTAGATTCCAGCCTTCTGGTAACTGCCTCCTCCTCTGATGTGAAATCTTACGTCTCCGTAACAGTGGAAAAAATGTTTCTTCCAGTTCACAGATGACATCCCTAACTATGAGGCTACAGAATATTTTGACCAGCAAATATTTACTTACATGAATTATTGCAGCTTTGGCAGGAGTGACCAACTGCACTCCTTCTGTCAGGGCATAGTATTTCCAGAAGCTGAAGCAGAAGATACACCTGAAGTCTGTCCTACATTACTTTTGTAATGCCTGAACAACTCTCATACGATAGATTCTACTGTCTGCCCTGCCCACGTAACCCAGACTACCATATACATTCTATGTCAGTGCTTAGAACCCTTTCACAAATGCATATAAGGAGTGAAAACCCTGCCTCATTCTACGGGAAACAGCCTAGTTGAGAAATCCAGAACCTGAAGTACTTTTAAGTATAGTATGGAAGAGATCTGGGGAATTTTAATATTGAGTCTGTAAGCAGTTTTCAATCTTTCAAGACCAAGACTTGAGAGTTCAAATTTAAGACAGCAGCCAGGAGCATGGGTGCCATGTACTAATTTGTTTTTGAAATCATAAAAGCACTATTTTATTTTGGTATTTAGAACAACAATAAATTCAAATGATTATTAGAAGTTGGCCCATTATTAATACAGAAAAGAATCATTTAACATCAAGATAAACATTTACAGAGTTAAAGAGCAGAAGAAGCAAGTGATAAACTTTTGAACAAAGTAACAAAATGGATAGGGAAAAGAATTCTGTGTCTTTTTCTCCTCTTCTTTTGTGTTCAGGTTATCTGCTCTTCTTATAATGGCTTAATTGTTACAGTAACCATTCAGAAGACTTCCATAAAAGTATTAGCATAGACAAATAATTTGCATCTTCTTCACCAACAGTTCAAAAATGTACAAGATTATAGCATAGTTAAAAAAACAAAAACTTCCTGGTCAAACAATAGCATAGCAACACACAACAACAGCTGTGAGACTTTTCATGGTCAAGCCCTAAGCACAGGATTTTAACCCTTAGTTTACAGATGATGAGATGCTGTAAAAGCTGTCATTCTCAAACCATAGAAATAGTACATTGAGTTCAGCAGGTTTGATACCATATTTGCAATTCAAAAATATGATATACTCAGTGCAAATGAAATCAGATCTGTGTGAGACCCAGTCAGTCAGAAATGTTCTGCTTCGGACAGAAGGGCTCAGCTCTGCAGAACTGGACTCCTGGTTCACATAACTGGAAAATAGTGCCTAAGGCTGCCTTCCCTCATTAATTTTAAGACTAATTAATAACAAGACTGAGGATTTAAACACTGATCCTCTAATGACTCCAAAAGTTCATTAAAATATATTTAAGCTTTGTTGTAGTAGACAATGGCTCCTATTAGCACTGAATTAAAATGCCTGTGTGATAGAACCAACTGCTCATGTAGGTTCCTTTGGAGAAAACCTGTCTCTGTGCAGTAGACCTATGATTTGCAAGATGTACTGTAATATTCTGTGATAGTATTTAGTATTTGAGACCTATTAAGTAGAACATTTCAGTATTCATATGGGCAATGGAAGAAGTTGTTGAATCAGCTCAAGTTGCACATTCATGACTTTCAGATATCCTGATTCTTGGATACATAATTATGCAACTTCAACATTAAATATCTGTAGTTTAATATTTTATGTTAGGACAGTATTAATGTACTCTGTATGAAAAGCTACTACATGAAGTCTGTCAGATATTAATATTTAAATACTTGCCATTGGATATCCTCTGCCTATGGTTGAAAGTACGTCTTCTTTATGTTACTGTATCTTGCATCTCAAATACTGTATGTCACTCTGGTTCCCCTTTTGAGAAGAAATTTGTAAAGCTACAAAAGATCCAATCCTCAGGAACAACAAATGGTATAGAATAGCTTTCAAGCAAAATAGCTGTCTAGATCTCCACATTAAAAGGGACCAAATCTTAACCCAGAGATTTCTGGAAGTTGGAAAGGTGCATTTTATGCGTATCTGACAGGCATATTCATATATTCTTCTGCTAAAGGGCAATATCAGGTACAGATTACTGGCTGGGTAGACCTTTGCTCTGTTGTGTCAGGGCTATTTTAGTTCCTTTTAGTTTTATCTTAAAAGTGGATGAGACTATAAAGAGCCTGAATTTCTTTCTGTTCCTTTTAAAATAGGTCTGAGAATACGGTTATTCAATTTTTCACTCAAGCTACTAAGCTGTTTCTTATACATAATTCGCGTGCTCCTGGATGATCCTACACAAGGACATGGATGGTAATATTTGTTTTGTTATTTGTTCTCTCAAAGTATTGTTAAACATATATAAAATTAATTTTATGAAGAAATGAATGAGGAACAATATTTTGGTGGGAACTATGAATGGCTTCCCAGAGAATAAATCTGCCACACAAGTATTCTATATTTTGTGGTTATAAAACCTAGGACAGGAGCTACGCAGAATTAGCATCCGCATCAGCTGGGGTGGTTCACAGCTGTTAAGGATCACTGTTCTTCCTCTTGTACTCTTGTAAATGAAATAGCTCTAGATAGCATAGATAGCAGCTTTTTTTTTCTTTTCTTTTTCCTTGTTTTTCATGATGCATCAGCTGGCAGAACAGCTACAAATCAGCATTAGTTTATTAGAAGTTTAAATCTCCCGCCAGAGAATATTTATGTTGATATGCAGTAGTTCTCAGACACCTAAATGCACAGTCCTTTCAATATAATTTAGAAATAAGAAGTGTATTGTATATAGTTCTTACTTAACCATGCCACATATATTCCAATATTAGCTGTCTTACTTAAGATTCTAGATCCTGGACACAATCAGACAAATACGTGAAACTGAGCTTTTTATGATGCTGATGATAACTTTCTAGTCCTCTGAATTCTCTAAACACTTAAAAGAGGAGGAGACCAAAAGTACATTATGTACTCATGATGTTCCATCATTCTAAAGCACAATTTTTTGAATACCCACAGCTGGTAGTATATTCCAAATAGGCCACTGGATACTCAGCTTTTTTCCAATGTGTTGTACAATCAATCACCAATTTTTGAAGAAATATTTACAATTTATGCAATCTTTTGCTCCAGTTGTATTTATATCATGGGAAAACTGAATATTATCGATTCTCAAAGATAACGAACACCTTTTTCAATGAACTTACTTGATTTCACTTGTCTTGCTTCTGTCAGCCTTACATATTGAATGAAACAAAGCATGGCTACAAATACTAAGCTCAGGGTGATAGAACTCGCACTGTTCATACAATGTTAGGCAAAAGACAAAGTATGAATTCTAATTTGCATATTTGAAGATTGATTAAAATTGATTAAAACTATTGAGGGTAATGCTCTAGAAAAGCTAACGTACAGGATTTCAACTCCAAAGCAAAGTGAGTTAAAGAAACTAGACTTTCCTCAGCAGTACACGAGAGTGGGATGTGTGAATAGGAAGTACAGAAAATTCATTTGAGAATCTTTTGTCAAAACTTGTTGTAAGAAATCAGAACATCGTAAAAAAAGGACAGAAAAAAATCTCCCTTGAAAAGCAAGAACTGCAAAAAACTGTATTTTTTGACTCCACATATATCTCCGAATGTCTCTTCAAGGGGAGGAAGTGTGTAAAGTGGAAACAAGCAGCAGTCTTGAAAACCTTAGCAATAATAGAGAAGAGAGAAATTTATCACTGAAATTTAGAGACAGCACCACAGCAAGTCAGGGACTTGAAGTTTTCTTAACGCACAGCCTTCTTTGGCTTCCCAGACAACCTTGTTCTTTTCTCCTGCTTAGAGGTTAGATTCTTACCAAATTAGCCTTTCTATTGAAAAGCTAAAGCCATGAAAGTATTTATCCTTTCACTTCTTCTACCATATTAAGAAGACCTACCACAATAAATGTTAATTCTGCTGAAACTCAGTGTTCCATCCAAAAATACGAGTACTTTTGCATCAACTTTTTACAAGCCTTTGATTGTGAGCTGGGAGAAAGAAGGAAGTATTTAAAAATAATCATTGTTTCCTCTGTGAATTTGAAAAGCAGAAGGCACTCAGGCTCCCTAATAATAGTTAAATTCTGTATACCCCAAAATATATCTTAATTCAGTTCTGGTCACCTTTTATATCACAAAACAAATGCCAAGCAGCTGGGCTGAACAGCATCTCACTATCATTAACAATAAAGTGCCTTTACATGACCTTATGATAGTGTGACTGGACCCTACTGTATAAAGAGTATGAATTTGACCTGAAGATCTACTGTCTTTTTAAGAAAAAGAGAAATACAGGACACTTGAGTAGTTTAATGAGAAAAACTGCTGCTTGTCAGTACCCGGTGGACACAGCTGCCTGTCACATATATATGCACATATGTACGCCCCTGAATTGTTTCACTGAAAATAAGTTTGCCAAAACTGAGTTTTAATGTTTTTAATAAGTTACAGAAATCCAGTAGGGACCATGTCAATGAAAAATTGCAAAGATTGCAGTGGCTTCTTGGGGCACTAAGTCTCAACAGCCAGTATGTAATCTGGATCATGTCCTGCTGATTTTTCTTGTGACTAGTATGTCCAACACTGAACAATGTAGTCAATCGCCCTCTCTCAAGATGTTATTTCAGAATGTGTTATGAATGTGATGTTATAAGATGTAGCAACTGATAAAAATTGATCTTAAGAGAGAAATCTCACAGTATTATTCAAGTTGCTGCTTTTAATAGTTTGACTAGGAAAAATAAAGCAAATCAAATTTTCATAAAATCACTATGCAGGATTCTAAACCTGATGTTATTTGCCACTCCACAGCGAGTAGCAGTAACATTTCAGGATTTGAAAAGACACATAATATGAAACGAAGGAGATGTTTGAACATTAAGACTGCGAAGTGTGCACAGGGAACAGTACTTTATAATACCTTGCAACACTACAGAACAGCTGTATTAATTTGCATACAGTTTGCCACAAATACAACCTAAAAAAAACCATCTCAAATCCTAGCACTGAAAGAGATACATAGTTTGATAAATAATTGTGGCTAGAGAAGGGACTTTGCAAAAATTGAAAAAATGATATTCTTTCTGTTTTTGAATAAATAATGCTTGAAGTTTGAAATGCCTGAATGTTGAAGTTTGAAGCATGACTGCATAACAGAAAGTAAAATTGGACTTTATGAATCCAATTTAAAGTAATGTAATTTTCTAGTGGAAAAGAAACCCATAGTTTAGATGTTTTTTGTGGCTAATGAGTTTCGGACATGAAGAAACTGTTTATATCGTTTTGTTCTACGAACTATAGTGAGCCCAAATGAGTGTCTTAGATAGCAATGGTATAGCTGAGTACATAGAAAGGATTAGAACAGCAGCACTTCTGCTACTGGCAAGAGTATTTTGATAGTTTTGTATTCATATGCAGAGATCTTTTTGCATCTTGCAGACTGCTTAATTCTCCAGACATTTCCTGATATGTTTGTTCCTTGTTCCTTCTAAATGTTAAATAATTCACTGGCTAGAGAGTGTATTTGTCTTTTCAGTATAGTACTCCATTGTATTGTGCTGTGGTACGTTCAGTAGATTAGATAATTCTGTTATGGTGTAAAGTTTGTCTGGCTGAGAAGTTTCAGATAAGTCTTTCTACGTGGTCACCAAGAACCAAACTTAAAAGCTACACCAGACAAACAAGCCCTGTACCCAAACAGTATCTCATTTTGTCAATGGTTTTGCCCATACGCATCCTGAGGGCTTTATACCTAAACCACTGCCATAAAACATTCTTACAAGTACTGCGCTGTGAAAAAAATAATTAGGCTGTATCACAGCCTAACGAATGAAACTACTCAATGCACTTTCACAGTGGCCATACAAAGCACTATCACGTAGTTGATCTTAAAATGACAGTTCTGGGAGGAATGCTTTTCATCACAGACTCCCCCTACAGACTTATTTCCTGTCTTTCAGACATCCCAGCACAAGTTAGTATCTTTCATTATTCCTTTAGGCAAACCAGATGTACCAGGCAAAGCTTAAGATGTAAAACATCTTTATTAATGGATACCATTTAGCATTTGTCTCATTCACAGCCTGTAAAAATACACGTATTTCTTATCTTTGGTCCATAGATCCCTTTCTTTTTTGGCTGACCTTGTTTGCCAGGGACAAACAAGGAAACTTACGCAAAAAATTCCACATCTTTATGTGACCATTTGGAGGGAGGATTTGTACCAGCAATTCAACGCAAGATAACATCACATGCACCAAACAGCTCTATTTTTTTTTATATCAAGGACACTAGTTTCTTACACTAATTGCTGTTGCATGAAACTCCAGCCCAACTTACATCCTCACAAGAGAATATGAAGTGTAGCTTGATGCAATCTCTGCTGTTGAGAGTACAACAAGCATATGTGGTCTTTCTATCCCAACTTATGTGTGTGATAAAGTTTGTAGTATCTCTAGATCTTCAATACACATTGTTTTTAGTTCAGCTTTTGAAAGAATACTTTGAGGTTTTTTTTGAAAAACTATTTTACTTTTTAAAATGTTTATATTGATCGTCTACTGTTTCAGACTATTGCATGAATTATATAGAACACTGTTAATAGCATAACTAATATCCCTTTCCCCCATATGTTTTTATGATTGTTCCCACGTGCATTTGGTAATGAAAATGGACTTTGCACTGATGTGATGACAACTATCAGTAAGGAATTAAACCGAGATTGTTACAATCAAAATTACACACCCGGAACAATTGATTGGTGAGTTCCTCATTTAAAAAAGCAAACCAAAAATCCACATAATTGTGTGAGGGAGGCCGGGACAGGAAGACAAATCAACTCTGTCTGGAATGGTGATATTTTAATATATCATGGTGGCATTTCCATAACTCTCCATCAGTTACTTTCAACTTCATTAATATTCAAAACTGCCTTTAAAATTCTAATTATTCCTCTGATTACATAACTGACTTGCTGGATTGCACGCTGTTGTAAGACCTGAGTTCCCATAATGTCTATACATCTTGCTGAAAAAAACGGACACCCTTATTATTTAGAAAAAAATTATGACTATCAGTAAATAATGGTAACCTACTGTGCCACTGAAGGTACCAGATTCTAGTAGTACTCTATCAAGCATCACTGGGTTTAGTAAACACTAAAACAACATGGTATTTTTCCAAGATATGATGTTCTTATGATATAGATGCCATTTACACCATTACACAGCAAAAAAAATCCAACAAAAGAACTGTCAACTTTCTTTTTCCTGCTACAAATAATGGTTCCTATGCATCTCTAGAATCAAAACCTCAAACTGATCTAGTCATCCTAGAATCATGGGGGATGACCTAGCAGCCACTGAAGCCAATAAAACATTTTGGTGTTACTAGGTGTTGGATTACTCCCATGTGAATTTAGTGATTGGCTCCATAATAGAAAGACAAAATGCCGATGCTCAGTAGATAGCTACCAATTTGAAATTTTTATTACTTATTTTTTTAAATGTAAGGCTTCTGTAATTTTCATTGATATGTACAATTGTTTTTCTCTTTTTTTTATTTGATTTTTTTTAATTCATATTTGTTCTTGTGTTATGATGAACAGGTCTCCTATTATTTGGGTGAATCGAAGTTTGCCTTTATGGGGATTACAGGTAATAAGTAAACGGCCAATTTAACTACCTGCAGTATTGATTTATAGCATTTTAGTGATGTTAAATGATATATGAAAAAGTTAAAGAAATCTATTTGATTAACACAGCAAAACCATAAAGGAAAGATAAACTGATCTCAGCTACCTGATTTAAATCTGTATGCCTTTATCACATATTTATAAAGTATGAAAGCTTATAGCAAAATATTCTAGAATTAGGACAGCCTTCTCTTGCAGGAGAATCAAGCTCTTTTGAGTTATCAAGTAGTAGATATATGCTATAGCGATGAGTTTAAATTTCATAATTTCTTATGACTAGTATTTTTTTTTAACATGTACTTCCTGGGCTTTCATGTAAAGTCCATTGGAAAGCTAAGGTTACTTCATAATACAGAAGCCTGCATGTTTAGAAGCGTATGTTACAAAAAAATGCATTCCATTAGCCTTTAGAAACACTCACCTTAAGCGTGAGCATTTTTCTCATGGACAGCACTACCATCAAGTGATATTACTACCCAATGCAGAAACTCAACTGTAATCATCCTTTCTTTACAAGGAATGCAAAGTGCTTATAGGATTACTGTGTTGGTAATTGAGGAAGGGGAGGAATGATTTCAGCATTGCTCCACATCTTGATCCATAATAATCTGCATTTGTTAACCTTGAAGGAACACTTCAGAATTAATTTTTTAATTCACATTTGGGAAAAAAAAGAAACTGCCTAAAAGTTACAATGTAAAGTGAAGCAGATTTGTGTATTTAATCTGTACTATTGCAGTTTAATAATTTGGTCTTCTGGATTACAGACTTTTTTGTTGTTTTTTGGTTTTCTTTAACATAGACAAAACTGCTTTGTTGCTTTTCTTGGAAATCTAACTAACCAGCTAACTAAAAATAATGGGACTTTCAAAGTACTTAATATCTCTTAAAACTGACATAGCAGTCATTAAAAATTACAAGATTTATGAAGTATAGAAAATGCTACATCCTATTCTTTGCACTTTCTCCAACACTTTAAAACCATTTGTGGGAATTCTCCCTATAAAGTGTAATTTTTTTTCCTACTAAGAATTCAATAAGCTTCTGAAGTGTTTATACCATTACATTTTTGTACCATGCTTAGTACTGTGCCATTACAGTGGTTTGTACCTCTATGCAGTACACTATTTTACTGAGCAAAGAAATCCTTGATGAAAATACCTTTCAATTCCTTGCTTAAAATATCCACTATTTGAATGAAGTTTAACATAGAGATTCACATTGCTCTACTCAACTGAATTTAAAAATACCATAAGATTTAATTAGTTCTGATTAGAGACTTATTCTAATAATTGTATTTAATAAACATAGGAATTTACACATGTGCCTGTCATTCACAGTAGGACATATACGATACTTGAAAACAAATATTTCTTTTTATTTGTGGTACAACGTAATTTTATATAAAGCTTTGCTACTTATTTGGAAAATGGGCATTATATTTTGATGGCATACTTTAACAATTTTCTGATTTGTAGCATATGTTTTAATTTTAGGTAATGATATTGTATGTGCAAATAGTGCACTCTTCTGAATTAGTGAGCATTAGATTCTTAGCAGTGAGCATTAATTCAAAATTGGAATTCCAGAGGCTTATTTTATTTCAGATCCAGCTAATTTTGTACATATTCTGGATAGACTATTCCTACAATATCCACTAAAATCCAAATATTTGTTGTGCAAAGGATTTAAGTAATTTTTGTGGTTATTTAATGCACAAAATAGTTTTAAGTAATGGTTTTTTACAGTTCTGATATTTGACTATTTAAATACTTTATGTTATATAGTACACCATATATAATCGAAGTGAAGGTTGACACGGTGAAACCAGTAGAATTCAAAAATTAAAATCAATAATGATTAATGTGTTGTTTTCTGTTTTAAAATTTCTAAGTAATACACAGTAAGAAAAATGTTTGTTTTCCTACACGGTCTTTAGATCTTTACAGAGAAGTACAGAATTGTCTAGCTTCCATTATTTGTTTCTGCTGCTTCCTATCTCCATCTTGTGAGAGGATCTTGGTAGTTTTCAAGAACAGACAACTGAAACTTGAGCAGCAGTCCGGCTGATTGTTTGCTGGAATACCTAAAAGCCATGGAAAGGCCACACTGCAGGCTCTCTGGTATGGTCTGTCTGGAAAAGACCAATGGGACTCAAGTTGCAGGCTATGCTTTAGTCAGAAAAACAACAGTATTTAAGTTTCATGCTAAATGCTGTTAGCTGAGATGAGTTCAGAAGATGCAGGGAAAATCTTCTTAGTGTTTCCTTTTTAACGTGATGTTTTACAGCATGTTCTTTAGAAAATGGTATTAATGTACATATTTTTTTTCTTCTCTTCACTTAAGGTTTCAGTGGCTTTAATAAGTCTCTTTGAAACACTATTGCTGAGTTATCTTAGCTACAAGGTAAGTTCTTATAGTTGCCTGACTCGTATCTCCACTGTATCCAAAGCTATAGCATATGCTGCTTTTTCCAAGTCAGTACGGCATCTCCAACACATCTCTTCTGGGATGCAGCCCTAACAAGACAGATGCTAAGAAAGTGTCAGTTTTCTGAAATATTCCTTATGATACTATTAGTACACATTCTAACAGTAGAGTATTTTCATTTTATTATTTCAACAATAAAATTTTGGCTTACAGTCTCACAATTTCAGTTCTCTTTGCAGGGCTGGTTATCAGACAAAATATTAGAGACTATTCACGTGTCTAACTCCCACCAATTATGATTACGTAGAAGATAATAATCCCTGCCTGTAGGTACAATGGCTTCCAGATATAAAAGGGAAAAATTAGAAATAGAAAAAGAATGTTATTCACAATGCAGATTGGATTTAATTTTCAGTTACTATATCAGATGGTTATTTTAACAGGAAACATTAATATATCAACGCAACTGAAAATATGATTATGCTGTACTGGCAGACTATTGCAATATTATATAGGCTGCATTGTTGTTCCATTACTTATGATGGACTACTGATATACAGAGTTAGTATACCTGTAAGTCACTCAATTTTACTTTCTTTCTTAAATGTATAGTCTTCATCCAAACATCTAATTACTACAGTTACTGCTCAGACATGGAAAAGAAACAGTATTTTTCCCATTCTATAGCTGGTGGTAAGCAGATCAAGAGGTCTGTACCACTTCCATTCAATTATGTGGGAAGACCTCTAATTTTGTGTAAGCAAGATCAAGTTCCAAAAAGCAGGCCCGGAAAGGTATTGAAATGTTTGTGGCAGGATTTTGATCTTGTATAATTTAACATGAAATTTTACAAGTATGAACAGAGTAGCTCATTATTCATAATAAATGCTAATATGGACTATAGGGCAGTCAGCTGTGCATAAGGTTAATCACAACAGTTGATTTGATATAAAATTTTCTGAGTAGGGTGTGTCCTTTGCATATATATCTATACAATTCTTATATTACAGTGGAATTTTGTCTCTAGCTTTTAAGACAACCTTAAATAATAAGTATTAAAGTGAGAAAAACTTTGACACAACCAAAAGATAAAGTATTGCAATGTAGGATGTTAGAGATTTTGAGGCTTCTAAGAAAAGAACAAATAGAAACAGTTGCAGACAGAAGAACTCGCCAGGAGGTTGGGCTGTATGATTCCATGAAAACTAGAATTATTACAAATAAATTCATTAGGAAAGAGCCTTATCTCCTTATGTATGTGTAAGTGTGCATGCAAAAATAAAAGTAAACCAACCTTGGAAGAGCAATAAAAATCAAATGATCTCTGTGTAGAATTCCAAAGTACCTAAAAATGCAATAGGAGGAAACAGAAACGTATTACTCTTTGAAAAAATTAGAAACTTAATTTAATGAAGCTCTTCATTAGCTGACAAAATGAGTTGACTAGTTAATGCAATTAGAATTTTTCATTCTTAGCTGTCTTACTAACTAGGTCATTGTAAGGAAATACGTGGTCATGTGAATGCAGGGAACTGCTGTAGTAAAAATACAGATTTAAAAAGTGTACCTGTGAAGTAAATTATGATAAACAGTAAGAAAAATAGTTAGGCCAGAATATCCTGTTTATTTATATTCTGTTTATGTATATTCACATTTTACATGTGTGTTTAGATCTGTAAGACAAATAATTTTCCTCAAATTCAGTTACTGAGAGAGACTCCGTATGTGGCATTTGAATATAGCATGTATAGGTAAGATGCATAGGTAAGCCTACTGTGACATGCTTTTTTTTTCTTCTTTTTCTTTGAAGGGAAATATCTGGGAACAAATTCTGCGAATACCCTTCCTCCTGGAAATAATAAATGCTGTCCCTTTCATCATTACGGTAAACCTATTTGAATTAATACATATTACACTTCTATATTTGCACAGATACTCTTCATTGAAGTGAAAGCGAGTTTTGTGTGGATGAAAGAATTGTGCTCATGGGAACTGAAGTTACCCAACAACAACAAGGCAGATTTTTACTTAAATGAAACAATGCATATCATTTTTTTCCCCCAAAAGAGGCAAAAAAAACAAACCAACCAACCCACAACAACCAGCAGACCCCTGACTCAAATTACAGCACAATCAGTGCACAGTGAGACATAAAAATCGAAGAATCTCTATTGTCTGCACTGAAAATTGACTGTATTTTATCATTTTGTCTTATATGCAGTTCATCAGAAAGGAAGCAAAAACGCTATTTAAAGCTGTACATAGAAACACATTGAGATATATTTTTCCTGAGTACTTCACTGCTGCTATTTTCTTGAAAACTTCTAATGAATTTGTTAATTTTTCCTTCAGATTTTCTGGCCAGTCCTAAGAAACCTGTTTATTCCTGTATTTTTAAACTGTTGGCTAGCAAAGCACGCCTTGGAGAATATGATTGTAAGTATGACAAAGAAAAGAACTAATCTGTAGTTTCTATTTTTTTAATATATTACCTTAAGTGGGATTTTGGCATTGCAGTCCTCTGTCCAACTTTTCTAGCAAGCTAACCAGATCTGTAGTTATATTATGCAAATGGTGAAACTTTACTAAAGCTGCTTTCTACATCAAAATTAGAAAAAAAATATGTAAAGTGAAATCTCAAATTAGTATAAATTGTTGCAGTGCCCATAAGGAGGGAAAGTTAGAATGGCTAATTCTTTAGCTGCTTATGCATTCATATACAATTACAGGGAACTCAACTGCCATGCCTTAATTAGTCCTTGCAGCCTGTAATTTGTAAGCTCAGTACGAACAGACAAACCTTAAGGCAGTTTGCAGTAGTATCGGAATTGTGCCAGGATGAACAAAGAACTACTTAAATAATCACTGAATCACAGTTGGCTCTTTTGCATCCTTCCATGTGATCAGCAAATTTTAAGTGGATGGTAATGAGTGAATTTTATTAGGATTCTATGTAACTCCTCTATCGAATCAGCCCATACTTTATTAATTCCAAGCCAAAAATAACAGCTATTTTCCATTAATGTAGAATGATCTTCACAGAGCCATCCAACGTACGCAGTCTGCAATGTTTAACCAAGTCCTCATTTTAATATCCACCTTACTGTGTCTTATCTTCACTTGGTAAGTGACCAAAATCCTTCTGTTTTTATTATATATATTGACTTTTATCACTTTAGTACGTGGTGATAAAATAGGCATTGTGGAAATCATGTGTTGAAATAAAAAGAATAATATACTTGCAATACAAATATCAGTCAGCACGGAGTACTACTGGAGCCCTGACACACCGGGTTTGGAAACAGGGTGTGTGTGTGCATGCATGGGAGAGGGTCTCATTCTCACTCTAAGGAAGGAAACACATATTATGCAAAAACACAGGAGAAATAGATGGGGGACATTTACGTACATACTAAGACTGCAGTCTCAGTGGAAAAGTCATTTGAATTTGAAAAGTGCCAACAAAAGTACCCAGACTAAGGTAATATTCCTCTCACTGGAGAGACAGACAGAGGAATGCAAAAAAGTCTCAGCCTTATCACTCAGATTACTCAGTCCAGTCATAAGATATAAAGGAAGAAGCTAGAAATAATCTTACCTACAGAAAGTAAAATATTCTTAATCTAGATTACAGAAAGCACTGGATGGTAGGTTCAAACAACCAGAATGTGATACTCTGAGGAACTTTTTGTTGCAAGATCTCAAAAACATTTAAGTTGACTGAGGTTCTGGATGCATAGAGAAAAGTATTTTGAGGGTATTAAATACAAACCTACAAAGTTCCTAAAATGCAAGAGTTGCAGATTACCAGCAGCTAGAAAAAGGTTCATAGGAAATACTACTTTATTGTCCCAGCTTTATACTATGCTTTATGCATCTACAGTTGAACAGAGCTAGAGACAAAAACTATACTACATGAGTCTTTGATATTACTGAGTATGGACATACGTATGTTCACACACAGAGACAGAGGTGGTAACGTAGCTTGGCAGGTTACTTAGCAAACAGAAATTTCTCAGCAGTAGTATCTGAGATCTGAGTGTCACACATGGAGAAAAGTAAGAGTAGGAAGAATATGTGTGTTACAAGATGGTATGCAAGAGGGCAGTGAACAGAGATGAATCTTTGTGGAAAGGGTTAACAACCCGTAAATGAAAATTTCATCAGACAGGGTGTCTTTCGGTTAGCACACTGATAAAGTTTGGTCTTGTCATTTTGGAGAAAGTGATTTGATTCTTACTTACTTCATTTCCCTAGAATGTTCTTGATGGCCACCATTAGATTCTACCTTAGCCCCTTCGTTAGTACCAGTGTAAAGTAACACTTTTTCAGTCCTCTACTCTTTATTGAAGAAGATGGGTTTGTTCTAGTCAGTGGTTAAATGAATGGCCCTTTGTCTTATGGCCACAAAATTCCATGACAAATGCTGCCAGTTCTAGTAAGCTAGTAACAATAATGTTTCCTAAGAACTCACTGTGATCATCCCTGCTTGATAGGATATAGAGAATGCAGCTAAAATGAACATCATGCTCAGTACCAGGCACTTTGATAACTGACAGTAAAACATGCAGAAAATGGCAAGCTCACCTGCGGTAATTATGTCTGATCTCAACAATCATAGACACTAGCTTATTACAGATTACTATATGGTGACCTAGTATTGGCCCTGCTAAGCTTCAAAATAAGCTAAATAGGATGAAAATACCCATTAATGCAATAACTAAGGAAATGAAATACTTTTGGAACGACCAAAAATAGATATTCAAGCACCTGCAGCTTGCCTAAGACCGGATTCTGTTTAGGTAGTTGTTGCTGTTACTTACATGAACACACTTAACGGTATTTTATACTATTTTTACCCGTCTATGTGTGACCTTATATTATAGAGTGTATCTTAAAGTATATAAAAAATTCTCTATAAACAGTCAAAATCAACTTCATGTCTTCTATTATGTTAAATCTGTTGTGAATTTGAGGCAGTATTTCACTTTACAGGATATATCTTTTAGAGATTACACGAGTTTCCTCATGCTGAAAGAGGAACAAAGTCTGTTTCTGGAATGTGTCTACTTGAGGATGGCTTTCCTCAAGCTGTTCTCTCATACTTTTTACAGCAGTAAATTGTAACTTAGTGACTGCATTTCCCCTCTAGCATGTGGGACTAGGAACAGTCTAATCTATACATGCAGCATAGCACAATGCAAAAAGAAAGGTTTTGAGCTAGCAGCAGCCTGTCATAAACACATTTTGGTGACATTTAGAGATACTACCTTGGTTCATGAAATAGTAGAGCTACAGTAATGCAAAACAAAGTTAATGAAAGAATGGCTCTGAGGCACTGTATGAATTAAACTGTAGCACTATATCCCAATGGTGCTGGTTGACAGACTTGCTTTTACCATCTGCTTCAATGGGAACATTGGCTTCTCAGCACTACTGAAGTCTAGATAATTTTACAACACAGGTTTCTGTTCAAAACCGTGCTTTTTTTAGCAGACACACAAGAAAAGGAGGCATATAATTTCATATAGGAATTACACCATTTTACAAGACGTCCAAGATGGAATGAAGATCAGAAAGTCTCTCCTTTCTACTTAAATTTTCTTTTTTTACCTTCTTAGTTTTCTTTTACCTTCTTAGAATGGTGAAAAGCTTTAGTAAGTCTTGTGATTATCTTTTCTATGAGAAATTTTAAAACATATTAACGCTGAAACATAAGTACTATTCAGTAATCAGTATTTAAAAGATACATTCCTTAATTTTTTTTGAGGTTTGAGTATGTTTTTAATGTATTTAAAAGTACTCTATTTTTTTCCTGCTGCCTGAGATGGGAAAGAGTTACTTTCTTTACTTTCTTGTGTAACAACAGAACTCTGTTGTTCTGCAAGAGGTACAGAATAGCTGTACAAGTGAACAAGCCTATTGGAGCTGATATGTTTCCACAGATAATTGAAAGTACAGTTTTGCTGTAGAATGTGTACATATGTATATATACTCTCCTTTCTGAGAGCCTCTGAGTATCTGAGGATACTAGTGTCTCATCTTTGTATATATACAAGTTTGGTGAGTGCAACATTCTTCTCTGCCATGTATCAGAATTGAAATTATGCTTTCTTAAATGTGGAGTAAGCGTTCAGTCCCCAGTCATTTAGGAATGTCTCAGCACACCCAGAACCCTGGCGAAGGAGCTGGCTGGACCTCCTGACCTTGCACTGCTTTACAATGGCGGGAGAAGATTAGATGTGTCTAATACCTGTACATTTTCACTTGTTCTAGTGCGTAGACAATAGCCTTTCATTTGATTGATCATTTTTCTCAACAGAAATTTAACCTTACAGACTAGTTTGAGAGTTCTGCATAACGTACACTGAAATAAAACGGAAACATTTATAGAAAACATCTTCATCATCAACTTTGCTACTATGTGCATATGTGCTTTCAAACTAACTGAACTTCTATGAAAGCAGAAACATCACAGAAAATGAATTCAAGTCTGCCTCGTGCATCATCAGCAAAAACATCAAAAGTTGCATCTCCTCAGCACCGTGGTAGTAACACAAGTAGACACATTCCAAACCATCTTACAATTTACGTATAAACTATAGATGAAAACATAAAACATTAATATGCTTACAGTCAATTGTCTAATATAATTTTTAGAAAGTCATTATATAAGTTATCCTTCTAAGTTAGGAATTTAGCAGGAGGCTTTTATATATTTTTGCATGCGTTTGTCAATTCTGAATACTGTTACAGAACAAAGAGCAATCACATAACATTTGTGATATACTGTATTCCTTGTTTTTTTGATGATAATTGTTTATGGATCTGAGGGTAGAAATCATCTGCAGATCAGTCACTTCATAAGCATAACTCCATGTATCTGCAGTTTACAGTTTACTACATGGATTCTTTTTCTCTCCTCTTCTAGTTCCAAAGATAGGTTACGCTGTCAGTAATTTATTTCCTTAAATACTTCAGTGTTCTCCCACCCAATTATGTGTATACTAAAAGAAGCGTCCTCCTTTATGACACCGTTCAGCAACTACTGTTGATAGAGTTTTAGTGAAAGTTACAGAGCTAGTCAAAGTCTATGCTTTGTCTCTTAGCTAATGGATGTTTGCATTTGCTTGCCAAATGGAATACTAATTACTTCTGTAAACTCTACGGTAAGACAACTAACAATGAATGACTATTTCAGGCATCTATGACATAATGAATCATCTATTAAGACTTTATTTTTTAAATCAATGTTAGTCATGTATCACTAGTGTGGAATGATTAGCTTGTACAAAAGTTGGCTACAAATGAGATAAGAATGCAAGAGGCCTGCACAAACTTTGCACATGCCTTCTTTGAAAGCTCACTGAGGAAAATCTCAATATTGCCTATCCTTCAGTGCTTTCAGCACCAGAAAATTAGGATGTGTCCACAAACCGACTTACAGAATACCCGTATTATACCAACTCTGTAGCCTCAATGCCAATTGAAAGTTATCATCTGGAGGAAACAGTAGAAAAAATTTGCTTGTAAGAATGAAAACATATCCAGACAACAATCTAGTCCAAACAACACAAACTTTCACTGTGTTACAGAAGGAAAAAAAAGAGATAAAGGAAATAATTTCATGTAATATTAGAGAAAATAAGACATCTCAATTCAATGCTTCAGTTCCTTTTATTATCAATACGAGAGACAGTCACCTCAGAGTGCAGTACAGATCTGAATTTAACTAAATCACTATGCTTCTCTGCCCTTCTGCATTGATTACAGCAGGAGCTTACAACAACACTTCTCCAAGAAGGATGCCTAACATTAAGTAGGTTGAATTCAGAGAGTGTTAGTGGATTATATAATGTAGAATAAGATATGTTTATAGTACGTACAATTCTTTTAATGCTGTTATGTTTTGTTGTACAGCACACCAGTGTTCCGATTCAATATATTTATGATTTAGAGAGATGATCTGCATTCAAAAATAGCACAAAATTAAACTGCAACTCTGTCATTCAGTTTGATCAAATCCAGTGATTCTCAAATGATAAAGACCATTAAGTGTCATGATCTTAAAGACTAAACAGGAGCTGCAGTATTTGAGGCCCAGAGTATTCTAGAATATTAATTGGAAGTCCTAAGTAACAAAATAACTTATTCAACTACTACAGTTATTTTCATCAACTTTGGTAGGAGAGAAATGTATTTACAAGCATAATGTTAATTACACTTCAGTGCAAGTTCCTGGAGGAATTCAGAGATGGCCCCAATTTCTGGCATGAGAACAGCAGTTAAAGTCTCACTGATTTTGCTGTGACCGTGTCACATTTCTCCGTGCTTGCCATGACCAAGTGTTTCCAAGATTATATCTAGATATAATTAAAGCCATAACAATGTTAGACATCATTTGAAAAACAGGAAAAAAGAACAGTGAGCATATCTGAACTGTAGCTTTTCCTATTAGAAATAACCAATAGTTTTTGAACCTAATAGTATTTTGTGATTTAAACTATTGAAGTAGTTTAAGTAGTATGTTTAAGTAGTAAAACAAATTACTGATAGCACTGTTGTCTCAGAACTGAGAAAATATCTGCCTTGAATCTTGAATGGATGTAATTAAGCAGATGGCAGGGATATTTACTTACACTCCTGAACTGTTTCTTTAATATCTCATATTAAGGAAGTCAGCCAAGACCACTAACCAATAGGACGTATGCTGTTTTCAGCTACTTCTGACGGGATAGTCTCAGGCCAAGAACTAGCAGGGGTAGCTTAGGAAAACTAAATGTGAATCAGTACATTTTCAGCTGTAGGCTAACTGTTGAGCTTTCAGCAGAGCCAGTACTTGGCTTACTTCCTTGTGACAGAAATGAGAGGCAAAAAGGGAAGAGATTTAGCCAGAGACAGCATTTCAAATAAAAAATTTACAGCAAGGAATATTTTTACATCCTAGAAGGAAAACAAAGGGACAAAATATTCCAATGTCCAATAGTCCATATGTTGGCAATAGTTACTTTGATAGGTTTGAATTTTCACTGAAAATGCTGATTTGTGATACAGCGTAAATTTAAGTGGTTAAACGTTATTTAAAGATAATTTTTCTGTTATTTTTCTCAGATCATTGGCTGAATTGCCTTTTTTTTTTTCTTTTTCCCTGATTGAAACTCTGCAGTTGCCAGAAATACATACAGAGTTTATGTTTTTTTAATAAATGACTGAGGTAGTTTTGGTGAAGTCAGCTGCATAAGAAGCATGTGAAAACACAATATTGCCACGAATACATGGTCTAGATTATTTAAATGAAAATCCTTTCGTTAACAATGGAAAAGGGTTTCCTTGGATGGGCCACATCTTTCTCACCTTTGCTAGCAATGAGGAGTGTTTGCTTATGTCATTACTGTCAGTACTTCAGAGCCAAAGCCTTTAAGAAAGCTGAGTGAGAAAAATCAATGAAAAAATATGCTGACAAAATGTAATAATAATAATAAAAACCTGGATTAATGCCCTTGCTTATTCTTCTGAAACTATTGCATTGGACAATACAGAAATACCATATATAAATTTATTCCCATTTTTTCCTTTGGATGATAATGTGGTGTTTGTCATAATACGTTTTTAAAAAGATTTTTACATATTTAATTTCATGAGCTCAGATTTAAAAAAAAAACATATGGGTGATCAAAACTGTTAAAGTGGGCTCCTTAAAGAGTATAGGATGCAGACATGCTACTGAAAAACTGGCAAGTTGTTTACAGAAGGAAGAAAAGAAATCATGTTTATTATAGACAGAGCAGAACTATATAAGCCCAATCAGAAGTCTTTTTAGCTACCCATCAAACATGGTTTCTATGGTAACTCACATAATTATACAGTGATTTTCATGCTATTTTAGTTACTAATTTGGTAGTGACATAATATTTCCTTTGTTAATCTTTTTAGATTTTTCTACATAGTTATTTCTAAAATAATTAGGTCAGCATCTTTCCCATGCTACATGCAGCGAATTCTTTATGCAACAGATGTAATAGAACATTTAAAACTAGTTGCAGACCAGTGAAATTGAAAATAATTTGACTAGCCTATTTACTGTGGTCTGTGGAACAAAGCCACAGAGAGTTCAATCTGCATTATCTTCTGAGTGTGAAAGATACCATTTGTAGTGATCCGTTCTTCTGAAAATAACAATCAGAAAGACTAAATGGTAGCTCAGAAAGCTGCCCTTCACAAAACTCCTTTAAAATGAAGTGTCAAAAACAGATATATATATATTTTTAATGTAGAGAAATATTACATTAAAGAAGTAAACAATATGATTGAGGGATTGCTGTTTTACTATAGCCTGGAAGATGAGTGGAGGTTTCAGGTACCTTTGACCTTTTCAAGTTACAATCAAAGCTTTGCTGATTTGTAGCACAGGTTGCAGATATTTATTAGCCTGAAAATTAGATCCAAACTGAATTTAGATACAGGTGGGCATAGAGCTCCCACAGGGAGGCATGGGGAGATACAAAGGTAAACTCAACAAGCATACGAAGCCATGAAAATTACAAGAACGTGGCTTCTCTGGTAAGCTTTCAATTCATTTACAAATAAATACACGTGCACACACACACCTGCTTCTGAATCACAGACTTATAATCAGATACCTTGTGTGAAAACACAAATGTTACATATGTAAAATATGCATATTCTCTTCAGAATAGGGATGACAAGAATAAGTTTGGTAAAATGAAATGCTAGAATAAATGTAGATTTGGAATACAACCAGAGTTTGCACATTGTGAAATACTTCATCATCATACTGGTTAAAAACAAAACAAAGCAAACAAAACCTTTGGTTTTTCTTTGGTTTGGGGAGGACTTAAAAAAAAAAAAAAAGCCAAACAACAACAAACAGAAAAAACAGATAACATTTCTCTTAAAGGATGAATTTAACATATATAACAAGCGTTAAAACTTGTCTTCCATCTTTTTCATTACGTGAAAGCATTACATACCACATCCTTCTTTTCATCTTTGCAATAAAAAGAAAAACCTAATATTCAGATGCAGTCTTTGACAGTGCTTTATCATTTTAGACACGGGCAAATAGAATGCCATGTGTAGCAACAGATGACTAATTAGGTTGAGAATGTTACTTCACTATTTAAAATCAATGCCTGGCATCAGCCCATCATCACTCACTATTCCTGGCTCAAAAATGAAGTTTTCATTAGCATGCAGAGTTAAATATATGTATGCTTATCTTTCAATGACTGATTCATTAGGCTGACAAACTATTTTACATTACTAAGATCTCATGTTTGTGTTGGTTTATGCTAACACATTTAACTGTATTATTAGAGCTCATTAATCTAGTTATTGATGAACAGTAACAATATGTTGTGATTTGATCACTTTTGTTGTCTTTTACATATTCCAAATGCATTTTGAGAGTGTGGAGTTTAGCATAATCAATGTATCTGAAATCAGAAAGTGAAGAGTTAAAAAAGATGTCACTGCAAATTTGGCCATGCCAACAGAAGCTGCAACCAACCACTAGGAATTTCCTCAATCACATTAGGCATAAGTTTACTGAATATTGAAAGCATGTCTCAAAGAAGTTGGCAGAGCTAGAATTGCAATGTGAGATGGTCTAAAAAGAAGGTGGATTTTCATGCATTTAGAACAGTGATTTGTAAAAGAAAGAATTCTCATTTTGCTTCTGTGTATTTGGTAATTAGAAATTACTATGATGTTTAGCCAGACGTTTTTCAAACAGGTAAAGACTAGAGGGGTAAGCAGTCATCCAAACATACTATGACATTTGGGTAATAAACTGAAGTTAAATATCCATGGATTCCTCTACACCGCCTATGCATGATATTCGTTCCTTTAGCAATAGAGTTCCCATTCCCTACGCCAGAGCTGTCACAGGAAAAAATCATTTACTAAGCTCAAATAAAGCAAGTAGCCAATTAAAACTATGATTCATTATGAAAATGTTATATTTAAACATAATCTCTAATAATTGCTTGTAGAAATCAACAAAAGATTTCAAAGGAATATAAAGATCAATCAAAAAGTTAAAAATATTAAATTAAATAAGCTTTTCAATCTTAATAAAACATTTAGGTTGGAAAAGACATTTTATGTTTGTGGAAGTCATACATTTCTGCAACATACGCAAAATATATATTTATATATATATATATATACCATACGTTATAGTGGAAGTACATGAGTCACTGCAATAAGGAGGAAACAAGAATTGCTACTCATTTAGTAAACACTGAAGTACAAACTGTGGGTTGGATTTGCAGACTGGATACTTAACAACAGGCATGAAATCAAATTGTCAGTTCCTTTGGGCACAGTGTATTATACCTAATTACGTTCCACAGCAAAACAATATGTTTACTAATATATTACAAAAAGGAACAGTTCACATAAGGGGTACGGTAGTTTAAATGCATCAAATGCATTGCAATCTCCTATAATTGCACATACTCTACTGCTTTGCTTAACTCTGCAGTGCAAGAATAAAATTCTTCAAGAAATACCAATAAATTTTTGAGTTACCTTTTCATACTGTCAGGATTTCTACCATTATCACTTTACAACGTTGACATAAACAAATTAAATCGAGTCCTATATTTTTCAAGTTTGTTATCATCAGTGATGAGCAACAAAAACAAATTAAATGGAACGATTTTATGCTAGGAAGCTCAAAATAAAAGTGGATATAGTTTTATGTGGCATATATGTACATTTACTAGATTTGGATAAATATGGCAAAGACTGATTCTGAATCATGCTTCAGCTATACTCTTTCACTTGATCTTTTGTTCACGTAGTTAATAACCTGAAACTACAAAAGAAAAATAAATCAGCCAATTTTAAGGCTAATGTAAGCCCTTTACCTTGAATATTTAGATTAGAAGTCTGATTCTAAGGGCTGTAGTGAGTATGTAGTAAGAATAGACTAGATGAGCTAAGCAGTCAAGGAAAAACATACCAGACAGAACATAGAAGAGACTAACTACACAGTGTGCTGTCAGTCCTGCTAATCACTATGATCTTTCTTCTTCCTCATCTTTCAAGTATTATGATTATTCACCTTGCATTATTTTTCTGACTACTATAATCAACTCCCTATCTTACTTGTGAGGTCATCCTGATACAACTTACGTTCTTTCTTTAAATGGTGAGTACAATCAAGTACTGTATTTTGAGACTGCAGTTTGTTTGGAATTAATAACAACCCATATTAAACATACTTGTGATTAGTAATTGGTAACACATCATGCTTCAGAGTAGTCCTATGAGATCTTGGATTTCACTGATCTGATGTATAATTATCCATCTGCATAATGAATTCATTGTAAGCACAAACACTGTGCAATAGAAGAAGCATAACAGATCTCTGTATAATTATATCTCTATAGTCCTACATAATTGTAGCATTTCATAGTGATTCTCATTTGGGCTTCTCAAAATTTTCAAGTTTGTCTCCACCATCTTCCATCTGTCTCCTCTTCAAATCTGCAAACCTCTCTTTTGTTCTCAGATTATATAAGGTACAGCAAGCAGTTGTCATGGGAAGCAGATATTTTCCATCAGTTTCTTCATGTCTGGGCCTCCTATTTATTGATATTCTGTGCTTATTTATTCCACTGTTTTTCTTTAGAATTTTTTTTCTCCCTTGGTTTTATTGGATGCCCAATAAAGTAATCTATAAGCCCAGGAAATGTAAGAAAAGCTGTTTCTAGTAAGTGATGCTTCATTACTAGTTTTTCTTGCATTAGTTATAGAGCCCATATAAGAAGGGAAACAAAGAATCATACATAGTTACCTATTTTCACCAGAGGAAGCAACACCAGAAATACTGGCGTACGGAATAATCAATCTACAAGCTAGATTTACAGGACCTAGAATGAGAAGGTAGAGTTTGTGAGCTAGCCTGTGTTTAAGAAGCCTATTTACTGGCTCAGGAAAAGTCATCTTCCTGATATCAGTCTTAGCGTACCACGTACAGTACCATGAAAAGATTATCGTTGTTATTATCATTATACTGTGTGGTCCTTTTAGATAATCAGTGATGAAAACAAACGTGAATGAAAGTTTCTGGGATAAAGATGAGCTTAATGCAGACAGTGAGGATTTGCTGTAATAGCATATTAAAAAATTATGAACAAAATATTAATAAGGTAAAAGAAGAACTCAGTTTATTCCAGGTCTAGAGGTAAAACTGACTTCTGACAGAGCTTAGGTAGAGCTGTGCAATAGAATATATATTTTATAGAAATATAAGCTGGAAAGAAAAATGTCACCTGTGAGCTTTATGAGGAACTGCGGTTCTCATGCTTGTGGTTAAGGAGGGTAAAAAAAAAATGGTATCTGTTGTGAATCACTTGCACGTTTTAGGCCACTCCTCCTTGTATTTACTAGTGGTCTGAGTTGCACAGCAGGATAACCAGTGCAAAGAATACCATTCTTTCTAAGTATTGCTCGTCTTTAAATTTCCAACAAATTAATTTTGGCTTAAGATGTTACTATTAAGAAGATTTTGCACCTGGAGGAAAGGGATTTGGCTTGTCCTAAAACAGTTGTTTTAATAGCAGGATTGTGAAAATTATAAAAGCAGAAAAAAAATGTGTTGTGCTCATAACACAAACATGAGAGCCTACCAAGAAGAAGTGAAAATGGATGAAAGGGTAGGAAAGATCCTTGGTGAATATCCTTGAGAAACAAGTGAAAACGTGGTGTGACAAGGAGAGCACAGTACAGAAGGTTAGTACAGAATGCATATAAACATTAAAATGGATACTTGAAGGTCAGGAGCTGCAGGCTTTTTAGAGAAAAAACAGTGTTTGTAAGGAGAATGAAGTGTACCTAGGCTAGAATGGACACAGAACTGATTTTTCTTCCATCAGAGTAAGTCTATTCATGGAGCACAACTAAGCAGTAACTAAGGTATACATACTGAATTATTATTACAAGCTCTTTAATGCAGGCAGATTAGTAAATGGGAGGATCTTTCTATACTGTTTTTGGTTATTGTTTCATTGAACATCTGCTACCGCTCTCAGTAGAAACAGGCTCTGAATGAAAGGAGCCTTCGCTTAACCTAATATGGACATTGCCATTTCTTTCTGACCACCCTTTAGAAACATCCTATTCATCTAAGTTGATAATCATTTTGCCTGTTCTTACTAGTTTTCTTCTTTGCTATCATAAAGAGACAATAAGCAGGAGAAGATCCTTAAAGAATCCCATGCAATAAACACCTTTTCTTCACGTTTGACTCTAACAAAAGAAAGGGTTTTAGATGATTTTGATGCCTAATGAAGAGGTTTTGGAGCATACTTGACTCTGCAGGTATTCAAATCAGCGTCTAAACCTGTGTGATGTTATTTTCAGCAAAATAACTCCCAACTATCAGCTGTAAGATAATGACACACAGTGCATGGAAGTTTGAAGAGGCTTTTACTGTTTTGAGAGATTACAAAACAGTATGAGGCTTCAGCAAGCCAAGGCCTTGCCAGCCATGCAAGAGAATTGTCTACAACTCGGGTTTAATCAGAAGGCATCAATAAAGAAATGTTTGATTTTTGATATGAATGAAAAATAGTTTGACGCAGTCTATTGAGAAGATGTTTCTCAGTTGTGCAATAAACGTAGCTATAGAACTGTTTGGGATATAGACATTTACAGGGCTAAAACAAAATGAGCACTAAGAATCCCTGTGCGCTTTTCTGAAGCTAACTGAGCACAGTGAGCAGCTTTACGTGGTGCAAAGTAGGAACATCTTCAAGGCTGAGACAGAATTTTAGCAATTTCTAGAGTTCATAGACCAGATTTTTTCACCTGGACTATTTGGCTTGGATCTAATAGTGTTCAAAAATCAATGGAAACTTAGAAAAGTAGTGAGAAGTGGTCATCACTGTAAATGTTAGATGCATTATATTTCTTCTACCTGGGAACATCTGAAAAACTGTAGGCATCCCACAAAATCTTGTTTCTCTGAAACTACGCTTGCTAATACTGTTTCAAGTAATGCTGGATGCGTACTCCAAAAGGTAAGAAGTGTATTTGTTGGCCTGCTTGACCTCCATGGCTCCTGACTAGCTCAAACAGACTGTTGCTGCAGATGAACAGCTGCACTTGACAAAGATATAAAGCCAAATGTGACATGTATGATGTTTAAAAAATTTTCTGAGCACTAATGAAGTTCACGATTAGGAAATTTTGTCCTCTGATTTCTATGGCTTTGCAAAGAGTTGTTAGAAATGTGAAAGCAGGACTGAAAAGTGATTGCTGAATCCCAGAAAATTTAATAGGCTCAATTTCTTTTATATTTTATAGCAGTCCGTCAAACCTCATGGTATGTGAGCCCACCCTACCTTCTCCTGGAAAAAGAATTAAGGATGCTTTTGGATTTAGTCTACACATACAATGGAGGCAGAGTTTTCATAAACATAATCCTATCGGTTGTGCAAAAACTAGAAAGCAACATTTAAAAACCTTGAATTGTGATTGAGTTATATAACAAACAAACAAAACAAACAAACAAACAAAAACAACCAAAAACCACTTACTGGAAAAGGGTAAAGAGTATATCCAGGCCACAGACTTCCTACTAGGCCGGGCAGTTCTCCTGTCATCTTTATTAACCCCCTACTGCTCTGAAAGAATGCATTTTTAATGATTCTATGACAATAGAAAAAGCTTCAGTAGAAAAGTGAGTCACTCTAGTTTATTTCATGACCTATTTATTATTTCCTTAGAAATAATAAATGTGAATTTGAATTCACAGTCCTAGATATCATCTATCTGGTCTCCAGTAAGGCATTTGACACAGTCCCCAATGGTCTCTTTCTCTCCAAATTGGACATATAAGAATTTGATGGGTGGGCTGTTCTATGGACGAGGAACTGGTTGTGAGATGGCACTCAGAGAGTGGTGGTCAATGGCTCAGCGTGTGGACTGAGATCAGTGATGAGCGGTGTCCCTCAGGGGTCAGTAGTGGTACCAGTGCTCTTTAACATCTTCCCCAGTGACACTGGCAGCGAGATTGAGTGCACCCTCAGCAAGTTTGCTGATGACACTAAACTGTGTGATGCAGTTGACATGCCTAAGAGATGGGATGCCATCCAGAGAGGCCTAGAGAGGCTGAACAGGAGGCCCAGGTGAACCTCATGAGGTTCAATAAATCCAATTGCAAGGCTGTGGCAGCCCTGCTATCAGTCCAAGCTAGGCAATATAAGGCCCTGCCAGAAAGGACTTGTGGTAATGCAGCTTCCTTCAGGTGAAGGGTATCTGGTGGTTGAAGTACTGCTTGCATGTTTCTATTTCTGAAATAGAGGCTGACTCCTTGTGCGAGCAGTACAAAACCTCATGCTCCAGGGGACTCTTAGCTCCAATGGTACTGACACACCGAAGTCAGAATGCCAAGGTTTCCTTTGTTGACTATCAAAGCTCTGGGGCAGACTGAAAGCATAAGAAAATACAGATAGTTCTGGGGACTTACAGACTGACACGTGCACAAAGCTTTTTATGGAAATGCAGTGAGTTGAATTCTGCCCACAGTGGGACTCTTACTTGTCAAGTCCAAATGATCAGAGTTGTTATACTGCAGCTCCACAAACTGCAGCAAAAGGAGTAAAAGGTTTTCACTCAGATTCAGCAAATATTTATATGAACTCCTTTATTTCATAATATCCTATTCTGCAGTTTCTGGAAGTCACGTGGCTTACTAGTAGAAGTTTAGTTTAATAAGCTCAGCTTTTGTACCATTAGCTGTGTGTAACATACAGATCCTTGGGGAAGGGAAAATACTTATAACGGAACATTATGGACAAGCAAAAATGGTATCATCAAACTTCAGCATTTTGACTGGAGATAGAATTGAAATAGAAAAAGATTACCTTTTCATCTGAAGAGAAGTTCAGAATTCATTTCTAACATGATGGGATTGCAGCATAGAGGGAGTTCTCTAACCCTATCTCATAAAGTCTGAGAGAACCCGAGAGCTCGATTTGAAGCCTGTTGAAGTTAACTGAGTCTTTTCCTTCACTAAAAGATTCTTTGGAAAAGGGAGTGCTGTATGGAAACTGCCTATGAGAAAAAATATTTGGGAAAACTATAAAGACTTGGACTATCTGATGAAGTAGGATTAGAGTTGCAAAAATATCTGAGATAATTTTCAAGAATCAAATGAGTGGTGTAAGAAGAGGTCACACTGTCTAGCAATATCATTTTTTGTCCCGTCAGTCTTTAAATATATTTCAGCATTCCCTACCACGCTCAAGATTGCTTGTTACCAATTAAGTATATTTCTCTACTCATTCACTTTAAAGACAGTGTAATGACCTTTGCCTTCTTTCCAATCAGCATTTCTCCCTCATTTCTTTCACTGTCTTATATGTTATCAGTCATTTCCATGTCTTGGAAGTCAGTTATGCCTACAGCCTTACAGCCTATTATACATAATAAAGGGAGCAAGTTTGAACTTCTCATTGTGTTTCTTAAATTTGATATATCATTATACTTTGTACTAGATTGTCATTTCAAAATATCGGAAATGGCAAATCTCCATAAACTTGTCTATTTTGTTTCTCTATTTTAATGCTGTTTATGGAAAACTGCTTTTCAGAAAATAAACATTCATACTGAACAGATTTTATAAAAGATCTAAGAAAAATCATATCTTGGCAAAAGTGAAGCATTTTGTTTTCAGCAGCTTAAAATCTCAGCTTCAAGAGGTTTGAATAGGATAGACATTTTGTTATTGGTCAGAGTAAATTCTGACTGTCTCCATTCATTTATTTGCTGTAGATTCTGTTCATTCCTTGCTCTTTTCTTTATCCCTCCTTCATTATTTACGCAAGAATCAGAAAGTATTAGGCTGTTCATGAGTATAGTTGTTGGCAACATCTTCACCTTTTCAGACTGTAGGACCAGACTGCAAAGCTTAATAGTGTGTCTTTGGAAAAAGATACTCAAAATTCAGAGGACATATGTTATCTTCATGTTATCATTCAACATGAAGTATTTCATTAAGTACCTGATACAATGAATAAAGAAGTCATTTTAATGTCACTGCAGTTACCTCATCACTGAACTGGCAAAGTTTTGTGAAGTATAAATTGAGCTTTTTATGATCCTCTGTATATTTTACTAGCACTTAATATTGTTTTTCCAATAACGTCTAATTTAAAAATAGAGGAAAATACAGGGCAAAACTGCATCTGGCTCTGTATCAGTTCCCTAGAGAGCACAGAATACCCACAGAGACAACTCCCAGTATGAAAAGCTACTTCCTTCAGTATAAAGCAGTGTATTCAGATATACCATTAATCTTAATGTCACTTTCATTTCAAGGACCTCAGTCTAGCACCAGCTTAATATTAGCATGTTTGCTAACAGTGAACACCTTTTACCAACTTCAGACAAAAACTCAATGTATTTATCAGAGTTCTGAAGATGTTATACACCTTCTAGAGAGTGAGCCTGAAGTGTGAACTGTTCTTACAGTCACACTTTATTTTGGTGTAAAGATCAAGAAAGTTTCTTTTAACATCCTTGGTGAACAATTCCAAATCTTCACTTTCTTAAGTGGATAGTTGCAGCCACTATAATGGCTTTATAAGTACCTGCCATGTATTTCCTAGGAAGTTAACGTGCTCATCTTTTTCACTGTTATGCTCTTTGAATTTTGCTGATAAATATTTGCTATAGTTGATGGTCTATCAGCAGAAGGGTCATTCCAGTATTTTCAATACAGCAAAAAAAAAAATGTGTGTTAGTGGTAACAGAAACACTTAAAGTAATACAAATACTAATTGGCAACACAAAGCAATCAAATAATTGTAATTTAACTTGGAATTTGCTCTAACATCACCATTCCATGTTCAGATATGTGGAAACTATTGATTTAAATGAGAACACTTACTAATATGGGCTGCAGAATTACTGTATTTCTTCTGCATTATCTAAGTACTGTGCCTGTACCACAGGATCTCACTGAACATGATAAAATTCATCCCCATTGATTTCAACATACATGTTAGCTATTCCTTATAACTAACTACTTGAAACACTGTAGAAGTTTTTATGCAAATTGAAGCTCAAAGTTCAAGGAAAACAGTGCTGTTGATTGCTACCTAATCATGAAGACACCCAAGCATCTCTCACTTCTGGCTTCAGACTGTGACACATTATTTTAGACCTCAAGAGGTTGTATCTAAATAATAATTTTCTACAAATACAAAAATAACAAAGTAAAAATTAGATCTATGTGGCACCACTGACAAAAGAAAAGAAAACACAAACCAGTATAAAATAGTTTATAAGTGATTATAAATAAGGATAGTTGAGGTACAATACTTTCAAGTAGCTATCCAAATTCTTGCTTTGCCCATTTCTATGACATGCTACCATAGCATGGTAAAACCGTTATTAATCTAAGGGTTTAATTTACTCTACAATATTTATTTCTGACAGCAGAGTGCTTAGAACCAAATAGAAACTGGATTTGAAAAAAAATAAAAACACCTAACCACAAGTTTTCATTATTTCTCTGAATTTGAAACTGTCCAGGTGACTTAACAGTACTGCAGGAACATTCTAATTTTATTCTTTTACATATAAAACTGTTGGGCAACTGTTGCTGTTTTTCCCCTTCACAAGGCAGTTACAAAATGCTTCCTAAGATGCAGCAGATAATAATCCAAATACTGTAATATGCCACTATATATAAAGTGCATCAGTAGAGTAAAGCTTCAGGCCCCCAAACATTTCTCTAGTTCCTTGGCTTTGACTAATGTCATAGTGCCTTTTGAAGTCATGCTACCGAGTGAAGTGTCCCCCCCCCTTATGTGTGCAGATTTTCCCTTCCAGGTTAGTTCATTTCAAATTGGATTACATAGGTAAAAACAAATATATGCAGAGTGAAGCATTAAGGCCCCCTGGTGAAAGAGGGAGAAAATCAAACAGAAGGAAGTGGGCATAGTTAGCTTTATATTTAACTGTGTTCATCCTGCCCGATCTACTTAAGCATGCGAGGTTCCTTACAGAAGGCTTGTCTTTCTAGCATGAAGTAGTTTGAAATTTGCACAGATATGTCACATCAGTATTCTCCAATTTCAATCTTAACTGTTTCCTACTTTAAGACAGTTAAACATTAAACTAAGGGATAGGGAAAAAAACAGTAAGATTCTGTTATTGAACACATTGTCATCAATTCTTCTGTATATTAAATTCTTCTGATGTCTCAGAGGGTAATTCACTTGATTTTTTGAGGCAGCTTCTGTACTGCATGTGGAGACAGATTATGTACAAACTGTGGTTAGTTTTGGCATACAAAATATTTGAACAAGCAAAGATTCCTGGAATTAGAAAAAAAAATTCCAGTAAAACAAAGATTGAACTCTCAAAAGTTCAGGTTCTACCTAACTAAACATGAGTCATCATCAGACATTACATATTTACATGTTTAAAATCACACTTCTGTTTGTCATGGGTTTGTAGTACATTTTCTGACGCTGCTTTTGCTTTAGCTGACCAATGTTTGGTTTTTTTTTTAATAATATAAATATCCTCTCCATTAAGACAGTGTTGTTTTCATGTAATTGCTATCATAAATCCACTATGAAAAGACAACATGTCAGAAATACAGAAACCTAAAATTGGTAAAGGAGGAGGTGAATTGGGCCTTGCATTTTAATTAGGTAATTTCTGTGTATTTATTATGATAGCAGTTTATTTCTTCCACAAATGCAACTTGGTATAAGCATTCCTTTTGCCAAATGCTGCTTTCCTGATTGAAATCTTTATGTGTGTTCAAGGAAAACCAAGCAGATGTTTCTTCATGGTGTGAAAGAGGAGAAGGAAGTAAACAAGAACATAGAGATAGAAATGCCCCCATAAAATACCAAAATAGAAAAAAGATGAACTCTTAGGTCATTGTGTTGAGAAATAGGAGGAAGCAGAACAAGAACACGTGCTGAATCTTGGCACACGTAGTATTGATGCATCTTTTAAAAATAATGCTTAGCATTTAACTATTTGAAAGAAAAATAAAAAGACAGTTACTATTATTCATATAAATAGGTTACAATAAAAGATGTCAGTAAGTTGTGGGGAATGGAACACCTAATTCATGTGGACAGAGCTTACTGGAGAATGAGTAAATTTCTACTTCACTCTCTATGCAGCATAATCAGGTAGGAACATGCTATAGAAACAGACTAATGTTTCTTTGGATGTACTGAAGAGATTAAAGTGTAATCTCTACAGTTTATACTTCAGTAGTAGTACAGATTATACTTAAACTATACTTCAGTAGTAAGATTAAAATACAATATTCTCGGAGGAGGAGTATTATTTCATTTGGAAATGAGATTCTCATAAAGCTGTCTCTCAAAATCAGTTTTTCTGCAATTTTGTTATCCCCTGTAAAAACAAAAGGCAGAACAGCAAAACAGAATGACTGAAATTAAGACTTGGTAAATTATTTCTGGATTTATCATTCCTTTGCTTTCAGGGTTAGAGCCTCAGATACAAGCTGGTACAACCGCAGGTGAGGTGCAGGTAATTTCAAAGAAATAAATCAGATTTTCAAGAAGTTCTAAGAATAAATTAATTTCTGCTTCAGAGAAGAATAAATAGTTCGCATGTCCTATTGACTTTAATATTGGTAACTGAATTTGAGATGCTCTGGCTTCCTGCCCACTAAGTTCAACAAGAGACAATTTGGTTCCGTAACATTCTGAATCAGACACAAAATGATTTTGATGGCTTTAGAGAATATAAATATATAGGAATATACAGGAGCACTACTTATAAAATAAAACCTTGAGCTCATTCAATTCAATGCACATTTTGTTATTCACTTAGAAAAGGCTGGAAGGATTCACGGTTTATTCAGAATGTATTTTCAGTTAAGCTAAAGTATGGTTGGGTGGACTGAAAAGAGAGTACGTGAAGAATAATATTACTAAAGTATCTCCATCAAGCTGTGAGCTTTCCTACAAGTAAGTTAGTAAAGATTTTACTCAAGGTTTGTGAAAAGAATAAAAAGTGAAGAAACAATCCTCATTCCTTGAAAATGTAAAAAAAAACAACAAACCCAAAAAGCAGAACCCTGGGATGACAGAATTTTAACCCATTCTCTCAGATACAGAAGTTAGAACTGACCCCGCTGCTTATGCAAGCACTGAGCTATTTCACAGACACCAACATCAGAAGAAAATACATTTCTATGAATGACAGGATTATGCTTCAATACGAAGCAATTGGCAGATAATAAACACACTTAGCAGAACAGTATAATCGTCCTGTTAAGGCCATATCCCTGTCTCTGTGTACCTGCTGCTTTCCTGGCTGTGTGACCTTAATTCCTGAAGTCAGGTTTACATTTTAGAGATGTACCCACAAACAAGAGAAAAGAACATATCAGAGTGATCAGTATTAATAATATCAAAAGATTAAAAATCCATCATAGTTCTGTTATTATGATTGTTATTATGATAACAGTGAATAACTACAGTAAAATAGCTTATTTTTTCATACTTTGGTTCCTCCAGTTTACTCTATCATTTCAAATTAACACTGAAATAGGAGATAGCTGAGAAACTTCCATGCCTGAGACCAAAAGGAAGTGTTCCTCATTAGCGTATTTCCAGACAGTTCCTCTGCTAATACTTACAGGGACAAACACTTTTTTTAAGGGGAAAAGAGAAAGAGAAAACTGTGGACACAGGAATTATGAATTATGGAAGACCTAGATTACTACTCCAGTGAAAAACATGGAAGAACTTGGAAAGGAATCAGTTCTGACTGAAGGATGAAACTTATGCAAACAGAAAAAAAACCATGCACCCTTTTTAGAACATTTTAAGAAGTGTGAAAACTACAAATGCTAGAACTGTGAAAAGGAAACTGGGAATTTGATCCGTATGTTCTGGAAATGCCACTGCCCACTACTGAATTATTTTTGGAGAACAGAACAGAGAACAGAAGAACAACCAAAAAGCTGTTATAAACACAGGGTCTCCCTGGTGATGCAAAAATTTTACCGTGGCAGATATCAATGAGCGACTCTTGCCATCTGGATAGGATATATGAAGAAATTATCTTAGATACGTTCTAGAATAATTACCAAGGAATATGGTATTATTTACCAATTAGATCTCTAATTGTCTGAGGATAAATAATTCAGCTAGCTCCAAGGGGAAAAAAAAGCGCGCTATTCAGACTGGTTCACACATCAGTTTTTCTCATACGGGTGAATATAGCTTAAAAGATGGATTGGATTTAGTCTAAACGATTCTACTGTCTTACAGAAGATCATATTTTAAGCTCTTTATTACGGTATATTTTTCCAAAGTGAAATATTTTTAAAGCATGAAACATAAAAAACAGCAGTAAGACCTCTAGATAGATTCTGCCACTGCTTCTCACAACCAAAACAGCGCTAATTTACCCAAATCGTACTGACAGAAATAAATACCAAGCAGCACATGCTATCATTTACTTGTTCCTAGAAATGTGTAACTGGGAGGAACTAACAATCTGTTCAGCCAGAGAAACAACCAAGCCTTATATTTCTATGCTATATGTTTAGCAAACAGAAACTTCATACCATTTGACACCTTCTACCTGAAGGCTGACCCTGGCGCCGGGCACTTATTCCTCTGACAATTGGATAGCCTTCAGTTCTCACATTCAGTTCATTCCAGACAGTCAGTAACCATTGGTACTAACACTATTCCATGAACTAGTGTTCATGCTAACAGCTCTTGCCATACAAAGCAATATAGAGCAATATAAAGAGCAACAGATTTAAAAGTATTACATATATTTTTTTAGCCATAACAGTAAAGTCTCCCTGGAAAGTTAAGATACATTAAAAAAAATTCTGAATGTTGGCAACTGTATACCATCAGTTTTGTTCTGGTTTAGAAAGGAATTGCATCAGTCCACGATGTTCTCTATAGCACTTTTCCCTTGCTACTAAGTAAAATCTCATAGCAAAGTTCTGAGTATCACATTGAAATATTGAAAAAAATGAGATTATTATAAATGATGTAGAAGTTATATGAACACTTCTAGTTTGATACTCATTTTTCCTCTTTTTGAAAGAAATGTATTTTCTAAGCAATGTATCCATTCTAAAATAAGTAATTCTTTGCATACATAATGTGATCATCAAATCTGAACCGAACCTAAGTGCAGTTTTTATTTTTCGTGTCTTTATTCATTCTTTTCTACATAGTATTTGTGGAATTCAGCATCTGGAACGAGCAGGAAACAGGTTGACTCTCTTTGACTCCCTTTATTTCTGCATAGTGACATTTTCCACTGTGGGCTTTGGGGATGTTACACCCAAGATATGGCCGTCAAAGCTGCTTGTTGTCATTATGATCTGTGTTGCTCTTGTGGTGTTGCCCATACAGGTAAACATGGAACTTTTTTTTTCTTTTTCTCTTTAGAACTGTTTTTAAAACAAAACAATAACCGAAAAAAACCCCACCCTTTTGTATATAAAATATCAGTAATAATAACACCTTTTGTACTCTCTATATTCTTTTCCTATTTTTTTCCTGTTTGTCTGGAGTTAGTTTAAATTTATAATAAAGTATAGTAGAGATTTGTAATAAAATATTTAGCACTAAAACCAGTTTTCAATCGCTGGTGAAAGATTTCTGTTCCTGTCACGTACCACAGAGCCCTTCTCCTCATCCTAGGTAGTTTAAAAAAGCAAAAAACAACAAAACAAAGACAAATCAATGACAACAACAAAAAACCGTGCCCTGCACTTTCTTTATGAGAATAACATTTCCTCTGCAGGCTTTCCCTGTTTCTAATCTTGATTCTCTCCACTTCCTCTCATGTTCTTACAGTTCAGTGCTAACTTAAAAAAAGAACTCATTAAATCTGCAACTCAAGCAAATTGTCTTCACATCTGTGTGTGTTGGCACACACTGATCCAACTGCACATTTAGGAAACTTTGGTGCCTACATGGGCTTAGGCTGATTTATGAAAACCCAAGTATTTCGTGTAATCAATCAGTTTCATTAAATTTGTACCAGACATTTGTCAGCTCATTTGCAAAGCCTTGATGTCTGACACTCTCAGACTACAGGACAGCCATGCCACAATGCTCACTCTTGGTGATGATCCAAATCTCATGACCACAAAAAGGAAGTGTGGGGAGACATCATGTGTGCTTACTGAATCTTACAGCAGACCTAGAAGCCAGGCCTCGAAGCTCCAAAGTTTCTCATACAGCTTTGATTTCCACACTCTGCTTCTTTGATGTTGAACTAAGCCTCAACTATGAGGAGACAATACAGAAACCCTGGGACACTTGAAGCTCAAGCTGTCAGCATTAATTTCCTTGGAATTATCTGAACATTTGAATTATAGCTAAATATTTAATGTCTGCATATGCAAACTTATGCACTAATACAATTATATTCCCACCAATGACTGTTTACTAAAATATATATTTCATTTGAAACTAAAATATGGTTTAAGAAATTTGGAATTTCCTCAGAAATAGAAATTTCATCTTTCAAGCACTTCTAATATACGCAAACATAAAATCTCTGCATTACCAGTAAATAATCTGGAATCTCCTGCCTTTTCACATCAATATATGTATTATTAACTATTTTATTTTTACATTTTTGTGGTGATAAGGAGGCTTTATAGTTTTCTACACACAGAATATGGGAGACATCATCTAGAACCACAGAACCATAGAATATCCTGAGTTGGAAAGACCCAAAAGGATTATCAAGTCCAACACTTGGCTCCAGACAGGACGACCCAAAATGCAAACCCGATGTCTGAGAGTGTTGTCCAAATGCTCCGTGAGCTCCAGCAGTTTGGGGCTATGACCAGTGCCCCGGGCAGCCTGTCCCATACCCACTGCCCTCTGGGGCAGGACCTTTCCCTAAGCCCCACCTGACCCTCCTGACACAGCTCCACACTGTTCCATCAGGTCCTGTCGCTGTCACCAGAGAGCAGAGCTCCCCGCCAGGGATTAGCCTGATCTAACCCCATTTACTATAAACTATGATCTCTCGAGCTTTGTCTTTTTACAGTATTAAATGAATTATTATTCATAATTCAATGTCTCCCATCAGTCGAATGCTGTGAGAAAAAGCTGTTATCACAATGGACGTATAGTTAAATTGAGCTCAGGATTAAATGCATATTACTTAGTACAAAACACTTTGAGATGGTATTTATATGTTCTATTAAAGGCACAGATTATTACAACATTGACTTTAGACTAAAGGATTCTGATTAGCGGAGCGATGTTTTACATTCTTAAGCTAGGAAATATGAAAGAATGATTATCACACACTAGGATTCCCTTTTCCTAAGAGTACAAAACAGATTTTACTGTTAGCCTGCATACATCATCCAGATGGCAAATGCAAAATTGCAAAATTAACAACTGTCATGTATTTAAGTGGTATCTGTATGTATAAGTCATATTAGTGAGTATACAGATTTGATGGTAGTACTTTAAAAATCCCTGAAGACAGTCACTGCCCGAAGTAAAATGGTGCTTCTAAGTACTTATAGTGACCTAAGCATATGAAAACTTAACTTTTCATTTCAGGAAAGCATTTAGATCACAGAGAAATGGAAAAACAGCTCAGAGATGTGAAATGTATGATCAAGGTAGCGAACAACATAGTCTTCACTCTTTTCTAAAATTTTATGACTAGGTGTAGTCACATGATACAGTAATGGAGTTATTCAGCTATTTATTTGCAACAGAGACTGGCCATACTGCCATGTCTTTCTGTAATCCTACTATTGATCTGACCCACATACCAAGAACTTTTTACAAAGAAAAATACATTGGGAACTAAGAGCATCATTCAATAAAGGCATGATCTGAACAATGCATGTATTTAAGTCGTGATACGCTTTTACTGCTCAGCTGTTTGTCTATGTTTAACTGACATCTATCTATTACAGTTTGAACAGCTGGCGTATTTGTGGATGGAGAGACAAAAGTCTGGTGGCAATTACAGTCGACACAGAGCTCAGACGGAAAAACATGTTGTGCTGTGTGTCAGCTCTCTGAAGATTGACTTGCTTATGGATTTCTTAAATGAATTCTATGCTCACCCCAGGCTGCAGGTATTTGCAGTGAAAGAAAAAGAAAAGAATCTCAAACTGCTGATTTTTGGAGTACTTTGAAATGGCTTTTAATTTGTAAAGCTGAATTTAGAAATAGTTGGCTAAACTGAGAATCTACAGTTGCAGTGAGAAGTTAAGTTGTTGAGAAATTGAATTATGGAGACATTTGTTTTGAATTGAGGTAGAAGGGATAGAATTACTGTCTCACTGAATTACACTAGTCCTTTTAGAAATAGATATCCATGCAGCTTCCTTTTATTCTTTTTTTTTTTCTATTCAAAGTGGGGTGGGGTGGGGGTGAACTGGATTTAAAACTCCCCACAAGTCAAAGTGTATTTTGGTTTTGACATTTTCCAAACCAGTGTTTGGAAGATAAGATACTACTGGAGAAGAAGAAAAAAAAATAGATGCACTTTAAAGAGCAAATACCTTTTAAGGTTGCACACAAGATTTTTCTCTTTGTACACGTATCGAATAGTTAATGCAAACAGACATCACATAACTTGTTCCATTCACATAAAAGCTTATTTATATGAGGTAGCAATTTGGATTCATTATCATTAGCTTTCCTATAAACCATTTATTTTAGAAAAGCTTCTCTGCCAATGTCTTTTGTCATTACCTGTGGCTCCACACTTCATTAGGTAATGCAAAACCCCCACAAAATACAGTACTTACATGGCCGAGCAGCAGCACAACAAATCCCAAACGTAAAATATTCCCCAAATTAATCATCTAGTAAGAAGTCTAAGCAAATGTACAGAGAAATCCAGTATTTCCCAGATTAATAATTAGTCAGACTTTGTGATATGCTGGAGACAAAGTAAGGGAAGTCCTAGAACTACTTATGTAACATAAAAGAGCTTATATACATTTCCTTCACAACTGAAGTGGGAAGCTGGAGGATACAGACGATGCTGCAAGTAAGCTTCCAGCAAAAGACTGTGTGTGATAAGGAAGACTTCTATGTCGAGACTGTCCTAACCTCTCAGTCTTTCCCCTTACATTTCACTTCTCTCTTTTTCATACACACACACACGTGTCAGGGAAACCTTACTTCTAATAGAGATTGTCTGTACACAGGAAATAAAATTCCAATCTACCCACTAATGCAGAGGAAAAGATTTCAGGGAGTAATAGAGATGGAGAAAATAATTGTTTTAATTATGGAAAGCTTCCTATGTTTTCCAGCTATAATGACAGAAAAGTGAGTTGTGTCTAAAAAATGTATGCTTTCATAGAAACAAAAATGTAACAGAATTCTAGCGGTCACCTTGAAGTCGTTTATGAGCATTCTTGCCATTTTCATTTAAAAATAATTCAATATTTTAAACACTTGTATTCAAATTACTTTTGCCAATGAATTTTGAGAATTATCACAGAAGTTTAACATATCCTTAGTTTGTTGATTCATCTCCTGGCAACAACAAATGGTATCATCAAATACTAACATGACAATTTCTTATTATGTTTTTGGCAGGACTATTATGTTGTTATTTTGTGTCCTACTGAAATGGATGCTCAGGTCCGGAGAGTGTTACAAATCCCGATGTGGTCTCAAAGAGTTATCTATCTCCAAGGCTCTGCACTAAAAGATCAAGACCTGTTGAGAGCAAAGTAGGCAAATATGGCTAACATTTATTTTCTACCTTTGTTTTACATATACTCTTTGATAAAGAAGTTTGACAAGCAACAAAAGCTGGAAGGAAAGTATGTTTATTAGAAAGCAGGGATCTTTATTATACTTGTTTTTCCTAATGTCTGAAAATTTTCAAGGGACATATTTGTAAGCTCTTCATTTGGTCAATCTTTTTTTCCACTGTTTCTTTCTTTCTTTTTTAAGGTGTTGAAAGAGTGCCTGTAATTTCTCTAGAAAAAGCTGTGCTGAAAATTCTGAAACTGCCAATAATGCTAGAATTTGTTTCTGCTCCTTATGCACAGATCATAAACCAACTGAAGGGGAGAAAAAGTGAACAAAAGTAATGATCACACTTTGAATGCTTTGTGCAGTCTTATTTTCTTAATAAGTTCAGCCTGGTAACACGAGCAACAACTCTACTTTGCCTCTACATATTCTTCCTTCAGGATCTTACTCTTACCACACATTTTCTACCACTTCTAAAAAAAACTTCTTTGCCAGTTAATATTGAATGACATTAATCAAAACATATCAGTCAAACAGTTTCTCAAAAAAAACCCCACAAGACTACTAAAAACAACCACCATTGCTCAATCACTTAAAGGTGGGAAAGAATTCACAGTGGAATTTGTGTAGGAGGATCGTCTCTTCAATCTACAATGAGAAAGGTAATTCTTTTCAAAAAACTGATTTAACTTATCTGCACTGCTTTTTATAAGAACTTACCTGTCTTCACAGATATCTAAAATCAAGCCAGTACCTCATTACTTGTGTCATTCAACCTTCTAAAGAACTATTCCAAAGAACCTCGTCTGTGAAAAGTCTAGCAAGCAGTGCTATCTTCAAATTTCTCCCATGGAAACATAGAGCTACCTTTACGTACAGAAAATCTTTGTTCAGGATTATGAACTTCTTTCCAAAAGAGTTTCCTTGTTTTTCATGTTGTTCCCATTTTCAAGAAGGAATTCATAGGGGAATTTGGCTAACATTTGTTCTACACGTTAAGAAAAATTAGACTGTTCCCTACAGATAATAATAAATTTCACTTATAATAACCTGGAGGTACTCAACAGAGCTTATTCCTGCAGAACATTTAATTGAATGTACCTGTCATAGAATAATTTTCCACCTCTCCAAAGAGAAAAAGCATAGTGGGAACTTAATAGGGCATTTAATCTGATCTATAACCCAGTACCTAAGATGTTTGATATATTCCTTTTAATAAGAATATAGTAGACTGAGAAGATTTATACATATATTATACATGAAATACAGTGCCAAAATATCACAATAAAGGTCACACCAAAAAAGAAAAGGAATACCAAAAACTGGTGTACTGCATAATTAGTAAATAGTGAACTAAAAACTGTATTTTTCTATGTCCTAGTACACAATCTGACTACAGTGATACTCATTCTTGCTTTCTATCTTCAAAAGTTTCACTTTGCAATTTTTTGGTGTTCCCTGGGGAAACAAGAAAAAACAGTCTGTTGTAATATAACAACACTGCTACTTATATTGGGTATCAGTACAACTAGAACTTTTATATCTACACAGTAACTGATAAAAACAGCCCTTGTTCTTCACGCAGACTACTGCTAAAAAGTAACTTTAATTTCCTTGCTTTACAGCTTTCTCCCATGCTGTCAAAAAAGTTTCTCTTCTTACACTTTCCCACTTCTGTGAACCCACCACACATCTTAATCCTCTTTATCCACTCTTCCTCTATTTTATACTTTTTTATTCTTCTCACAAATTTATTTCAAAATATCAAGGCCCTCCAAATTCTGCTATTCTCAAGCAGTAGAACAACTTTATTTTTTCAGATTTTCTGGCACATAAAAATTGACAAAGCTTTTCTTATTGTTAGAACTTTAATAGAACTCTTCTCTTATAAGGATATTCCAGGTTCTAATATATGTGTTTAGCATAAATATTATTAGTGTTTCTGTTGTCTAAATTCATGGTATCTATTGAATGTTAGTATCAGGGGAGCTATCCTTGCCATCTGTGGCTGCAGTGATTCAAGAAGCTTCTAAAAAACATTGGAGAAGAAGGTGAATACGATCAATGAGGTTCCATTTCCTCACAAAATCATCTGTATATACTGTTGATCCTAGTTGTCTCTCATCAAATGCTGTTTCATCACTAATGTCACTGAATTTTCTTTCCTCCTTTTTTTTTTTTTTTTTTTTTTAATACTTTACCACTTCTGCTGTCGTGCTTATCTGAAACTACTCATATAGATCCTGTGATTTTTTCTTAATCAGTGCTCAGAATTGCCCTCGCATTCTCACGTCTGTGTCGGTTGCACTTGACATTACTATTTTAGAAATACACAGTTGCTTTTGCCACAATTTTTTTTTCTTACATTTCAAGTACTTTAATCTTCTGAGGCTTCTCCTGTTTTCCTACTGTTTGCTGCCTATGGGAGAACCTACAATTATTTTATCCTTCTCATTTATACTTTCTCTGACTGATCACACACAAAACACACAAATTCAATCACTGTTTCTACAGTCATAAACTAAATGGTTATTACTCTTATTTATCTGGCTTCTTAATATGGACATCTATTCATCAACTTTAGTTGCAGGTTGTTGAAAATAGATCTGAAGTTTTGCTGCTCAAATAAAACCAGTAAGTAACTGTAGATCATATGTTTAGAATCATCTTGTTGAGCATCCTATGTAGACTGAACTCGAATGTTGCCAGTGTTTTCTTACACAAGCTCTTATTTTTGCCTCAGTAAAGCAGTGCTTAGGTTTTTAATATATATCATCTCAATTTCTTCAGAACACTTTGGAAATATTTGCATAGTCCATCACTTCACCTCTCATTGCAGTCCTTTGCTGGCTTACCCTTCTTTCTCATCAAGGAGTGACCTTTTATTCTCACTTAGCCTACAACTTCTTAACAAGAGGAAACCTGACAAGCCTATAATACTGTTCTCTCACACATACAACAGACTAGCATACAAATCCCATTGTGACTTCACCTATACTGTACCTTCAAGCTAGAATGAATTTCTCAGAAACATTTATAAATTAATGTTGGTATTTTCCATTATATTCTCTCTTCACTCTCTCCTCTGCTCTGATATCTAATGAGATCACTTTCTATCATGCTTTTTTTTTTGTATTAATGTACACTCACAGTTTCTGTTTCTCATTTTTACATATACTTTTCTACTCCTTTGCTACATCATTTACAGATTAGTATGGCACGTGCTGTCTTTTTGTTCTGTTTGTACTGTACCTAAAATAAAGGATTCTCAACATAAGCCTACAGTCCCAGTGACCTAACTTACTGCTAACAACCACCACTTTCATTTTCTAGCAGTAGAGAAATCAAACATTCTGAGTTTCCATTCCATACTCCAGAATGGAGTTGCCACAATGAGCAGTGAACTGTCTGTTCATTTTCCCCAGCTTATGTCTCACTTGTCCTCTTTCCAGGAAACCCTTTCTGGTCATCCTGTTTGTTTTTGCCTAGAAAGTCCTGTTATCCCAAGCAGGTCAGCCAAGTCCCCATTTCTTTGCTTCCCTGCAGGAGTAGGTGAAGTAGAACTCACAGGAGGAGGATATTAAGATTTGAGGCAAGAGTGGAAAAGCAAGCTTTCACAAGACCTCCAATCAGGGTTTTTCATTCCCACTTCTCCACCACCACTCTTTTTATTACATGACCAGTTGTAACCACTAGACAACAATTAAGCATTAAAAGTCCTCAGTGAGATTACAGACTGAAAATAGTTGATTCATTTAATGCATACACACATAGATGTCCCTAATGCATTATTCTACTACATTCACTCACCTTTTTGCTAGTGCTAGGCAAGGCAATTCTATATTACCTGCATTTTCTCATTCCTTCTTACTAGTAATAACATACATATTGTACACCTACAAAGTATGAAAACTGGTGCGATTAATTCAACTTTTTATACTCATGGCTGATAAATACTTAATTTGCAAAGTAATTGTGCTTGAGGCCACCTTGCTTTTCTT
>JANHGO010000020.1:19926321-19941301 GCA_024606505.1 Aquila spilogaster | reverse complement strand
ATTTCGAGGAAAGAAATTAATTTGTTCAACAAGTTGTTAGAAGAGCTGAATTTCTTCTTCAGCAAAGAAGAAAGAGCTCCCATGTCTTACTGACTTTAATATTGTTAACTAAATGTGAGAAGCTTTGGCTCATGCCCACTGGGTTCAATGAGAAACAGCTTGAATCTGCAACATTTTGGATCAGGCACAAAATTATTTTGATGGCTTCAAGGAATAGGAATATATAGACTGTAAGGGAGTACAGCTGAAAAAATGAAATCTTGGTCTCACTAAATAAAATGGGAATTTTACCGTTCACTTAGAAAAGGCTGAAACGGTTCCTGATGTATTAACTTATTTCAGTTAAGCTAAAGTGTGATGGGGTGGGCTGGCTACGGAAGCTCATGAAGAAGAATAAAGATAAAGAAAATATCTTCTTTATCAAGACTTGAGTTTTCCTACCACCAAGCTATTAAAAATTTTTGTAAGGTTTTACAAAAAGAAGAAAAAGTGAAGAAACAGTTCTCATTCCTTGAAAATGTAAAAAAAAGTAGGGTATAAATTTTTTTTTTACAGCTTAATCCATCCTGTCAGATACAAAGGGTAAACCTGACCCTTTTGCATATACAAACACCAAGCAATTTCACCGGCACCAGCATCAGAAAAAATACATTTCTATCAATGATAGGGTCATGCATTATGCTTCAATACAAACCCATCTGTGGATATTTAACACACTTAGTGGAGTGGAGTAATAGTCCTGTTATGTGGGGGCCACCTCACTGGCTCAATGTAATTGCTGCTTGCCTGGCCCTTGTGACCTTAATTCCTGAAGTCAAGGTTATGTGTTTTAGAGATGTACCCACAAAAGACAACTAAAGAGAAGAAAATGCACCACAGTGATCCGGAATAATAACAATGAAGAATTAAAAATCCATCACCATTCTGCTTTTAAAGTTACATATAACTTATATGACTAATGCTATTAAAATAGCTTCTTTTTCCATACTCGGATGTCTCTGCAGTATACTCTATTGTTTCAAATTAACACTGGAAAAACTTCCTTGTCTGAGACCAAAAGAAAGCTTCATTAGCATAATTCCTTACAGTCCTTCTGTTAATCTTTTCAGGGACAAAAATATAATTCTCCTTTTTGTCAAAGAAAAAAAGAAAAAAAAAGAAAAAACTGGGAACATAGTGAAATTATGGAAGATCAAGATTACAACTCCAGTGAAAAATGTGGGACAAATTGAATAGAAATATAAAAGTATCAGTTCTTACTGAAGTATGAAACTTATGCAAACAATGGAGAAAAAAACTCCCAGCCTTTTAAGAACATTTTGAGATGTGTGAAAACTACAAATGCTAGAACTGTGAAAAGGAAACTGGGAATTTGATCCATATGTTCTGGAAATGCTACTGCCCACAGCTAAATTATTTTTGGAGAACCAGAACAGAGAACAGAACAACAACTGCTAAAGCTGTTAGAAACACAGGGTCTCCCTGGTGATGCAAAGATCTTACCATGGCAGGTATTAATGAGTGACTATTACCGTCTGGATACCATATATGAAGAAATCATCTTCGGTATGTTCTAGAATAATTATTAAGGAATACTATATTATTTATCAATTATGTGTCTAATTCTCTGAGGACAAATCATCCTGCTAACTCGAAGGGGAAAAAAACACTATTCAGGGTGGTTCACACATTGATTTTCTTCATATAGGTGGATATAATTTAAAAGCCTGAACTGATCTAAGTAATTCTACTGTATTAGGGAAGATCATATTTTAAACTTGGGAAGCTCTTTATCATGGTATATTTTTTCAAAGTGAAATATTTTTAAAATCTGCAACATATGAAATAGCAGTAAGACCTGTGGACATATCCTGCTACAGCTTCTCAAAACCAAAACCACATCATGCTGATTACAAGAGAAATAATTACCAATTAACTTGGGCTACCATTTCCTTGTTCACAGGAATTTGTGACTGGAAGGAATGAACTTCATTTGTTCTGCTATCATAGACAGCCAAGCCTTATATTTCTATTCTGTACTTTTAGCGAGCAGACTCTTCATACCAGTTCGCATCTTCCACTTTCCACCTGAAGGCTGACCCTGGACACATTCCTCTGACAATTCGATAGTCTGCAATTCTCACATTCAGTTTATTCTAGACAGTCAGTACCCATTTGTACCAACATTATCCTTCTAGTATGCAACACGTACACTCATAACTAGTTTATGCTAGTAACTCTTGCCACAGAAAGGGATAGAGACCAACATAAAGAGCGATAGATTTAAAGAAAGCAGTATGTATATTTTCTTAGCCATACCAGCAAAGTCTCCCTGAAAAAGTTACAAGACGTTTATAAAAAATTCTGAATGGTGGCGACTATATACCATCTGTTCTGTTCTGGTTTAGAAAGGAATTGCATCAATCCATGATGTTCTATATACCACTTCTCCCTCACAATAGCCACTGAGCAAAACCTAGCAACAAAGTTGTGACTATCCTACTGAAATAATCAAAAAATGAGTTTCTTTTATTACAAATGACATTTGAAAATTATATTAATAACACACTTCTGGTTTGATACTAATTTTTTCTTTTCTTTGAAAAAATGTCTTTGCTAAGCTATTTATGAATTCTGAAAATAAATAGTTCTCTGCACATATAATCATCAAACTTGAACTGACCCTAAGTACAGTTTTTATTTTTCGTGTCTTTATTCATTCTTTTCTACATAGTATTTGTGGAATTCAGCATCTGGAACGAGCAGGAAACAGGTTGACTCTCTTTGACTCCCTTTATTTCTGCATAGTGACATTTTCCACTGTGGGCTTTGGGGATGTTACACCCAAGATATGGCCTTCAAAGCTGCTTGTTGTCATTATGATCTGTGTTGCTCTTGTGGTGTTGCCCATACAGGTAAATGTGGATTTTTCTTCTCTTTAGAATTGTTTTTAAAACAAAAGAGTAATAAGTAAAATAATTTATTGTTACTATTATTATTGCATATAAAATGTCAGAAAAAATAACCATCTTCTATACCTCCTATTCTGGTTTTTTTGTTTCCTTCCTTTTTCCTATGTTTGTTCACCTATAGTCTAGATTTATACTAAAAAACCCAGAGCACTAATAACAGTTTTCAAATGCTGGTGAAAGCTTTCTGTTCCTGTCATGTACCACAGAACCCTTCCTTCATCCTGAGATATGGGTTTGTTATTAAAGGAGCAATTTAAAAAAAAAACAACAGTGGCCAGCACTTTCTTTATGAGTATAGCATTTCCTCTGCAGGCTCTCCCTGTTTCTAATCTTGGTTCTCTCCGCTTCCTCTCTTACTCTTACAGCTCAGTGCTAAGTTGAAAAAAATCTCATTAAATCTGCAACTCAAGCAAATTGGGTTCACAGCTGTGTATGTCGGTACACACACAAACAGAGCCAACAGCACAGTTAGGAATTTTTGATGCCTACTTAAGTTTAGGACTTCTAACAGTTTCAACAGGAGAAGGCTGATTTATGAAAATCCAAGTATTTCAAGGAATCAATCAGTTTCATGAAATTGGTACCAAATATTTCCCAGCTCATTAGGTGAGGCTCTATGACAGAAACCCTGAGATTACATGGGAAGCCCTCTGAAGATGTTAACTGTTCCACACTTGGTGATCGCTCGGACCTCGTGCCACAAAAAGGGGATGTGGGGAGACATTGTGAATGTTTATCAAAGCTTATAGCAGACCTGCTAGACCATGAAGCTCCGGACTTTCTCACACAGCCATAGTTTCCAGACCCTGGTTCTTTGACAGTGAACTAAAGCTCACTGTGAGCAGACAACACAGAAACCCTGAGAGGTTGGAAGCTCAAGCTTTCAGCATTAATTTCCTTGAAATTATTTGAACATTTTAATTATACCTAAATATTTAATGTCTGCATACACAGACATATGCACTAACACAATTATATTCCCACTCAGTGGAAATTTAGTAAAATATATATTCTATTGAAAACTAAAATATGCTTTGTTTAAGAAATTTGGAATTTCCTAGGAAATAGAAATTTCATCTTTCAGGTAGTTCTGATATACACTCCAGGCATGAGAGCTGTGTTACAAGTAAATAACCTGGAATCTACTGCCCTTTCACATAAATTTACCTATTATTAGCTACTTTATTTTATAGCTTTGTAGTGATAATGGGGCTTCATATAGTCTTCCATACACAGAATGTGAGATGCATTCTCTCCTGAGCTTTTTTCCTGCTATGATATGAAATCATTTATTATTCACAATTCAGTCTCTCCGTCAGTTGAATGTGAATGAGAAAAAGCAGCTATCACACAGATATATAGTTAAATTGAGCTCAGTCTTAAATGCATATTATTTACAAGAAACTTTGAAATGGTGTTTGTATGTTTTATTACAGATTGTTACAGTATTCTCTTTAGTATAAAGGATTCACACTAGTAGAGGAATGTTTACTGTTAGCCTGCATATGTTGTTCAGCTGGCAAAGGCAAATTTGCTGCATTAACAGCTGCTGTGTATTTAAGTTGTATCTAAATTTAAAAGACAGATAAGAGAGTATACAGAAGGTCACCTTCAGAACATTATAAAGTCTCTGAGAAGAATAAGTACTCTGCCAAAGTAAGTAAAATGGTGCTTCTATCCAAATATCTATACTCACAGTATGCACTTAAGTGTGTGAAAATTTAACCTTTCAATTGAGGGAAGCATTTATGTCATATGGCACTGGAAAAAGAGAGCTCAGAAGTATGAAATACATAAATACGGTACAGCCTTCATTCTTTTCTAAAATCTTGAGATTTACTGTAATCTCATGATATGTTAATGGACTTACCCTGCTATTTGTGTGTGGTAGAGACTAGCTCTGCTGCCATGTTTTTCAACCACCCTATTCATCTCACCCACTTACTAGAGAACTTTTTATGAAGAAAAAGACAATGTGGGCTAAGGGCAGCTTTTCACAAAGGCATGAGATGAATGATGCAACATTGGTAAGTCATGATACAGTTGTACTGCACATCTGCTTGTCTGTAATTCACTGACAATTGGCATCTCTTGCAGTTTGAACAGCTGGCATATTTGTGGATGGAGAGACAAAAGTCTGGTGGTAACTACAGTCGACACAGAGCTCAGACGGAAAAACATGTTGTGCTGTGTGTTAGCTCTCTGAAGATTGACTTACTTATGGATTTCTTAAATGAATTCTATGCTCACCCCAGATTGCAGGTACTTACAGTGGTAAAAAAAAAAGGAAAATAAAACAGATTTTTTACATTCAGCCTTCTGAACTGGTCTTTAATATGTAAAACTGAATTTGGGAATAGCTGACTGAATTGGGAGTCTATAATTGCAATAAGAAGCTGAGATACAGTGTGGAGACATTAATTTTAAATTGAGATAAATAGACTAAATGGATAAAATTACTGTCTTGTTGAATTATGCCAGTCCTTTTAGAAACAGATATTTCCATGCAAATTCCTTATATTCTACCGCAAAATAGAAAATAAATGAAAACTACTCAAATTATTTTTCCTGTTGTTTTGGGACTGGATCCAAAACTCCTCACAAGTCAAAGCATCTTTTGGTTTTCACATTTTGCTTTGGTTTTTGCCAGTGTTAGGAAGATTAGATCCTTTTGGAATTACTGAAATTAAGAAATAAATAGACATACTTTAAAAGACAAAGACCTTGAAAGATTACACACGAGATTTTCTTAGTGTACACATATTCCCTAGCTAATGCAAACATGTTATATGAATTGTTTTGATCATCTAAAAGCTTATTTTTATGTGAGATAGCAATTTGGATTCCTTATCATTAGCTTTGCTACAGACCATTTCTTTTACTAAATCTCCTCTATGTCTTTTACTAAGTTACCTGTGGTACCATGCTTCATTAACTAGTGAAAAAAAATCACAAAAATAGAAGCCTCAAATTGCTGAGCTGCAATTTGACAAATCTCAAATCCAAAATATTGCCCAAAATAATTAGCTAGTAAGAGGCATAAGCAAATGCACAAAGAAATCCAGTTCTTTATAGATGCAAACACAAATTGAAATCCAAAATGTAGTTAACTAGCCTGAAGAATGAGTCAGCCTCTGTGATACACTGGGGACAAAGAAGAAATGTCCTTATAATACTTATGTAGCCTAAAAGAGCTTATATACGTTCCCTTCACAATTGAAATGGGAAGCTGAAGGATACAGATGATACGCTAGATCCAATGCACTAAGCTTTCTGCAAAAGTCTGTGCGCGCTAAGGAAGACTTTTCTATGACGAGCCTGTCCTAAGCTCTCAAGTCTCTCCTCTCACATTCCATTTTTCTCTTCTTTTCCTATGTACACAGTGTATACTTCAGAGCAACCTTACTTTTCCTAACAAGGATGGATCTGCCCATTAATGTAGAGGAATCAGTTTGGTGGAAGACAATTCCATTTCGATTGTTGAAAACTTCCTACATTTTCCAGCTAGAATGACAGAAGTGTAAATTGTCTCTAAAAAAATTATGCTCATATGGAAACAAAAATGTTTCTAAATGGAATTCCATTGCTGCCTGGGAGTCTTTTGTAACCAGTTGACAACTGTCCAGCCATATTTATTAAAGAATTCAATATTTTAAACACATGTATTCCAATAACTTTTGTGAATTAAATTTGAGAATTATCAGAGACATTTTTGACATCCTGAGTCTCTGTTGACTCATTCTCTAGCAACAATAAATGGTAATGTAAAAAAAATAACATGACTATTCCCCCTTATGTTTTTGACAGGACTATTATGTCGTTATTTTGTGTCCTACTGAGATGGATGCTCAGGTCCGAAGGGTGTTACAGATCCCAATGTGGTCCCAAAGAGTTATCTATCTGCAAGGCTCAGCACTAAAAGATCAAGACCTGTTGAGAGCTAAGTAGGCAAATATTGTCCAATTTTGGTTTTTCCTTTTGTTTCACTCATAGTGTTTGATAAGTAAATTTGACAAACAACAGAAGCTGTGCTAGAAGGAAGGCATGTGTATTTAGAAAGGCTCTTTGTTATAATGTGTTTTTCTTAATATCTGAAATTTTTCAAGGAACAAATATTTGTCAGCTCTTTCATTTGACCAAATTTTTCTTCACTATCTTTTCTGTCTCAGTTTTTAAAGGTGTCGAGACAGAGTGCCTGTGATTTCTTCTGAAAAAGCAGCACAGAAAATTCCAAAACTGCCAATAATGCTAGAATTTGTTTCTGTTCTCCTGACCAACTGAAAGGGAGAAATGTAAACAAAAAGAATTATCTCCCTTTGAACCCTTTGCACAGTTTTATTTTCTTCCTAAGTTCAGCCTGGTAGTGTAAGCAACTACTCTACTATACCTCTATACACTCTTCTTTCAGGGCTTTCCTCTTACCACATAGTTCCACCACTTCTAAAAATTCTCTCTGCCTGTTAATAGTGAATGACATTAATCAAAACACATCAGTCAAACACAGTTCCTCAACCTCCCCCCACCATTGCTCAATCACTTGAAGGTGTGAAGGAATTCACAGTGGAATTCACGTAGGAGGATCTTCTCTTTAAACTCTCCAAAAAGAGAGAAAGGTGCTTCTTAGCAAATAACTGATTTAACTTATCTGCATTGCTCTTTATAAGAACTTATTCAGCAACTAATATAGGTATCTAAAATGAAGCCAATACCTGTCTGAGTATTTGTGTCATTCAGCCTTCTTTACCCCAGGGGAGTTATTTCCAAGAATCTAACCTGTGAGAAGTCTAGTCAGCAGTGTTATCTTCTCAGATTTCTGCCAGTGAAAAAAACAACTACTTCTATATCTGTTTAAAATTTGAAAATCCAGTAAAGCTTTTTTCAGGATTACGTATTTTCCTTTAGAGAGAGGTTCCTTTTTTTGCTCTCTTGCTGATTTCAAGAAGGAATGCTTGTGGAGATTTAGCTGGCATTTGTTCTACACATTAGGAGAAGAAAAATTAGGCTGTTCCCTAAAGATAATCTTGAATTTCACTTATAATAACCTGGAGGTAGTCAACTATGGAACTGTGCTTTTTCCTGAAGAACATGTAATTGAATGTACCTGTCATAAAATAATTTTCAGCCTCTCCTGAGGGAAGAATCGTAGTGGGAATTTAACAGAACATTTAATATGAAATATAACCCAGTACCCAAGATGTTTGGTGTATTTCTTTTTAATGAGAACATAATGTACTGAGAAGATAACAAGGCACATGGTAAACTTATTCTAATAAATAAAGTAATGGTTACCAACAACAAAATAATCAAGAAGTGTCTCATCAAAATTTACACATGTATTATATGTGAATGCAATGTCAGAATAGCATGATAAAGGTTGCATTAAAAAGTAAAGGAATACCAAAAGTTGGCTGACTGCATAAGTAGTAAATACTCAGTTAACTAAAGACTGTATTTTGCTTTACATGCCCTAATACACAATTTGACATTACAAAAATGATATTCGTTCTTGCTTCCTATCTTTAAAAGCTTCACTTTGAAAATTTTTGGTGATCTCTGAACAATGTTCACGTGCCCAGCCTTAACAAAAAGCAGGATGAATTTTGTCATGAGGTATCACACTGATGCCTATATTGTTCATCAGCATGACTGGAAGCTTTATAGCTACCTTCAGCATTTAAAACAACACAGTAACTGATTAAAACAGCTCTCATTCTCCATGCAGACTAGCACTAGAAAGTAAGTAACACTACCATGCTTGATTTCTTTCCCCTACAGCTTTCACCCATGTTCTGTCATGACCTCAAACATTTTTTCTCTCTCCTTCCACTTTCTTTAGTGAACCATCACAAATCTTAATCATCTTCATGTCCACTCTTTTTCTTTACCTTATACTTTTCCCAAGCTATCTGACATCTCATTATATATGTCTGTTTATCAACTTTGGTTTAGTTGCAGAGAGTTGTAAATAGATCTTAATTTTTGCTACCAAAATAAAACCACTATCCTCTGTGAATAATAAGCTTGGAATCGTATTGTAGAGCATCCTATGTAGACTAAGCCTGCATCTTGCAAGTGTTTTCCCACACAAGCTCTCATTTTTGCACCACTTAAAACTATATTTATATTCTTGACATATAGCATCTCAACTCCCTGAACCCTTGTTTCGGAACACTCTGAAAATATTATTTATGTAGTACATCACTTTGCCTCATTGCAGTCCTTCCCTGGCTTACCCTTCTTTATTGCATCAAGGAGTGACCCCTTATTCTCGCTTAGCCTGCAACTCCCAGTTCTTACTGAGAGGTAACCTTCTGATAAGTCTATAATGTTATTCTCTTTCACGCATACAACAGATTAAGATACAAGTCCCATTGTGATTTCACCCATGCTGTCCCTTTAATGTAGGATGAATTTCTCAGAAACATCTGCAAAGTAATCCCAGTATTCTGACTCGCATCCTCTCTTCAGTCAGTTGTCTGCTCTGATATCTAGTGAGACCACTTTCTACTACGATAATTTTTATATTCAGGTATTGTCACACCGTTTCTTCCTGTTTCCCATGTTTGCATATACTTTTGTTGTCCTTTGTCATGTCACTCACAGCTTAAATGCCAAGGACTGTCTTTTTGTTCTGTGTTTGTACAGTACCTAAAAGAATGGGCTCTCAGTCTAAACCTAGGGTCCCAATGGCCTAAACTTTTACTAACAACCACCAGTTCCATTTTCTAGAAGCAGAGAAACCAAAGGTTTAGGAATCTCAGGTCCCATTCAAGACTCCAGAATGGAGTTGCTGTAATGGGTAGTGAACTGCCTGTTCATTTTCCCCAGCTTCTGTCTCACTTTTCTCCTTCCCAGGAAACCCATTCTGATCATTCTGTTTCTCTTTGCCCAGAAAGTCCTGTCTTCCCAGGGAGGTCAACCAAGTCCCTTTCTTTACTTCCATGTACCAGTAAGTGAAGTAGGATTCACTGGACAAGGATATCAAGATCTGAGGCAAGAGAGGAAAAGCAAACTTTGATGAAACCTTCAGTCAGATAGTTTTTCTCTGCACTTCCACCACCACTCTTTTTATTACGTGACCAGTTGTACCCAGTAGAGAACAATTAGGCATTAAAAGTTCTCAAAGAGACCATGAACTGAAAATGGTTAATTCATTTAATGCATACATACACAGAAATGTTTGTTGTTTATCCCAAATGAATTATTCTAGTACATCTACCCATCTTTCTGCTATCACTAGGCAAGACAAGTCTATATGAAGTTGTCAGCCCCCTCTCATTCATTCTTATCAATAATAACTTGTACATATCATACCCTTACATACTATGCAGACTGGTGTTATTTATTCACCTTTTATACTGATGACAGATAAATACTTATTTTGTATTTGAGGCCACTCTGCTTTTATTACTGTGGCACAGCTTCTACTGGCACCAGGGAAAGAAAGTTTCCCAGAACCTAGTCAAGAAATACTGGTACACCATGAGTTAGTGCACAAAGTGCCTGCTGTTGACATTCAGATAATGCATGAGAACAGATAGACTAAACTTTCTCTGTATTCTGTTTCTGTAAGCATACAAGACTATAAACTGTGAAACACAAGTCCACATAAGTGTTTTGTTGGTATGTAACAGGCTTGTCTTCCTTCTTCTAGAATGGATGATGCTGAAGCTTGTTTTATTCTGAGTAGCCGCTGTGAGGTGGACCGGACAGCAGCTGTAAGTTTTGAAGAAATAACTAAGAATGAATGTACATGCTGTTTATACTGTTACTGCCCTTAGTCCCTCTCAGGCACTGAGACATCTTCTGTGAACAGAAGATTGAAAATTAGCTGATTTACAGAGGGATTTTGTATGTGGGATGAACTTCTTGTCTCAGTTAAGGTAATTAAAAGGTTTCTATTGGATTCTATTAAGGCTAGGATTTCACAAATTTATGAAACATGATCTAATGGCTCATTTCACCTAACATATCTACTTCTGCTTGTTTAGAAAATAAATTACATGACCTACCTACCAAAGAAGTTTGGATTTTACAGCACATTTTAGTTATACGTTGAACTTTTTTATAAAAAAAAAAAAGAATTTATACATTCTTACAGGACTTTAAAAAAATAAAAGGCTACTGTAAGAATACAGTACTTTCAAAAACAATTTTCACATTGAATAAAATAAATTTTTATGAGTTCTCTCCTTTCTTATGGAACAAAGGCAGAATACTATATAAGCACTATCATGGTACCTTATATATATATATTGATACCTAGTCATTAATCAGTCCAAAGGGTAGTACTCTGTCAAAAAAGCTTTATTCAGGTTACCTGGATTAATGTCAGTGTTTGCTCTAGATATCCAGTTCAAAGAGTTATATTTATTAAATCAGAAAAGAGAGAGATAACAACTGATTGGTATTTCCATTCAGAACTATTGATGTATTGAAAGTTTACTATTAACAAAGTAAAGATTGAATTCAATTTTATAGATTAATGATAATAAATACCAAATAACCAATATATCTGAGAGTATTTGACCATTTTTCATATTGGTCATTTTTAAATGTGTAGAATTGCATGATTCTTTAAATAAATTACTACGGTTTTGCCCATGCTACTAGTTATTTGCAGTCAGGTAAGTTACTGTCCACAAAGGAAGACTGCTAATACAAGCTTCTACTCAGCGTATCTGTGATAAAAGAATAAAACTATTGTAATATGAACTAGAACTCTTCAAACTAATGAAATTACCTACCAATCACAAATATCCAGGAAAAAAGTCCACCGAGGAAGGATTTATGAATACAACTTTAAATTTTTCACCATGAGCTGCATGCTAAATTATTGCACACTTGCCTCTATTCAGTTCAATCTTGAACTCCAAATGAAGATCAGAATAAATCTGAATATTCACAAAGTTAAATTAAGATGCTTACAAATTGCCTAACAAGATCAAGCTAGTGTTTATAATTCTGTAATTATGTTTTAAGCTATCTCAATTAAAAAATACTGGTTTGCTGCTACATTATAAGAAATGGGAATTATTTTTCTAAACATTAAAAATAGATACAGAAAAACATGGGAAATGAGGGCTTTGCATTATACATACAGCATTTCTTAATATATTCTTTATCACTTGCTACAATTACTTCATCTGCAATCAAAACTTAGTTGTTTCCATACCTACACATACATCTTACCAGAGAAGGAAGAACAAAAAAAGCAACATAAGCTGCAGCTAGCAAGAAGAAAGGATTATTTCCTTCCTAGGCAAATGAGCCCCCAGAAGCAAATTTTATCAAAAATAACTTAATTTTTTGTAGACTACCAGCATGCTGTAAAAAATACTTTCTTCAACGCTAAAGACCCTGTGCTGGACCCATCACTTGCAGAAAGCCACTGAACTCCCTGAGAAATAAATCTGTGCTCTTACTATAATATTCAAACTTACTGAACTAAGAGCTTTGAATTTGATTAATCAGCAATAGACTCCTGAAAACACACTAACAAAAGCCACTGAATTGGCAGCAAGTAGTCCTGGAGTAGTCAAGTAAGGCAAGCATACTGTTTGGAAGTGACAGAGGTGCTAGGGTTTTTAAGGATAAGAACAAGCAACAATTCATGGAAATAGCTGGGAAAATACTGGTAACTTCTCTGAGACTGAAAAATATCGAAAAGCCAACTGCCTTGCCTAAATTATCCATGAAGTTCAGAATAAATGAGCTACAACATCTCATTTCACAGAATATACTTGACAGTTGTGAAATGGTTAGAAATGAGAGATCCCATACAAGCAGAGCATGTGATTTACATTGCACTTGGTAGGTTTATGCAGCTTTAAGGACATCACCAACACAGGATTCACTTAGAGGTAAGCTGTTCATCTCTGCTCATAACCTCTCCAGAATTTATACAAAGAAAGGACAATTTTCAGCTCTGCTGAACTCTCCTACAGGGCAGACAGGGGACTCTACATGGAGCTCACAGAGCTTCCATCCATTCTGGCCAGCACTATCTAGTTTTGGTTTCAGAGTCATGGCCAGGTACAACTCCCTCCAGGCAGCCTTTCTGCCCTTGGGACAGTGGGCCCCAGGAAATAAAAAAATGGTACCTGGCACATTTCAGCTTCCAGAACAGACTATTATCAAATCTCATTTATTATTGTACCTGGAGCAAACAAACAGGCAAATCTTACCAAAGACACAATCCTGTTACATTCCTCTGGGACAGAATGCCCTGTTGGGTGACTGGCTGGCAAGTCATAATGGCGCAGTATGTCAGCTGTAGCAGTGATACGCTGAGGGTCAATGTCATCTGAAGTTTTTAAACAAGATGTCACCTCTCTGTTTTTGTTGTTGTTCAGTTTTCCTTTTCACATGGAATGTAATTATTTATACTGCAAGTAGAAAACAGAACAACTGTGGGTTTTTTAAATTTTTGTTTTATTTTACTGCCCTCCAGAGCTTTGAAATGAAATGGCTTTAATTTCCTACACTGTTCCAGCTCTAGTAATGAACTTCAGTATTGTAGTGCATAAGGTTACAGTTTGTCATGGGGCTGAAGGAATTTCAGTTGTCATCCCAGTATCAATCTTTACAACTTGATTTTTCACCCTGCTGTACTTGAGAAGCTGACAAACTGTTAGGAGTGCCTTAGATCCTCTCCTACATCTGACAGCTGTCTAAATAAAAATTAACAGATGCATTGAGGAGATTCCCGATCAGAACAGCTGTTGTTACTCATGTGATTTTTCAAAGTCCATGAGGGTTTTTATCTCCCTAGCTACAGTCCTCAGCAGAGGATCTGCTCATTTGCCATAGATACCACTGGCTGTTCATTGCTCGCTATTTTGTTAGTTAATACGTTTTAGTGCCAAAGTCTGTGTTGCCTCTGATCCATTGATCTCAACTATAGCTCAGGAGAAAAATACAATAACAGGTGACATGCAGTTACTTCATAAAAATTGTCAGTTGCTTCCTTTTTCACTGGGAGGAGTAGGAACTTCAACAGTTGGACCAAGAATTTGTCAGCTTTTCAAAGTCTCCTACCAGAAACTTCTTATTCTGTGGTGACAAAGCTCTGCCAAATTTTATTCTATCAAATGCTATTTTGACATCTCAGACCAAGATGTAAGCTGCTCATCTGCTGTAGCAAGCAGGACAGACATCTGTTTCACTTCTGGAAGATGCAGCTCTTAAAGAGAGTTCAAATTGTACTTAACTCTGGATGGCTTTTTTTTTTTTTTTTTTGATTGATTGGTATAGAAAAATAGTTTGTGCCACACCACAAAGATAGCCAGTGACTTCAGTGGGCTGCCCACATCAAATTGCTCCACAAAACTAAGGTACCTGAAAACAGTACATCTGCTGTTTTAACCCGAGGGGTGGGAAGAGAAGTCTATTTTGAATTATCCTATAGATAACTCATTAATAGACTATATAAGTATATGAAAGACCACTTCTACTGCTGACAGCTTTGTTCTGATGCTTTCTGATGGTTTAGTTCAAGCTTGCACCTTTTTTTTTTTTACCCCTTCCGTTGATTAAATTGCATGACACTACTAAATAGTAGATCTAGCAAGGCTTCTCCCCTGGTTGGCTCACCTTCCAGCTGTGTCAGGAAGTTATCTTCCACACACTCCAGGTACCTCCTAGATTGTTTACCCTCTGCTGTGTTGTATTTCTAGCAGGGGTAAAAGAATCCTCGCTCATGAGATGGTGGGGCTCATAGAGAGGGCTTTAAACTAGGTTTGAAGGGAGTAAGGGATAAAACTAGGTGCACCAGAGATGAGCTTGGGGGCAGCATGCCGATGTTAGGGGTGGATTCGATAGCCCAGCTCAAGTGCATCTATGCCAATGCATGCAGCATGCACAATAAACAGGAGGAGCTAGAAACCATCGTGCAGCAGGATAGATATGACTTAGTCACCATCGTGGAAGCATGGTGGGACGACTCCCATGACTGGAGTGCTGCAATGGATGGCTACAAGCTCTTCAGAAGGGATAGGCAGGTAGAA
>JANHGO010000020.1:19895669-19926221 GCA_024606505.1 Aquila spilogaster | reverse complement strand
TCGGAGCTGCCCGAGCGCGGGGCGGCCCCTCCGCGGCGGTCGGGCCGGTGCCGCGCGGACGTAGCCCGGGCGGTGCCCTCGGACGGGCGCGGGGAGAAGCCGCTCCGCGCCGCCCGTTCTCGCGGGCGTTGTTGGTTGGCTGAGGTCGCGGCTGCGCTCCGTCGGGTCCCCCCGTCGGCTCTCGTGGGGCGTGCGGGTACGGCGGGGATGCCCTGTACCGCTCGGCATCGTTCGGGCTGCTTTGGTGCGTCAGCGACACTTCACTCTGCAAGCTCCTGCTGCAGCTTGCTCTGCACTCCTTGTCCAGCACGGGAGGAAGCTCAGCCACAAACAAACCCGAGTGTTACCCTGATGCAGTGCGGCCATCGGGCAAACCCATCACATCAACCCATCACACCCACCCACCACTCTGACCCGTCGGGCTAACCCATCACACTGACCATTGAGCTGACCCACTGCGCTAACCCACTGCACCAATCCACCACGCTGACCCATCATGCTGACCCATCACAGCAACTCATCGGGCTGACCCACTGCTCTGACCCATCACACTAGCCCGGTGAGCTGACCCATTGTGCTGACCCACTGTGCTGACCCACCACACTCACCCACTGCACTGACCCATAGTGCTGACCCATTACGCCAACCCACCACACTGACCCATCACACTGATCTGTTGGGCTGACCCACCACGCTGACTCATCACGCTGACCCCCAATGCTGACCCACTGGGCTGACCCACCACGCTTACTGGGCATTTAGAAGAAGACAAACACCCTGATACCGTTCATGGGACTTTTGTGGGAGTCTTCCCAGATCCAAAAGAAAGATAAAGGTGGATATTTTTAATTATGAAAGAGCAAATCCGCATGAAGGGTGGAAGGACAGCGTGGCAGCCCGCTCTCCAGAATGTTCCCCATGTACCCAGCTCTTTGCATGGATTCCAGCTGGACCTCTACAAGCTCAAAATGAGTCAATGCTGCGCTGGGCTCCCCGAGGGGAGCTGGGGCAAACGGTGGAGCAGAGGGATGGGGGCTGTGCAGTGCGATGCGCTCCCACTGTGAAAAATTGTGGGCACCTCTGCAGAGCTTCATCCCTGATCCAGCAAGATATTTATACACGCTTATCCCGAATGACAGAAGTGAAGCTCTTCTAATTAAGGCTCAGTGTTCTCTTCATGCCCTTAAGTATCTTGCTGCCAGGGGAAGTCAGTCCTGCAGCCCCTGGCCTGTCGCGCTGTTTGGGAAGTGCAGGAGCTGGGCTGCCTGCTGGGCTGGCTGCACACTGCAGGGCCCGGCCGGGCGTATGAGGCAGAGCCATGCGAGGATAGTGTGCAACAGGGAGAGGCTGTGTCAGAACGGGCTGCAGGGGGCAGTCGGGGAGGTCAAAGCTGCTGCATAAAGTGAGAAGGAACCCAAACCTACATTCGAGGAAAAAGGGGGAAGGGGAGATGGGAGAACCACCTCCTGAGCCACTTTTCCCTGAGGCACGAGCAGCTCCCAGCGCTGCCTGACATCACTATGGCGATGGCTGAGACAGAAGCAGCCTTCAGCGTTCCTCCTCCTCACTCCCACGTGCAAGTTGTACCCTTCGTCTCTGTCTCTCCCACCCCCTCTCCTCCTTTCCCGCTCCCGTCCCGGCTCTCAGCCTGCAGGATCCCGCAGCCCAGCCCTGCTGGCAGGGACCCCGGCCTGCACACATCGCTTTGTGTCTGAAAGGGGAAAAGGTGAGAAATGTTCAGCCGTGCTGCTGAATTCTCATGGTGTGACAGCTGTCAGCACAAGAGTGCGGCGGAGGAAGAAAGGCCGGCTTGCGGAGCTACCCCCGCTCTGCTAACTGAGCTGCCTTCTCTGTTTCTTAAATGAGGAATGGGACAGTAATGTGGTGGCTCATACCGCCAATGGTGACTAATCATGCAAAGTAAACCATGCCTTAAAGATGAGGTACTGAAATGCTGACTGTGATGGAGGAGTGCTGTAAGTGCTGGAGGACGGTCCGCAGGGCGTGGGGACAGGCCGGCGTGGAGCTGAGGGCTTCACAATGCACACTGTCACCCCGCAGCGCCTAGCGTGGTGAGAGTCACCCTGCTGCTGCTGCTCAGAGCACCCTGTGTGTGCAGCCGGGTGCTCCCCGCAGAAACGCTGCAGTCCCAGGGCAGCGCTCAGCCCAGAGCACCTCCTGCAGAGGTGCTAACTTCATCTTCCCGCAATAGTTCGGTTGGGCTGCTGGTCCGTCCCCAGGTGAGGTGCACCCCGGGGCTGTACTCCACAACCACGAGTCAGCCGCGGGGCAGCACTGTGAGGCTGCGACTGCACTTTGGAACTGAGTGCAAGCCCGGCAGTGAGCCAGGAACACAAGAGAAGTCAGCGCGGCCCATAGCCCAGCGCATCTCCGGGCTTTGTGAGCCTCTGGGCTCCGTTCTTCTATTCCCGGTTTAGATGAGCTCCGCGCTGTAAGCAGTGACTAGTCTGCCTTCTGGGTTTAGCAGCCGCACTGAGCAGAGGCAACTGGCGAATATGTTGTGTTTTATGGGCTCTTTTGTCTTGACCGTCTTGTTTCAGGCAAGAGTATCGCCCTTGGACTGGAGCAAAGCCATCCAAGCCCATAAAGACAAAGCAAGGCTTCATTATCCCAGATGACCGTTTTGTTCAGGAGACAAGTTACAAGGCAGACTATAAGGTAATAAGCACGTTTGTAATCCCAAAGTCAGTGTGGGTAAAGCCCAAAAACGCACATCGGGAGCATCTCATCTGTTACCGGGCTGGGCTGTGCCGAATAAAGCCGTGCACCGCTGCCGGCCCACCCTGCGCTTCCAGAGGGACGGGCTGCGGGCAGCACCAGCCCGAGAGCGAGGCGCGCTGCAGGCCGCCCGCACAAAGCAAATCTTTGCCTTGGAGAACACGAGGAAGAGATGTTTAATCAGCAGACGGCAAAGGACCTCCTCCGCTGAGGATTGCGCACGATGGGTACGTGCAGCGATATCCTCGAAAATGGGACGCTTACCTCAGGCACACCGAGCGTCTGCAAACCTCAGCGACGCCTCCGCCGCGCTCGGAGCGGCGTGGGCTGAGGGGGCGGTGGCAGCGGGGGCCGCGCTGCAGGAGGCGGCACCGCCCGCGGGGGAGCGGCCACGCTCTGGCGCGTTGCAGGAGGCGGCTGAACGGCCTGCTGCCCACACACACGGCACGCGTGGGAGGTGTGGAGGTCCGGAGATGCCCTGGGCAGGGCCGCCACGAAATGGCGGAGTTCTCGATTCTTGGCGGGGTCAGCAGGGGGGCAGCAAACACTTGAGGGCACAGGTAGGGAAAATCCCTTGGGAGTCCGTTCTGAGGGGAAAAGGAGTGCGGGAGGGCTGGACGCTCCTCGGGGAGGAGGTCTTGCAGGCGCAGGAGCGGGCTGTCCCGCTGTGCCCTCAGGGGTTGTTCCACACGGAGACGAGGAGGACGCTCAGGGGAGACCTTATTGCTCTCCACAGCTCCCTGAAATGAGGCTGTGGTGAGGTGGGAGTCGGCCTCTGCTCCCTGGTAACAAAAAGAAGGTGAGAGGGAATGGCCTTAAATTACACCAGGGGAGCGTCGGGTTGGATATTTGTAGAAACCTTCTCAGAGCAGTCAGTGCTGGAACGGGCTGCACGGGGAGCTGGTGGAGTCAGCGTCCCCAGGTGTTCGAGACACATGCAGTTGCAGCACTGAGGGCATGGTTCGGTGGGTAAATACTGGTGGCAGGTGGATGGTTGGACTGGATGATCTTGGAGGTCTTTTCCAACCTTGGCAATTCTGTGATTCTAAGACATGCAGCCCTCCCATGCTTCCAACCTGCTGACAGGATCCCAAAGAGGGCTCCCAGAGGAACCCTGCAGTCTCTCCCACTTCTTAAGGAAGGGAGAGAGAATTGAAACCCCGGGCAGTAACACGTGCCGCCTTGAGCACTGCGTCACAGGACGTGTAAAGAGCTGGAGGGTGTCACCACAGCCTCTCGGGCACAGACAGCTAAGGGGGAACATACAAAATGGAGAAAGTGACAAGGAACCACCAACTCCAACAGGAGTGAGACTCCCCTTGGTCTACATTTGGCCATTTGGACTTTCCCTCTCGCCTGGAGCCCATGGCTTTGCTGGACAGGTTGGCTTTGCTGACAAACTGCCTGCGGGACTCAGACTGCTGGCTGCCTGGCTGCTGAGCGGAGGATGGTCAGGCTGGCTCTCGCTCCTTAGCACGTCAGATGCATCCCCAGAGGAATGGAAAACACAGAACAGCACAACACAGCAAACAGATCAATAGCTTTTTCCCCATGGCCTCATCCTTTTTGTCCGGATGATGCCATCAGAATCCTCAGCAGCCAGCAAAGCTTTCATGCTTCATGGGCAGATGCCCCCAGTCCTGGGCTGAGCGCACAGCCACGACCGGTCCTGTCGCAGATCCTTTGGGTTCTAAGGAAGACACGGAGCACCCAGCTGTCCTTCGTACTCAGTACAACAGTACATGTTAGGTGAAATTTTAGCTCCAGAGATGTGAGAGTTCTGATGACTTCCATTATCTCTGCACGTCTTCCAGAGCTGAGGTGCACATACCCCACGAGGGTCCTTGCAGGTCCATAGCCAGCACAGCCAGCGTTCGGTACAGCCCTCCTTTGGGAGCCCCAGGTCTGTGTGCTCATTGCAGCACACGGCTGGTGGCTGCTGGAAGTGCTGCAGCGGGGCACTGACAGCCCTAGTGACCTTCTCCCAAGGGCTGGGGGCCAGATGTGCTGTGCTGCTCAGCTCCCTGCCCTGCATCCAACGCTGGTCCCGCAGTGGCATGGCACAGTGCTTGTCTGTGGGGATTTGTGGCAGAGGTTGGCAGGAGGCTCAGGGCCCCGAGCTCTGCAGGCAACTGCCCTGCGTCGCACTAACACTGCTCTCTCCTCATCTCAGCAGATTCCGGAGGTGAAGACCAGGTTCTCCCCCAATCCTTCTGCTGTTTTCCAGGCGCCGTCGCGGATCCTCAATGTGTGACACTGGGCCTTCCTCACACCAGGCAGCATCACAACGGTGCTTCTGACTGGATGTGTCACTATGCAATTGTCACGAGGAGCGCTAGGATCAGAGAACCAACGGTACCAGAAGCAGCTCTAACAACCGGGGATGGGCACTCTCTGTTAACGCACAGACTGTAAAGTGTTCCATTCAGAGCCGGCAAAGCACGTGGCAAGGGCTGACCTAGTTCCTTAGGGAGCAGGTTCCTCGCTGTGCCAGCCGGCACGCTGGGATGCTGACTGGGCAGCAGAGCCAGCAAGGCAGGCAGCAGCCCTCTGCTTTGCTATGTGCAGCAGGAGAAGTCACAAACAGGACCGAGAACTAAAAGCAAACCCCCAGAGCAGCGTGGGGCAGGGAGCACCTGCCTGACTTCTCAGCTCGTGGAGCCTCCTGCACACACCTCATCGCCAGACCTCAGCACAGGACAGGGCTGCTCTGATCCTGCAGGGCTGCTGGAGCGGCTGGCAGCTCCGCACTGGGTGCGTGCACTGGGGCAGTGAGCGCACTGCGCTCCAGAGGGTGTAGAATACTTGTGGGTTGGATGTAAATATTGTACCCGGATTTTACCTAAAGCAATTGGTAATCCTTTAAGGAAGAGGACGTGCTTCTTCTTTTAATAAATGTTAGTTAACTCTTTGCATATGCAAGGTGGAAAGTATTGCCTTGAAATGCCTAAGTTACTGCCTGCCTATCGGTGATGTTAATATTAGTGCTAGGAGCAACCAGAAGTGAATGTTACGTAGAAACTCTTCTTAACGAAAAATGTAACATAGAATGTAAGACATCCCTCATTGCTAAGATGGGCCATTTTCAGCAGCGTTACTCTAAAGCTGATCTCTTTAGATTGGTGCAGATTTCGCTTTTGCTGTGTGTTTTAAGAAACCATCCTTTTCAGCCTCCAATCATCCAGATCACCGTGGGTTTACAGTTTCTATCTCAGAGACTTATGCAATACAACGAGTCTGCTCCTTATTTCCTGTTTCTATTGATTGTTTTGGAGAAAAAAATGCAAAACTTTTGATTTCTACATTCAAAAGATACAAATGTGTTGGCTTAAAATGAAAGGCAATGCCTCAGCCCGAATGATCAGATTGATATTAATCTGTAACAACATGGGCTCCCGTCAGGGATTCTCTCTTGACCTTCCCCCAGCTGCAGCCAATGGCAGATCTAATGAGCTCTTGGGATTCTGCAAACATGCAACCAGTGCTGGTAATGCTGATAGGAGCAGCATTGGAAGCATCAGCGTGTGGATGATACATGGATTCATGCAGAAAGCATCTTCTCACTGCGTCAGGTGAGAATCTGACTCGTTGCAGCAGCACAGCCCTGTGCTGGGGGCGGTGTGTCAGCCCCTCGCTGCTGTTTTTGGCCCCAGGACATACGGTAACAGCAGCGTTTGCCAAAACCATTTTCCAGGAGACCCATTTTTCAGGACACGCACCCAAAGCATTCAAACTCCGCTGAAGGTTTTGCATGGCATGTGCTTCTAAGGAAAAACCCATCTGCTCCATTAACCTCTTCGTAATGTTTTTAACTGTTTTGTTCCATTTTGGTTTGTTTCAATCCTGGATTTTTTTATCAGAAAAAGACAAAAAAAAAAAAAAAAGCATCCACCTGCCTTGTTAACTCACCCTATTTCTAAAAACATCAACCCAGGTGTAAACAAAGTGAGAACATAATGAGCTTGTATTTTATCAAAGGGACTGGATTTCATTTAATAAATTAAGACATATTTTGGCTACCGGCTCTTTCCCAGTGCGTCTTTAAACTGCACAACATGAGTGCTCAGCCTCGGCAGGATGGCACTGCCCTGCGTCCCCCCACCTGCAGCGCTGTCCCCCCAGCACAACCACCTGCAGGGACGGCTGCAGGAAGCACATATCCGGCTGAGGCCTGAGTGCTGAGCTTAAGCTGCAGAATTCATTGCTGCCTTCAGCTACAGGAGGAAAGAGAAGGAAAAGCAAGCAGGCACTTGGTGCTGGGAGGGCCAGGTGATGCAGCTGGTGACTGCCAGCGCAGCATGGCTGCCCGAGCACACACAGAGGGTATCTAACCCAGGTCCTCAGAGGAGGGCAGATCTACAAAGATTCTGCAGGGACACCTTCCAACACTGCTCTCACACTGGCAGCATTTGCCTTCCCAACTGCTCAGGGTTCACATTCATATCCAGCAGTTTTTCAACTGCAAATCACACTGCAGGCAGTGCTTGGTTATATGATGCATGGAGAGACGCCCTTTAAAAGGAAAGTTTTATACCTGGAGCTCTGTAACTCACCGTCTCCGGTATGACATGGAACATGCTTTTTGGTTTCAAGCTGCTGAGCAGGGACAGGTGCTGTGCGACCAGAACTCCAGCACAGCTGCATGCTTGAGTGACGCTCGGTGCCATACCCCGTGCCTCAGAACAACTCTCATTGTCCGAGCTCGGAAAGGTGACAGGCGGCACACTAACAGTTGCTCTCTTCGTAATATGGAACAGCTTAGGTTGAAGGACCTTAACCACAATCCAGTTCCAAATCCCACTGCTCCACCCAGCCTGGCCCTGAGCTCCTCAAGGTATGGGGCACCCACAGCCCTGGGCAGCAGTGCCAGCAGCACCTCATCCCCCGAGTAAAAAATGTCTTCCTAATACCTAACCTACCTTCCACTCTTATACTTCAAAGCCATCCTCCCTTGTCCTGTCACTATCAGCCTGTGATAAAAGTTGGTCCCTCTCCCTATTATAAGCTCCTTTTAAGTACCAGAAGGCTGCAACGAGGTCTCCCCAGAGCCTTCTCTTCTCCAAGCTGAATAAGCACAGCTCCCTCAGCCTTTCCTCACGGGAGAGGTGCTCCAGCCCTCTGAGCATCTGCATGGCCCTCCTCTGGTCCCACCCCACATTTCCCTTTATTAACTGTGCACTTCTCTTCGCCTTGCAGGAATTCCTTGGGGCATGAAGCTGCAAGCTTCCTACTTCCACCTTATTCATACTGACTTCCCCTGCACTGGCCATGAAAGCACTGTACAATGCCACAGGGCAGCCCTGTTTATGGCAGAAGGCTGCAGCTGTTCAGCCCAGAGCTGTGCTCTCAGGGCGCTCAGCACAGCGCAGGCCTCTTGCATCACCAGGGCAGTGTGCAGGGACCTTCTGTGTGTAAAGGACTTCATCTCAGGCAGACGGCCCAGTGCCTCCCGGGCATGTGTTCCAGCTCAGCCCGATGTTTCCAGGCCCTTTCTATCAGGGAAGGAGCAGAGCAGGATACAGATATGCCCAAGGACCGGAGCCAGCAGGCAGCTGTTGGCAGAGGCCCTTCTTGCCAGAAGGGGTAGCTAATAAGGGAGCACGGGGAAAGCAGCACAAGCGTGTGTCTGGGGAAGAGCTCACCATCACCAACACGTTTCCACCACCTCCACATGCCACCCTTTTGCAGCAGATATGTTTATGAACATGAGGGCAGGGCATTACAAAACTCCTTATTCTGTGGACTCGGGGCAACTTTGAGTGACAGGTGACAATCAGACAAACTGATAACAGCTAATAAAAGAATTTATTGTAAACATACGTATCTTACACAATTATACAGTATAATACAGATAACATGAAGGATTCAAACACTCAGCATTACAAAGGGGCAACGTTTGTAGAGGTCTCTCACTTGTGCCACCCCCCCGAGCCATTTGCACAGGCTCTTCTCGCTGATGAGATTTTCCTCCCACCACTTCTCAAAGGACATACTGCAAACATTTCCTACATCCGAAGGACAACAACAAATGTGTTATTTTCTAACAGATTTTATTTCTCTTCAGCAAACGCTATCTATTATTAATGCAGCAGAATAGCCTGTGCTTGCTCTGAAACATCTCAGCAGCAATGTGCCACAGCAGCACTCTGCCGCAGGGCTGCCCCACGCCGTCTGCACCAATACCCCATTCCTTGCGGAACAGTACGACATGGGCGAGGACGCCACGATTTGCAAACTGATGCTCACACTGAGGTTCCTCAAGAGCTGCTCTGGGCACACTGAAATCTCAGAGTGAAGCCCACAGGAGTTGGGGGCTGGGAACGCATGTGTCATTGCAGCAGATCCTAGCATGACTGCATTTGCCCAAAAGGCTGTTCCTACACAACCCGTCATAGCAATAGTGACAGATAGCTCCAGAACGCCCTTCTGTACAAGTTGCACCCAAGGAGGCTGGGCACAGCAAGAGCTTTGAGCTCTCAACAGCCTATGAACAGCACGGGGCCAGCAGCCCCAGCTCCCCGCACCTCTCCCTACACAGCTCAGACATAATGACCACTGCTCAGCTCCTTCACACTGATCCCCACAAAAAACATGAGGGCTAACCCACGCACTTCCCACGCCAGGCTCACCCCAAAAGCCAGGACTGTCTTCTGAATCCAGAGCATCCAAAAAGCATTTTCGGGGGAACCTAAACCCTTCTCTGAATGCTCTTTGGATTTCATCCATCAGTTTCTTAGATTCAAGGGCCAGGCTCAGGCTCTGCCACCCGTATTCAAGCAGACTAGAATGCCCCAGCAGCTCACATTAACTAGGAGGGGCCTGTCTGCAGACCGTGGCTTTACTCAGGATGGAGAAAACATGCAGCATCTCATCTGAGATGCACAGTACCTTCTGCAGATCAAGAACTGCACTCAGATTATCAGCTCTCCTCAGCAGCCTGAGACCACCATCTAACTGAACTATCTTCCACTGTTCCTGCACACAGCTGGCGTTACCATGGCCTGCATTCTAGCCCCAAAAAAGCACCAAAAGGTAACATCTTGAAGATTTGTGTTCCTACCCCAGGCCAGAAAAGATAACTGCAGTTTAATGTTTATAAAAGGCTTTGTGTTGTCAAAGCACGGCACCAACAAGAGTGAGAGGCCTCAGTACACCCCTGTGAGGTAGGTATCCTGCTCCCCATGCTCAGAGATGGGGAAACTGAGGCACAGAGTGATTAAATCAAAGGCCATGCAGCAGACCAGCGACCCAGCTGAGGTCAGAGCACTGGAAGCTCGGGCTGCTCGACCCATGCTCCACCCACCTGACAACGCTGCCTCATGCACCTGAGAGCACAGCAGTCCAACAGGAGTCCCACTGACTTGCAATGGCTTACTCACACTACGAGCAAGCGCCCACGGGGCTGGACACAGGGGCAGTAGGGGAGGGCAGTCTAGGTGTTGTCATCAAAGCCTTCTTGAGAAAGGTGTCACGAGCCAGCCTGCAGACACATCTCCTAGCAGTGACGTTCCTGGGACAGGGAAGTGCTAGCACGAGTAGCAGAACTTCCTTGCAGTCAGGCTACCAGAGGAGGTCCCCACAAGCAACAAACCTCTGATTTTTTTCACCTCATCAGGTTTCTGCGAATTCAGCAGAACTTCAGTCAAAGGAACACTTGAGAATCCAAGCTGGCTGTTAGTGAATGCTGTCAGAACAGCAAGGCTAAGCTGGTCACATGCCCTCCAAAATTCACAGCAGCTTGGGGAGGCACTTGCTGGGCAAGCAAAGGTTTCAGCCAGTCCAAGCCCGCAGACACTGAATACTGCCCATACTCTTCATCTTTCTCACGCAGAAGTAGCCATACCAATCTTACTAAGCCTGACCATGGTTTGTTCATATTGACTGAGCATGTGCCAGTCCACCCTCCTCTCCGAGGTGACTGAGAACGGTGAGATGTGACCCTCCTCTGAAGAGGGTAGCTGTTACCTGGTTAGGTTGCACTTAGCAGACAACAAGCCCACCCAGCTGTGTTCCCAGTCACACACGTGATGCTCAAGGAGGACTGGCAGAACTTGGTGGAACCATCAGCCTTCCGCTCCTCCACCACAACCCTAAGCAACCAATCCACGCACCTACTCAAATAACCCACCGTTAAAAGCTGACCTGGAATTCTCTCACATTCCAAGTGACAGAGCGTGTTCTGCCCACTGCACAGGGAACTACCTGGCATATAGTATGCATCAAAAAGCATAATTTCTTCCATAACAAAAAAAAAGTTTAATCTCATCAATACAGCTCTCGTCAGAGGGCCCAGGACCATGGAGCCTCTCTCTCATAGCTAGCAACTTGATGCAAACTGACAATGTTTGTTCAGCCACTGAACATACACTTAACAAGTAAGCACTGACATTTAACAACTTGATTTGGAATAGAGCATCATTTCGTTGCATTAAGGTGCATCTTTAATTGGAGGTAACAAGCTAGTAGCCCGATGCTATAAATGTATACAATAGTGTCTTACTGAATTTGTCATCCCAGCTTCGGTCATAAATTCACCTCTCCCGTAGCGTCTTCTCTGCTGTTTCATTGTTCCTCATTTAGTATCTTCATGTGCTTGTTTGTGAGGAAGTCAAGAAAGGGAATATTACAGATGGCTTTGTGAATATTCATCACTGTGATCTCTCTTGGAGTCCTGCAGGGAACACATCACAATGTTTTTGTAACGCAAAGACACATATCCATAAAGCAGCAAATAACTAAATTAACTAATGGGGAGGAAAAAAATACAAATCAGAAACAGGATAAAGAAGCAGGTGCTAGAGGAACAGACAGAAAAGAGGCATTAAATGTCACGGCACAGGAGAACCACTCCCAAGTGGCTGTGGGAAACATCTTGGGCACTGGCACAGCAAAATGAAGCACTAATTTACATTATATACATTAAAGCAGATATTAAAATATTTTTATATTGTATATAGGTAATAGTTGATCTAGGTGTTTTCTCAGGGACCTCATTCTTCCAATTTCATGTTGCCAAACATGAATGAAATGCAATCCAATGGTTACCATAAAAATCACTCAGTATCTGAGCCATAGAAGAGCGTATCCATGAAATACATTCTAGTATGTTTTCCATCAAGATCAAGAGTATCTGGGTTGTTAAAGCCCTAGCAGGCCATGGGAAAGTTGTCTACATGGTAACCTCAAGTGGATGAGGGACGATTCTTCCACTATGGCTCTGCTAAAACAAGTTACTTGCCTCTGAGCATGGCAATACCAGAGAATCCTGCCTCAGTTTTTAATGTCTACTCCCTTGCCACTATGGGATTTGATGACACCCAACCCCCTCCCCTAAAGCCTGCACCTTCCCAGAACATAGATCATGCACACGCACAGTCCCATAGCATGGAAATCCCTTGCTCACATGGTCTGAGCCATACAAAATCTGACCGAATTCCTCAAGCAGCTCAGTGTTTTGTGCTGGCATAAGTGGCCCATGCGCTGTACCTGTTGTGAGGAGCTGTCTGGTATGCCACTGCCAGTGCCTGCCGCAGAATGTCACTCATTAGCTGTTCAGTGGCCTGTGACAAAAGGCAACATTAGGTGACAGCATTAGGCAAAGAAGAAAGCAACATGCTTTTTGCTAGAGCATCAGTATAAACAAACATCTGAAGATCCGGCTTGATTCAATCCTGCTTGAAGTCAGCAGGGGGCAGGTCAGGATGTCCAGGTGGCTTTCATCTTTCATTAGCACAGCAGTAAGGATGGGTATGTATTAAACAGAAAGAGGCCTACAGCCATACACAGCTCACAACTGCTTGGCCTGGTTTCTCTCTGGACCTGTGGAGCACTTGTGCATAGGATAGATGGATGCCAGATCTGGTTTGCACCTCAAGAGGCATTCTAAGGCTCAGCCTCATACACCAGACCTTCTCTGTACACAGTGGTGTCAGGTATTCTTCTGGGACTTAGTGTATGCTTGTTAGCCCTTCCCTCTGCCCACCAGGTTTGCTTCAAGACGCTTACATAAAAACTTTCCATCCTGGACTGCAGACACACAGCAACTGTATGCACAGCATACTTGGCTCAGGCAACGTTAATTTGGGCTATTGGCTTTTCTGAGCCTCTCTCAAGACCAGAGCAGAAGTTTCGGGGATTTTTCACTCAGGAAAGCTCAACAATTATACCGGAGCAATCTGATGGTTAAAACTGTGTCTAAAACCAGATATATCCATATCTGACTTTAACTGTAGTAGGAGACAGTGCAATTACAAGTGTGCATACGTACATAGAAGGAATCAGTTAGCTTTTGTAAAACCCATCTGCTGATAAGCAACAGTCTGCATAAACAACATCAAAAGTCATATTAGGCTTGAAATAAAACAGAGCACTGCTAAAAATAATCTGTGTTAGCCTTCAGCCCAGCCCTGAGAACTCTTAACTCCAGAGACTGTTTCTTACCAAACTTTGAACAGAATGTTTTCCTAAAATTGAGTATGACAGGCTTCTCATACAAGGGAGAATTGCTGCCAACTTCAGGCATTCAGTGGTCTCCCAGCAGAGACAACACAGGCAAAAAACAACTCAACAGTATTTAGGAAAAAAACAGCTAATCCTCTTATAAAATGATCACGTCTTAAAGAACTCTGGCAGATTTTTCCCCTTACAATTCTGAAAGGTAGGATGAATACGGTGGTAATTTCAAAGTTAAAGGGGAGCCAAAATCTTACTGAAGGTCAGAATCTGTAAATCACTATCTTGTGTCCAAGCCAACAGATCACTTAGGAATCTGGAAACACGTACACAGAAATACACAATTCTCTTTGTCCAGCTATATATCTTTCTACACATGCACATACATTGACATCAGACTCTGCATTTCCTCTGCGTATTACCCTGGACAGTCCATTTTTCTTCCTACACTGCTGGGTTAACACAGTTGTAGAAAATTTCATTGTGAAGTAACTTCTTACCTTTAGAATCATATCCTCTATTACTGACGCATAAACATTCCTTTGTACCTCAGCAGGCTGAAAGGAAATCCCTATCTATAAGGCAGAAGAGAAAAGAGAACACATCAAGTAACACAACTCACATTTTGCTACACAACAGATGACAATTATATAACAGAAACTATCTATGACAAAGGGTACTTAAAGCCCAAGCAAACAGGCTCTGCACAGCTTTCCAGCAGTATCATCTCATTTAATTCAAAAAAAATGTCTGGAGAATGTGAAGCTCGACCACTAGAGCAGCCTGCAAAAATGCCTCTCAAACACAGGAAGAACAGAAGAAATTCACATTTGTTGCAGGAAGTCCACACAAAAATCAGTTGTACTAGGTACTTCAGACTGCAAATAAAAGTTCCATTTAAAAACTGTACATATATTCAGTCCATGTATTCATAAGCTTCCCCACGCCTGAGTATGACAACTGTAACAGCTCCAAACAGTATTCCAGGCAAAATACTAGTTGTGAATCAGAAGAGTTTCACCACTGAGCCTCACTGCCCAGCTTGGCTCCCATCACGCCTGTGCCCTTGTCACCTCTTTGCAAGATGCTAGGCATGCTGCTAACCAAGGCTTCGTCCCTTGATGTCAGGATTTGAGGTGGAGAGTTTTCTTTTTCCCCATAACTACTCAAGGAAACTCTCCCCGTCTCCCAACAGAGAGCTCTCCTTCCTTCAAGCTGAGTAAACCACCTCCCCCCTTCGCCTCCTGCTGCGAGAGAAGTCCACCCTCTCCCTCTTTTGCTCTAATTAGAATGAGGGAAGTGGGGAGGAAAATCAAGCTGTAGAGAAGCTTGCTGTGATGTTTACTGCACCCTTTTCCAGGAGCAGAAGAGGTCCAAGCCAAAAGATTTCACAAGATGGGTCAGGAGGTATACAGTGCTAGTGCACCTTCTTCCTCATTACCTCTTGCTTCCAGGCTTCTAGGCCAGTTTTCCCAAGTGCTAAGCCCTGCAACACAGCTACTCTGAAGTGATCTCCCAGCTTCATTTCTGCCAGCACTGCAAACCAGGTGGTCAGATTTAACCAGGCCATTAACAAAACCTCGATAAAGCATCCAGAGGCCCCTACAGATGACTAAATAAGAAACGTAAGGCCATGACAAGTTGAGCAGCAGTTCCTTATTAGCTTTATGATTCACTTATTACCTTCTCTGCCGTGTCTCTCACAAACTCTGATGCAGGCAAGGAAGCCAAATAGAACTTCATCTCCTCTTGTTTCTCCTCCTGTTCTTTTTTAATGTTTATTTTTAAAGGCTCACTAAAGTTGAGAACATCTACTTCCTCTTCATGCTCGGGTTCTTGTTTCAGAAACTGCTGCAGTTCCTCTAGTTTTCGGCACAGATCTTCACCACTGCTGTAAGATGAAGGATATTCTGAAAAAGAAGCAATCAATTAGACAAATGATACATTATGGAAAGCTGCTTACAGAGGCACATGCAAAATATGATAAGAAATTATGGTAATTGAGTTATTTTTGCAATTCCCACCAAACATATGGATGAACAAAAAACAAACTGTTATTGAGAGCTTTCTCATTATGCCCTCATTACACTCTCAGTGCTCCCTCTCATCTGCCGCTACACCAATCAAGACGACTGCATTGCAAACAAGACAACCTCCAAAACATTCTAAAAGAAGCTTTTTTGACAGCTGTCCAGACAGTTAGATGCTCTTCAACCTGCTCAGAGAACTGGACTTGTACTATGTAGGAACCACACAGCACTACGTCACCTTTTACGTTGTGACAAGTACAATCGTACATCTTTGTTTGAAGATAAGTTGAAGACAGATTCCCAATGGAATTACAGAAGGGTAACCTCCACAGATTCAGTATGAGCTCACAAGAAGCTAACCAGTAGACAGACACGTTTCTTCAAAGACTAACACAGACCCAGTTATTTAGACAAAAAGATTAAAAGGTGCATTTGCACATTCAGCTATTGCCATGCAGGACCACGCTTAGCACAGAATACTCAAATCCACACACTTCCGTGAAATACAAGGATTTCTGTAGTGATCGTGAGATAAGAGCACAGCTTTGGGAAAGGGATGACCTGCAGGTGAAACAAGGAAGCTTCACTGAGGAGAATGGCTGAAACTACAGACATACATTTAACACACACTACAACAGCGCTGAGAACCCACAGCTATATCTGGCGGACTGTACAGGCTGTAGCAGCACCAAGTGGCTCCACACAGGCCAATTTACCTCACTTCTGGAGTTAAACTAACCCCCACTGAGCTTCACACTGCTGCTGCTAGACAATCTTTTGTACCCAAAGCTTATACACAGTTTGCACAAGTCTTGGAACAGAGGCCACTCTTACCATAATTAGCCTGTGCACCACGTACAAATGATTACACTGCAGGTCTGGAATCATCTCTCAACATTAGTCTACAGATGGCACCCAAAGCACAACAAAACCCAACTGAGGCTCTACAGAACATAGGGTTTGGTAGGCACAAGGGACAGCTTCACTTACATGCTTGCCTGCCGTTACAACCTCCAGCTTCTGTAATTCCAGAGTAAATTAAGTAAAAAAAAAAATCCCAAAAACCACAAAACAAAAACAACAACAAAAGAATCAGACTCAAAGTAAGAAATCCCTTCTCCTGATAAAGCAGCACAAAGGGGAGCACACCCATTCTTGAGCCAATTTAACCAACAGTGCCATTGGCAAAAGCAAGTTCTCTGTCCCTGCACACTCACCTGGCTCACTGTCAATCTGTGTCAGCACATCTTCAATGGAGTCCTCATCATTCCGCAAGGTCTCAGGGTCAGGTGGAGTGTAGCCATGGCATCGACACCACTGCACCACATGCTTTATCTTCAGGGGTGTAATGCTGTGAAACCTGGGGTGCTTCTCTATGATTTCCTGCAGGATCTTTCTCACGGTCATTGCTCTTTGCCACTGTGACAAACCAAGGGGAAAACTTAGCACATGAGCTGAAACGTTAAGGCTGGATTACGATCTAAAACAACAATCCCGATTTTCAGAAGGAACATGATTTTCTCAAAAGTCAGGATGACATGGAAAAGCCAAAAACAAATGCAGGAAACTATCCTAATCTTTGCCAGTTCTGGGCAAGCCACTGAATCTCTTTGTCATCCAACCAAAACCAAGGAAGAGTGACATACATCTACAGGGGCCCACACACAGCTGCCTTGACTTGAACTGTCTCCTCTCCTAAACAACATCTTAAGATACATAATGAAAGCAATCCACTAGAGCAAACAATGCTTTCCAAATTTTTGGTTTAACTTTATTCACTTATGTTGGCAGCAGCAGATGGTCTTATCAGCTTCACCACCTTCCTTGTAAAAGTCCACAGCAAAAGGATAAACTACTACAAAACAGAAGGAAACATAACCAGAATACAGAAGGATCCAGATTAACTATTTATCGCTGTTGAAGTGACAGTCTGTGACAAAGCATTTCAGTACTAGTACTCTCAAATCCTCTTCTGATGGAAATCAGCCACAATCCCACAAAAAGATGTACAAATGACATTGTGGAAAATTCCCACGACCATAACATGCCTCGAAGGAACGACGAGGATAAAGTAACAACACAGCAATTTGCAAAAACTCTTATTTTTAAAATATTTCAGAAACATCAAACTTTGAATCAACTGGAAGATGACCTTCAGAGTCAGAGAAAGGCTCTGAACAACAAACTGGATCACTACCCCAGACAAAAATCAGTAAGGAGTGCATCCATTTAAAATGCAACAGACTGCTTCAGAAAACAAGGACAGCCACCAATAGGGAAGGTTCTGTAATTCAGAAATCCCTCTCATGTCACTAATGACTGCTTACAAAATAACAGTGAAGAGGATTACCTCGGCTGCCCTCCTCTTCCCAATATTCCAGCTGTAATACTGTTCCACTGAACCAGCACAGTAAGAGCTTATATCTTCGCCTAGAAAACACAAAACCAAAAACAGTATTAGGTTTCAGTAAGTTCAATAAAATAATTTCTACTTTTGGTGTTGTTTAGTGACAAGGAAGAGCCTGATTCTGCTTTCAGGACTAGGAACCAGCTTAGAGACGCTGTGCTGAGAACTGCACAGATGTGTGCAGCACACACAGTTCTCTGGATGTAGAAACACCACTCTTGGTCAGGATACACAGACATCTATGGCTATGAGCTGGTTAAGCTTCTTTTCCACTCCCCCCAGACTGTAACGATATAGACCGGTAAGTCTGTCTTATTGGTCTGACTCTATTCCATAGGAATATATATAGATACCTATTCGCCAACAATTTACAACAAACACAAAATACTGAAAATGTTTCCTGGCAAAAAGAAAAGGACAGGGCTCAAATTGCCTGTAATGAAAGCTACACTGCACTGCCTGCTTCTGCTTGGCTGACTGTGCTCATCTTGAGAGGGTCTGCACTACCTGGTGTACAGGAACACTGTTCAAAGTGCATTAGTTACCAGGAAAGAAGAAGTACTGTTACACTGTAAGTACACAGAGGAGTGTTGTTGACTTTCATATATTGCATGAAAGCAGATAGACTCTTCTTCCTCTGCATTCTGTATCTATGATCACGTAAGACTATAAAATGTGAAACACAGGCCAGCAGAAGGTTGTGGTTTTTTTTGTATGTAACAGGGTTTTCTCCCTCATTTTTCTAGAATGGATGATGCTGAAGCTTGTTTCATTCTGAGTAGCCGCTGTGAGGTGGACAGAACAGCAGCTGTAAGTTTTGAAGAAATAACCAAGAATGAGTGTTTATACTGATGTTTTCCTCGTACCTTCTCAGACTTCTGTGAACAGAAGATTAAAGTTAGCTGATTAAAGATACAAATCTTGCATAAGTGGAGTTAACTTCAAATATTTAGTAAAACTCCAATAAATGCCACTATTGGAATGAGTTAAAACTTTTCCAATCAGGAAATGTTTGCTGGAAACTTGTCAATTCATAGAAATTGTTTCTAGGCAATCTATCAGTTTCAAAACTGTCTGAAGAAAGCCTTGGGATTTGCTAGAGATCTCAGAGCCTTAAGTGCTTAAAGTTCCATAACAAAACCTGCCATTAGAGGTCCCTGGAGCTGGAAGCAACAGGATTTCGAGCTTCCATCTATCAGCCTTGGATCTTGCTAGCTCATGTCTCAACTCTCAAGTCTGTCAAATACTTGGGAGCCTAGAAATCCCAGAATGTTAAAATTCAAATAAGTCTTCCAGTCTGTGGTTCCAAAGGAGAATGAAGTAAGTCAAGCATCTGAGCTGTAACGGCGAGACTCTTTGGGTCACTATAATTTGAAGTTTCTCAATAAGATTTCACCTGCCTCTCTGTTTTTGGTGTTTAGATTTCCTTTGCACAGGGAATATGGAGCAACAGTTTGTTTCTATCTTTTTGTTTGTTTTCTTTTACTGCCCGCACTAAACCTTTGAAAGGAAATAGAACTTCCTACGCTGTTCCAGCTCCAGGCACTATTAAGCACTTCAATAATACACAAGGCTACAGTTTGTCACTGAGCTGACAGAGTTTCCATCTTCATCCATGACACTATTAGTCTACAACTGATTTTTTTTTTTATCCTGCTGAGCTTGAGAAGTGCATTGGATTCTCTCCTACTTGTGACAGCTGTCAAAAATTAACAGATGCACTGAGGACATCTCTTACCAGAACAGCTGTTGTTACTTGTGATTTTTCAAAGCCAATGAGGGTTTTTATCTCTCCATCTACAGCCCTCAGCAGAGGATCTACTCATTTGTCATAGTTGCTACCAGCAGTTCTGTTAGATGCTTGTTACTTGCTATTTTGTTAGTTAAATTCTGTTGCCCAAATTGGTGTTGCTTCTGATCATGGGTATCAACAATAGTTCAGAAATTCAGTAACAGGTGTCAGACAGTTACTTCATAAATATTGCTTCCTTTTCCACTTGAAGAAGGAGGGACTTGAGAAGTCAGACCAAGAATTTTTTCAGCTTTCCAAAATCTCCTACCAGAAATTCTCTCTTCTCTGGCAAGACAAATCTTTGCCAACTTTTACGTTCTCAAATGCAATTTTGACATCTCAGACCAAGACGTAAGCTGCTCTTCTGCTATATAACACAGGACAGATATCTGTACCACATAGTAGGATGCAACTCCTAAAAGTGAATTCAAATTGTACTTACGAATATATAACAACTTGTCAGTGAATTTAGTGGGCTGCCTGTAATAATTTGGTCTACAAAACAGTTTCCCGAAACACTGCATCTATTGATCTAACCCAGTGAGTGATGGGAACTGTCCTTTGAACTATCCTACAGATAACTCATGAATAGGCTCTATAAATATACGAAAGATGACTTCTACTGTCAAAAGCTTTCTTCTGACACTTTCTGAGAATTCAGAGATGGTTGAGTTCAAGCTTACACTTTTTTCCTTCCTTTAATCAAATTGCATGATGTTACTATACTGTTAATCCAAGTCTCAGTGAGTTTAAAGCATCAAACACATTAAAATAGGAAAACAAAGTTATTTAAAGTCTTGTTTTGAGTTCTGATGATGTAAATTCCTGCTACACTTTAAAATTTGCAGCTTTTGCTACACTAACTTAAATATCATCTCTATATTTACCACCATCAGTATATCTGGTAATTTTCGATCACTGACTGCAAGTCATTGTGTGGAACACACATGGAAGGAAATATATTTTTTCCTTCACCTCCCAAAGAAGCATATACTTTGTAATGAGGATAGAAGCATACTTTTGCATTAGCTGTTTCTTGTTAAAGTATGTACATATTTAATGACTTTTTATGTGCTAAAAATGTCAAAATTTTTCATCATCACAAACTAGTAGAAGTTACTAGAAATGTAAAAGGGAGAGCCACAAATACTACACAACTAGACTGAATCTAAGCATTTAAGATTCCTGCCTGTATTTTCATTTCTATCCCTGGAATGCTTCTCCAGAAAAGAAATTGAGAGAGTAACCATGGGGAAAAAAAGTTTCTAATTATATGAATATATATATTATATGAATAACAATGTGAAGAACAGAGGAAGAGTAAACACAGTTTGAAGGGTACAATTAAATGTATTTGGTGCTGCAGCTTTGGTTTATCACAATAAGTTTAATTTTAGCTCCTTATATAATCCTTAAGAATAAAAAGTCACCTAAATTTTATTAAATGTAAGCTAGATTTCTATTGATGCAGTATATAGGAAACAGCTTTTTCTCACCATCTTACAGGCCAATGTGTTTTTTGCACAACTGCTATCAGAAGTGCAGTGAGGAATTTAGTAACTTCAAACTCTGCAATGAAGCTACACTATCACCGCAGGTGACTCTGAAGACTATGTTTTCCTGGCTCCCTTTGCATAAAATAAAAGATAACATACCTGCAATCTCACAGACTTTCACATCAGTCCCAAACCCACCTCAAAACATCTGACTTCCGTAGTGTCTCTCTGTGACCTCCACCTGTCCCATTACCTAGCCATTTGCTACTCCTTAGGTATGTTGGCATTTCAGCCCCTTGAAACTAAACAGGAAAAAAAATAATCCAAATGCAAAGAAAGACCCCCAAAAAGAAAACCAACAGAATCACTCCCCCTCATAAGAAATCATATATGACAGAAAAAGAGAAGAAAATGTGACTTTATAAAAGGAAAACTTATTGCATGGTACATCTTAGTTCTGAAATTTCCTGAATCAACGCAGTAATCCTACATCTTTCATGAAAAGGTTAATTCAAAACACATGAACTGATGCATTTTACCATCCTCTAAAGGTCTTCCTGTTATGATTTCATTCTAGTATTTCTAGTGCAAAAACTACTCGCTACCATCTCAAGTGACATTAAAATATCATGGTTTGAAAATGTCAATTAAGTAAAAGGCGGAGATTTTCCCTTGCGTTCATGAGTCTGAAAGCCTTTCTTATCACTGATGCTGCAAACATAATGAATCATTCTTTACATATTATCTATTCATAGCACCAATTTCATGACTAGGCAAGACATTTCAACTCAAACGTTGTTTCCTAAGTGCAGCTCTTAATTACTCCTTTTTAGTTCTGATATAAATAAAAATTGATCACTAATACATCAAAATTAGCCATATCTCATGAAATTCATTATATGAATTAGTGCATATATTATTGCATACTTCCAGGGACTAGCGGTATTATCTCTATCATTAACTCACTTAACAAGTAACAAGCAGGAAAAACAAACAGGCTGGAAAATCATTTGGAATCCTTGGATCAATAGCTGACTAAATGTGTGTGTGAATATTCACATATTGATATATATGTCATATATAAGTAATATTACATATTATATGTAAGAGGTGCATAAATATCCATACCAGATAGTGTTGTATGGTTTTAAAATGAGTTTTCTGCAATGCAGACTTTTAAAAGATTATTCTTCTAATGTACCATCACAATTACATGTTTTGTTGTTATGATCTCTAACTCTTTATTTTAGGATCATCAAACGATTTTAAGAGCATGGGCTGTTAAAGACTTTGCCCCAAATTGTCCTTTGTATGTTCAAATACTGAAACCTGAGAATAAATTCCACATCAAGTTTGCAGGTAAGTGTGAGATTTCAGCCATTTGAACCACTTGTTAGTATTTGGCAGCTTGTTTCATAAATGCACAAGCAAAGGGAGATTCCCTAAGTGCATTTACTAGTTAGAAGCTCATTAAAAGCATAACATTTTCAAGTACTATAGGTTAATATATCCTATCAATAGTAAAATACCATTCTTATATTAAGGTCCTATAAATAAGCATTCAAAGATTACTCATTATATAGCATAGTGTTATTTGATAAATCATACATCGTTACTCCTCAATTATAAATCCAGGTAGGTTTTATCCATGTTGTTAAATCATTTCTGACTTTCAAAGCATACTATTACCAAGAAGTATACGAAAAGACCTACTCAGAAAAGGTCAGCATTCATTCAAGAAACAACTGGAAAAAATCTTCACACTGAGATACTTTTTTCTAAGCTCATATGAAAAAACATTTTCTTCTCTTTCAAATATTTTGGGAAGAGAAATATAATTTAGTTCCATATCCAGTGAAATTCGTATCTCGGAAAATAAAAAATGCAAAATAACATTAAGAAATCCAGTAAATCCTCTCTCAAAGAATGGATTACTAGCTCTAAATTCAGAAACTCTGCACTATGTAGGTGGATCTCTATGTCTCTCTCTGTCACAACCACGTATATTCGCACACACGCATACACTTATGTGCAAAATACATGATTATTTTATAATGACAATTCTTCTTACACCTCTCTGGAGAAATAGCGCCATGAAGCAGGAGGAAAGCTTTCCTTTTCAACTGTAATTTTGAAAACTCAGTTTTCTTGAAGGATATTCTAAGCAAGAAGAGATTGCGGATTCATACAAAATTCAAAAAAAAACGAAATGGAAAAATATTAGTGTCCTTCATCATCCCAAGAACGTGATGAAGAGAATTTCAGTGCAGGACAATTCCAGAGCAACAGTTAAGGCTGAAATTTTAATAGCTACTGCATTTACCGCAAGGTTGGAAAGAAGGAAAAAACAGCACAAATAGCAGTCTGAAAGTTATGAGAGTATAATCTTAAACTATGAGATAGCACAGCAGGGAATAAGACTCTTGCTGTGACAAGAATGATGACGCCTTTTCATCTCCCCCTTAAAACCACATAGCACAAACAATCTCTTCTCTACCCTCTCTACCCACAGTCACTTCTCTCGATCAGTAACTGTTAATTTGTTGCTCCTAGTTGCATTTTTAAGAGAATTCCATTATTCTGAGTGCCTTATCTCTGTAGGAGATTATATACAAGGGCTGTTCTGAAAGTAATGCTTCCTATTTTATGATGTTGGCTCACGGTGTCAGAGGTAGATGGTGCTACGACAGGAGAGGTTGAACCTTCCTGTCAATACTCCATTACATTTTGTTGCTGTGTGACAGATGACAGCAGAGGTGTACAAAGAGGACAGGTGTACAGAGGTCTGACAGAACGGCGTACAAAGTGGAAGTGCACCTGAAGCAAAGGTGTGCCACTTGCATTCACTGACACTTGTTGAGCATGTCCAGAGACCAAACAGTGAAGGTGAGCTGGGGGGGGGTGCATTTCATTAGTGGCAACAGTAACAGTGGGTCACCTCCTATGGTGCACGTTTTCATGGGCATGGCCTGCAGGCTCTTGCTCATAACTGGTATAAACACACAGTTAATGGCTCAAAAACAGTGTTTTGTAGCTGAGAATTTGCTCTATCAAATAGATCTATTGTGCTCTTTGTATCTGTTGTCATTTCCACGGAAATAAACAGGAAGCATTACCTCCAGAGTGACCTACATATAACTAGATTTGCAAAACAGAGGTTTTTTTTCCCCCACATCTGTTCTAAGTCTCAGATTAAGAATTTGGATCATATATTAAAATAAAGAACAAAATAAGCAAACAAAAACCTCCAAACCAGAACATTTTAATATTCCTTCCTTTGAGCTTAATCAATCTGATATCTCACAGTCTTCATTTATATTCCTTACTTCTTGAAGGTCTTGAGAAAACCTTATATTTTCGCTGCCTCATTAGCCTCCTCTAATATTAGTTGTAGAATTACCGAGTTGTAGAGCTAAATATTTACTCAGCACCTTACTTCTCAAAATAATTTTGAAGGGATCACTGCATCCATTTCCACACATGCTTGTTTCAAATGTTATTACTTCCTTCTTACAGTTTCACCTTGCAACACTTTATAGCAGAGAATTACAAGCATTTCTACAAGATTTAATTAATCTTACTGATTACACAAGAAATTTTTAAAGCAGTTTTACATTTGCTGAGGTTACCAGCACAGTATAAACATCACTGGATGCTGACCTACCGCAAATATTTGCCCACTAATACTTAATATCATCAGAATAACATTTGCTTGCATACCTTTTCCTAGGAAGACTTCACTGTGCTTACTAATCCTGATCAGTTCTACTTTGATTTGAGATATGTGCCCAGTGGCAGCCACAAACTATATCCCTGTCCAGGGTCTTTATGAATAACATTTGTTGTAACTCTATGCAACAATTTTTAAAGTACTTTTCCTATTATGATTCAGGACTGTTTTATGACTGTCTTAATGCAAAAGACTTCTTTTGAATATGATATTCCTTTAAAAATGACTCCTTTCTTCCAGAGGTTTCTCAAACCAATATTGTGCATTTTTATGAACCTGATATACTCAGTAATTTAATTTCTTCTTTTTTTGCTTCTCCATTTTTTCGGTGTGATTTTACATGCAAGTTTAGAGACAACAATTCTCAAAAACAAATTCCTGAGCTTAAGAAAAAAACCCACAAAGACTTCAGAAAAGCTCTCCTAACAAATGTTTTATTTTTAACTAAATTGAAAATTTCTAAAACTCTATAAATCTATTTTCTCAGCATCTTACATTAACCACTAAACCTAGATGGCAGGAGACAGTACTGAAATTTAGACCTTACGTTCATTGTCCTGAAGAAAGTCTCCACGATGCTGTTCTGTCTTAAGCTTTAGAAAAAGGATACAGGACAAATCATCGTTAATTTCCATGTAGTAGGCAATATTTGGTCTTTTTTTCTCTTTAATGAGAATACAAGAACCTATTCTCATCATCACAGTGCGGGAATAGAGAAACTTTGCATGGGGTAATATGGCCCATCAGGAAAGAATATTTTCACCCCGTGTCAGAGGGAGACCCTTGCATCTTCTAACTTCTCTGCTATTTTTTGCAGTGTTGTTTAAATACCTCTATTTAAAATGGTAACACATATAAATAAAGTGGAAATCTTTCTCTATGATTGGATATTATGCTTCAGGGTAACCTGAAAAGCACGTGGCAGTTTGTCTCAGCAAATTCCTTTGCAAGTCTGAGGTGTAAACACACTATGAGTACACAGCAACTCTTACACGGCAGTCATCAGATAATCAAGGAAACACTATCACCATTTATAACCATCTTTTGTCCTGAATTTAAATACTGTGATTACTTCTTAGTCAAATCCTTTGCTGCATCAAAAGAGGTGTAGCCAGCAGGGTGAGGGAGGCAATTGTCTCCCTCTACTTTGCCCTCATGAAGCCCCATCTGGAGTCCTGTGCCCAGGCCTGCGGCCGCCAGCACAAGAAAGATACAGAGCTGCTGGAGCAGGTCCAAAGGAGCCCACAAAGATGATCAGAGGGCTGGAGCACCTCTCCTATGAAGAAAGGTTGAGGGAGTTGGGCTTGTTTAGCTTGGAGAAGAGAAGGCTATGGGGAGAGCTCATTGCAGCCTTCCAGTACTTTAAGAATGCTTATAAACAAGACTGAGACAGAATTTTTACATGGCCAGATAGTGATAGGACACAGGGGAATGGCTTGAAACTAAAAGGGAGGAGATTTAAATTAGACATTAGGAGGTAATTCTTTACTCAGAGACACCGGAACAGGTTGCCCAGAGAAGCTGTGGATTCCCCATTCCCAGATGTGTCCAAGGTTAAGTTGGATGGGGCACTAGGCAGCCTAGTCTGGTGGGTGGCAACCAGCCCATGGCAGGGGGGTTAGAACCAGACGATCTTTAACATCCCTTCCAACCCAAGCCATTTTATCATTCTGTGCTTTCCAATATACAAATACCTTTATATAACCTATGGTTTTCTTAATACTCCAGCTTTTTAAAGGAAAACATAAGACTACAAAAGGCTGTGTACCCTTAATGTATGCATCTGGTATTGCATTTTAGCACAAACACGAAATAAAGTGGAAGTTACCTACAGCATCACAGTAAATTTATTCAATTCAGAAACCAGAGTAAATTGCATATTTTCTGAGTTCTACTAATAAATTTCATATGCTTGCTAGAAAATAAACATCTTTACCTTGAATATTCAGAAAATTTATATAATCACAGTTCCAGGAATGGGAACATTTTGTCATTCTTAATTTACTCAAAATGCACTGATGAATTAGCTCAGATTGGTGAAGTCTGATTTTAAATCTGCAGCATATTATTAGAAAGGAACACAGTCCAGATTCATGGAAATGGATACTGAGTGCATCTGATGATTAATCCATCCAACCATGAATAGAAAAATAGTCTAGAAATAATGGATGAACAGTTTTCTCTACCTGGTATGTTAGTGATCATGCTAACTTATCAAATTAACAAAAGCCAGGCTTCTCAGAGTAGTTACGCCAGGTCTAGGACATGTTCTTACCATGTGGCTGATGCTATAGGCATAAATCAGTATTTTGCATATACTTTATCTTCAACAACATTACAGAGGTCATCAATCACTTTGCGGCATTACTACCTCTATTTGTGACAGACTTAGCATGTTTTCTACCAAAATGTATTTTCACAGAAACAACAATTTTTGAGAAATTTAAAAGGCGTATTTCTTCAGTATAAATGCAGTCCTTCTGTTTGGTAAAGCAGTTTGACATCCTTAATATTCAATTCAAGATGAACTGCAATTTATTCCTCTGCTTTATTGCCATATGGAATGAGCGATTAGGTGATATTAGTAACCAAAGTCGCAGGATTTGACCAATTTCCCAGACTAGTGGACCATCACCCAGCTTCCTCCCTACTCAGTTTAGAAGAGTAAACATTAAATGTTATGCATAACCCCCACCACAGGTCCACAAGAAGAGCATTGAACATAAATGTAAAGTGCAATGACATTATAAGCAAGCTATGATCTGGAGAAATGAATAAGTTCATTTTGACCTAATCTGTCTATAATATAAGAACACATAAAGCAGATGAAACTTAGAAATTAAATTCAGAATTAAATCCCATTCCTGTCTTGGGACTTACTGAGCTTAAAAGCTGATATACTGTTTATAAATAAATATTCTACATAGAATTCCCATTTCTTTATAAATTGCTGAATAGGAATCAAGAAGGGCTGCTTGATTATATTGCCTGGAAATTGTTTTTATCAGTGAATAAGAACAACATTCCTAATCGTGGTAATTAGAGTGCTGAAGAAGCTTTTGTCCAGTGTTCTCATATTACCCCTGGGAATTTCAAAAGCTTCAAAACACTTCTGAAGTAGGGTATTATTTCCATACTCATTTTACAGATACACAGATACATGAGTGACTCATACAAGGTTGAAGTCTACAAGAGAAGTGGAAGTTGTCCTATGAGTTCCATGGACATGGCTACTGCTGTAAAAACACTTGACAACACATTGCAAATTCCTTATATGTATGAGATTAAGATGACTAGAACAGAAATACTTCTAGTGAGTGCTATCCTCTGTTAGTGCAATATTTTACATAAAATCCATCCAGAAATTACAGCTGTACATAAGAGAAGATAGAGTTTACAAAGGATTTAAGTGAGATATATACTTTTCATATGCATTGTGCCATCCATTATTTACTCATTTTCATTTGTATATAATTAGATCAGCATATACAATTTGGTTCAAGTACAAGACCTGAAATAGCAGATGATGAAATAATTTCTCTGCATATGTTTCTTGGGTCTGCTTTCAAAAGTATTAGCTATATTAGAACATCTTTCTGAAGAAGAAATAAGGGGAATTTATTGGCAAAATCCTACACAAATTACAAAATAAAAAGATTCCCTATTCCTTCAATATGGGGAAGTATTCATTTTCATAGATCTTTGCCATCTTAGTAATGGTAATGGAACACGGATATTCCATCCAAGTAGTAGACTATGCCTTATCCTCTCAAAATCTTTAATTTTGAATTAAAATAAATGTATTAGTGGCACATGGTCAACTGAAAAAACACATTTGTGTCTGAGATTCTTTCTGCAGCAAATACTCAATTACTATAATTGAAATTTATTTAGGGGAAGAAAAACCTCAGTTTGTTCTATATTTGACAGTGTCTTCAAAAAATGCAGTCTTTCCCTATGACATCTAAATATGCCTTAATCTTCAGAAAGTGCAAGAATGAATTTCTCCTTTCAGAGGCAGCAGTCATTAGCTATTGTTAGGGGCAAATATTAGTCAAATCCACAAAATTAAAGCTAGTGCAGTGCAAATATCCCAGAGCTACTGCCCAACAACCAGTCTGTAAACCAGCACAGCATATCTAATTGAGGAGATGCTCAGTGTTCTGTATATGCAGTACTCTATGAATATTTTCTGAACACAATTTCTGTACCACGCAATTTCTATCTCTGTACTGTGCTTGATATGTCTACACCAGATCATACAAAACTGCAAAAAGGTGCAAATTTGTAAACTAAATTATGTTACTAGGCCTACTCATACTACCAGTGGAGCAAGATAGTGGAATTCAGATTTACAGGGCCATTGCATCCTCTCTCTGTCCTGCAGCTGCACATGAAGTAGGAACTGATGAGAAATTAACCAGTCATGCAACATGAAATTTTAGCACAGATGGGGCAAATTGTGTGTAGCTGCTTTCCAGGTTCAAGTGGATGCTGAAGGTCCGGAGGCAAATTCTCCCTGTTTACTTCACCATTTTCTTATGCAAATACAAGAATTTATAATTCTGCTTAAAGAAAAGTATTTTTGTAAAATGATTTCTATATTTTTATTTCCACAGATCATGTTGTGTGTGAAGAAGAATTCAAATATGCTATGCTAGCTCTAAACTGTATATGTCCAGCTACCTCTACATTAATCACACTGCTGGTTCATACATCCAGGGGACAGTAAGTATATATTACCATTAAAAAACACACACCTTCAGAAGTTATAGCTGAGATTCTGTGTAACATAGCTTACCCTGAATTTTGGGCAACCACTGCAGTTTTAAAAAAATTGATATTTTCTGCTCTTTAAAGACATCAAGATATTTTAGTTAATGTCAGCTAATTTCAAAGATCTTCTCATGCTCCAAATACTTAATTTCTTGCATAGCGTTGTGTCAGTTTCACAATAGAAAGTGTTCATTGACTTAATTTTTTTTTTCTTTTGCTAACATATAGAATACCATGTTCTATTCAGTGCATGGACGTTAAGAAGCAAGAGAATACACATACGAAGAGATGGTTTTTAACAGTCACCATATATGCATACAGAAAGGCATATGGAATTACAGTGCATAATCACCTTAGAACTTCTCTATATTTATTAGAATAATTCTATCAAATCTATTATTTCTATTATGCTATTGTCTTGGAACACTAAGGTATTCTTAAAAAAATGCCACGGGCAGAAAGAAGCATTAACAAACTCAACCTGAATATATCCGTAAAAGCAAAGTACACGCATAGACTGTACATTTGACAGCAGCAGAAATGCATGTTTTCTCAACTAACCACATGCCCAGTAATATCCTGATATTCACAAGCAGAGTTATTTAACCTTCTGTATGGCACTTGCAGTATTCTCCCCTGCCAAAGATAGGGAACAGTGAAATAATAGCTAGAACTTTTGTTACCAGCAACAACAAATGTCAAGGTTTTAATACCCCTGTCTGAAGTAGAATCTGTTAGTCCGAATGCAACAAAGTATTGTTTCTGTGCCTCTTGAAAATCATGGTAACATACATTCTCTACCTGCCCACTTTTCATTTCATGACATGCATGAACAGAATACAGAGCCATTTAAAATTATTCCATATTATTTGTACATGAAAGAAGAACAGTATACCTAGCAGCTATCAGAGTTTTCTGTAAGCACAAAAACTGACATATGCAACATTTTCTACTATGCATGAGAACATCAGCATTTCTAACTCAGACATATTGATCATCTAATATAAATCCCCAACTGTTGTTCAAATAACTACAGCAAAATGCAAAAGTACTTCACAGAATCACAGAATTGTAGGGGTTGGAAGGGACCTCTAGAGATCATCTAGTCCAACCCCCTGCCAAAGCAGGCT
>JANHGO010000020.1:19873010-19895569 GCA_024606505.1 Aquila spilogaster | reverse complement strand
TTTAGTGGGCATGGTTGATGGTTGGACTCGATGATCTTGAAGGTCTTTTCCAACCTAAATGATTCTATGATTCTATACTGGTAATCTAAGTTACACTGCCCTAATAGCATCACAAGATGGATGCATTGCATAGCAAGATATAACTAATATATCAAGTTGTTATGGCAAGAAAAAAATTAACAGAATTATTTTAAAATATATATTAAATCAAGGTCTTGCTTTGAGTTCTGATGACTTAAATTCCTGTTACATCCACTTTAAAATGTACAGCTTTTACTACGTGAACTGAAATATCAGCTCTGTATTAATCACCATCGATATCAGTGGTAATTTTTGATCACTGACTGCAATGCATTGCATGGAAAGCACACAGAAGAGAACATATTTTTTCCCTCATCTCCCGAAGAAGCATATATTGTATAACGTGAATAGAAGCATAATTTTTTTTCAGTTATCTCTGTTTATAGTATGTACATATACACCTCCTTTTTACTTGGGAGAAATGTGAACATTTTTTAAAGTCACTGCAATATAGTGTAGAAATTGCTACATATGTAAAACAGAGCATCACCAATACTATATTAAGAGACTGAATCTAAGAAATCACTTAAAGTGCTTATCTGTATTTTAATTTCTCTTCCCTGGAATATTTCTCCAGGGTAGAATCTGGGAGAGTAACTGAGTGGAAAAAACGTGGAAGCCCACATAACCAGCTTTTGTACACAAACACATGTATATACCAAGTGAAAAGTGAGAAAATGAAACAATAATACAAGGTTATTATATTAACAGTACATCACACCGAGTTAATCTTATGAAGCTATATAAGGCATTTCAGTATCCATTTTATATATATTACATATTTGTAGACTGCTTCTTCAAAAAAGAGTTAGCAAATGGAAAGCAATACATATTTCGGAGTGTTAAAACTGCAAATGCGTGAAGTAATCATCAAGAGATTTTAACTTTAAGGAGTCTTTCCCTTTCCTATACAATTACCTAAAAATATTTAATGTTGAGATTCATGCTTTTAGTTTTACAACACTCACTTCTATGGGTCTGGGTTTGTTTGTTTTTTTTAATAAAATGGTGTCATTTGAATAATTTTAATAAGCATTCTTCATTCTTAACAATTCTTGCACCTTCTGACAAAACCAGGCTTTTTAGACAAAATAATTAAAAAAAAAAATCAAATAAAATAGCTAACGTTGAGAAGAAAAGTGAAAGAGTAAACTTAGTGTGAAATGTACAACCGAAATTGTATTTACGGGTACAGTTTTGGTTTATCCAGTAAATTTAATCTTGGCGCAGGTGTGTAATACTCAAGAATGAAAAAAATAAGTCACCTATATTTCATTGTATATAAGCTATATTTCTATGCATATGGCATATAGGAAACAGCCTTTTCTCACCACTTTTGCAAGGCAATGTGGTCTGTGAATGATTGCTGTGGAAAGGAAGGGAGGAAACTGGTAATGTCAAACCCTGTGCAGTGAAGCCACACCATCACTGCAAGTGACTCTCAATGTGTTTCCCTGACACCTTTTGCATAAAAAGATTAGGTAATATCTTCAACAACACAGGTTTTTGAAATCTGTCCCGCATCCACTCCTAAACCTCTTACTCTTCCTGTAGTATATCTGTATGGCCATCATCTATCCCATTACCCAGCCATTTGCTACTTCTAAGGTGTGTTGGCAGTTCATTCCCTTAAGACAAAATAACAAAAAACCCTAAATATGAAAAAAAACCCTAAGGAGGATAAGTCACCATATGCTATAGAAAAAGTGATTGCATACAAGGAAACCTTATAGCAGGGTACATCCAAGTTCTGAAATCTCCTGAATGGGCACAGCAATCCTACGTCTATGAAACTGTTAATAAGAAAAATGTGAAATAATATATTTTACCATCCTGAGAAGATCTTCCTCTTAGGACTTCATTCTAGTATTTCTAATAGAAAAAGTACTTGCTAACATCTCAATTGACATTAAAATATTATGGTTTGAAAATGTCAATTGCGCTCTGTTCCAGGCAGAGATTTTCCCTTGTGTTCATGAGTCTGAAAGCTTTTCTTATTGCTGATGCTGCAAACGTAATGAATCATTCTTTATATTTTATCTTTCAATACCACCAATTTCATGACTAGGCAAGGCATTTCAACCCAAGTATTGCTTCCTATGTGTAACTCTCAAATATTCTTTTTTAGTTCTGAAATAAAAACTGATGGCTGATACACTGAAATTAGCCATATTTCATGAAATTCAATATATGAATGTATTATCACATACTTTACTTTTATGGGATAGCAGTAATCATCCTGCAGTTAACTCACTCTTGATGCATGGTAACAAGTACAAAAACTAACAGGCTCAGAAATCTATTGGAATCCTTTGGTCAGTAGCTGGCTAATTTCTGACATCAGTTATTCAAATGTTTTAGTTGCACAAAAATGTAGATCTGTTTTTAATTGAGCTGATTATTTTTTAGAATTATCCACAGCTTGAAACTCTTAATTCCTGATGTCCTCATTTAATGTTATTTAAATTCTGAGTCTCTTTGGAAGGACCTATCTAATACATCATTCTGGATTAATTAGACATGACTCATCACTACCATCTAAGTTTTCACACGATTCTTCCACATCTAAATGCCACCCCTTCCAAATTATACCATCCCCAACACTTGCAGAAAGATAGGAGAGGGACAAAATACCTTATTAGTAGAAGACTTCTGGAAACAAACCCTCTATTCTGCATTCCAACAAATAGAATATATTATACTAGGATCATAAGATAATGGAGGTTGGAAGGAAGCTCAGGAGGTCTCGTGTCTGACAGGGGTCAGTTGCGAACACAGACCACATTTGCTCAGGGCTTTATCTAGGTTGGTGTTGAAAGTGTTCAAGGGTGGAGACAACATAGCCTTTCTGCACAACCTGCTCCACTGCCTGACTGTCTTCATGGGGAAAAGGTTTCTCCTCATATCCAGCCTGAATCTCTCTTCTCAGCTTACATACATTGTCTCATGTCTTCCAGCCATGCATCACTGTGCAGAGCCTGGCTCCATCTGCTCAGTAACCATCCTGTAGGTACTGGGGGCTGCTCTTAGGCCCCCCTGAAGCCATCTCTTCTGCAGGCTGAACAAGCTCCATTCCCTCAGCCTCTCCCCACAGGACCTCTGCTTCTGTCCCTGACCATCTTGGTGGTCCTCTGCTGAACTCAGTCCAGCTTATACGTCTGCTGTATTGAGGGCCTGCAAACTGGATGCAATGTCTAGATTCAGTCTAGGTTGTGCTGACTAGAGGAGGATAATCACTGCCCTCCATCTAGTCACTGTGCTCCTGTTAAAACAGCCCAGGATGCTGTCAGCCTCCTCTGCTGTCAGGGCGCACTGCCAGCCCCTGCTCAGCTCGCTCTCTGCCAGGACCCCCAGGTCCTTTCCAGCAGAGCTGCTGCCCAGCCAGTCAGCCCCCAGCCCGTGCCAATGCAGGTGGTTACGCAGTCCAGAGGCAGGACTCTGCTTGGGCCCTTGCTGAATTTCATGAGGTTCTTGTCAGCCCATTCCTCTATCTTAACTTGGTCCATCTGAATGGCAGTCCTGCCCTCAAGTGTTTGGACTGTTCCCTCCAGTTTGGTATCATCTGCAAACCTGCTGAATGTGCACTCTTTCACCTCCTCCAAGTCATGGATAAAGATGTTTAACAGAACAGGTTCCAGTGCAGATCCCTGTGACACCCCACTTGCCCCAGGTCTCTGGGTAGAATACATGCCATTTACCACTGCCCTAAGACTCCAACCATCTAACCAGCATTTTACCCATATAGTTTTCCACTTGTGTAATGTCTGAACGTGGAAACGAGAATACTGTCTTGAGACACAGCATTCGTGTGCCCAGAGGTGTAACTCCCCAGATCATCCTTTTGTTTGAAGATGGGTAAAACTATTAATTTTTCTGCCGTTGTTGGAGACCTCCCCCAGTCTCCACAACCGTTCAAAGATAAGAAAGCAACCGTACAAGGACATTGGCCTCCTCTCTCTGCACCCAGCTGATTCTGTGGGTTTGTATGGGTTGAGTTCTCTGGCGCAATCCATGTCCAAAATCATCCACTGCTGATGATTCTCCTCCTGCTTGAAGCCTGCTTCAAAGCAGAGGCCTGAGAGACCTTGTTGGTAAACACTGAGAGTACCTCAGCCTTGTCTGTGTCTGCAGAATTACTGGATTGCCTGTGTATGTGTATATATATTTATGTATTTAAATATATGTAATATACATAATAAATAATATTATTTATATAACAGGTATGTGAACATCCACACCATTGGTATTTTATAGTCTTAAAATGAGTTTTCTTCAATGGAGTCAGTCTGACGAGGTTTTTTTTTCTAATGTAACATGGTTATTGGTATTTCACTGTCATCACCTCATACTTTTTTATTCTAGGATCATCAAACCATTTTAAGAGCATGGGCAGTTAAAGACTTTGCTCCAAATTGTCCTTTGTATGTCCAAATACTGAAACCTGAGAATAAATTCCACATCAAGTTTGCAGGTAAGTGTAAGATTTCAACCATTGGAAGCACTTGTCAGTATTTGGCAGTTTCCTTCATAAACACACAAGAAAAGTGAGATTCCCTAGGCATATTTGCTGGTTAGAAGCAGATTAAGAGTGCAGTGTTGTAAAATAACATGGGCTGCATATATCCTATCGGTAAAACGTCATGTTTTACATTGAAAACTTATTTATAAGCACTTTCAAGGATTATTACTCTTTAATGTTACATAATATACAGAGTAGAATTATTTGATACATAACACATTGTTACTCCTTAATTATAGATCCAGGTAGGTTTCCAGCTTGCTATATCCATGTCTTTAAATCGTTTCTGTCTACTAAAACATCCTAAGGGCTATATGAGATGATCTGCTTAGTAAAGGCCAAATTTTATCCAACAAACAATTAAAAAAAAAATCTTCCCATTGGACTGTTTTTTTTTCCTAAGTGGTCTGAAAAACATTATTTTAATTGCTTTCCAGTATTTTGGAAAGAGATATATAATTTAATTTTATATCCAGTAAAATGTGTGTCTTAGAAACTATGACATAAAATGCAAAATGACATTAAGAAATCCAAACAAATCCTCTCTTATAAGAAGAGAATACCAGCTTTAATCTGAGAACTTTTTCCTCTGCACTATGTAGGTAGGTGTCTCTCGCTCTGCCTATATATGAACACACACATATACATATATATGTACATACAGACATATATATCCTCATGGGCAAAACCGCACAAATACTTTTATAATGAACTCATTTTGCTTGTCTTTGAGAAAATATCTCTATGAAGGGGAAGCAAAGCTTTCCTTTTCAGCTGTAATTTTGAAAATTCAGTTTTCTTGAAGGTATTCTAAAGGAAGAAAAGATTGCCGATTCATGCAAAAATCAAAAAAACTCTATGGAAAAATATTAGTCTCTTCCATCATCCCAGAATGTGATGAAAAAGTAAATTCCAGTGCAGAACAATTCCAGAGCAACAGTTAAAGCTGTAATTTTAAAAGCTACTGAATTTACCACTAGGTTGGAAAGAAGGAAAAAAACATCAAGAGCAGTTCTGAAGTTATGAAAGTGTAATCTGAAACTATGAGATGGCAGAACAGGGAATAAGACTCATGCTGTGACAAGAATGATGGTGCTTTTCATCTCCCCCTTAAAACCACACAACACAAACATAATCTCTTCTCCCTACCCATGACCACTTTTTTTTTTTATCGGTAACTGTGTTAATTTGTTGTTTGTAATTGTATTTTTAAGAGAGTTTCATTATTCTTGATGGTTTGTCTCTGTAGGAGCTTATATATAACTAGACTTGCAAAACAGAGGTAATTTTTTGTATCTAAGTCTCAGATTGAGAATTGGGACCATAGTTTTTTTTTAAAAGCAAACAACAACAGGAAAACCAAAACCTCTTTCTGTAATATTTCCTTCAACTAAGTTTAACCAATCTGGTATCTTATTGCCTTCATTTATGTTTTGTAGTTCTTCAAGGGCTTGAGGAGACCTTATATATTCTGTGCCTCATTAGGCCCCTCTAATATTAATTATAGTAATGCTGTATTGTAAGTCTAAATATTTATATAGCACCTTACATCCCAAAAGAATTTCACATGGATCACGGGCATCACAGCATCCATTTCCACACACTCTCTGCACAACAGTAAAAGCAGAGAATTACAAGCCTTCCTTCAAGATTAATTTAATATTACTCATATAAAGCACAGGAAATTTTTAATGCAGTTTTAAATTCAGCAAGGTTATGAACATGGTATAAACATCACCACTGGATGCTTACCTACTGCAAATGGTTAGGCCACTGATACAGTCATGAGAATAACATTTGTTTGCATACATTCTCCTAAGAGGACTCTACTTTGGTTATTAATCTCATCCAGCTCTTCTTCATTCTGGAATGCGTACCCAGTGGGGGATGCAGACTATAGCCATGTCCAGAGTGCTTATGAATAAAATTTCTCATAACCCTACGGAACATTTTTCTAAGTGCTTTTCCTGTTATCATCCAGGACTGCTTTATTACTGCCTTAATGCAAAAGCTTCTTTTAAATTTGATATTCCTTTAAAAAATTACTCCTTTCTTCTGGAGGTTTCCCAAAACAATATTGTGCATTTTTATGAACCTGAAATATTCAGTAATAGGATTTCTTCTTTTTTTTTTTTTCTTTACACACAGATTTAGAGACTATAACTGTCAAAAAGAAAGTTTCTAAATGTAGGAAAAATACAGCCAAGGAGTTTCAGAAAGTCCTCCTAACAAAAGTTTAACTTTTAACTACATTGGAAATTTATAAAACACTAGAAGCCCAGTTTCTCAGCAGCTTATATTAGGTTCATCAGTCGTCTTAGATTGCATGAGACAGTCCTGAAATTTAGACCCTGACTGCATTTTACTGTAGAATAGCATCCTGGAGATTTTCTGCCTTAGGCTTCAGAAACAGTATATAGGACAAGTAATTGTTATAATTTATTCCCATCTGGTAGAGAAGACTTGTACATTCTTCCTTTCTTTAATGAGAGTACGAGAACTTATTCTTGTCATCACAGCAAGAGAATGGAGACACTTTGCACAGGGTAATACGGCCTGTCAGAAAGGCATGTTTCCTGTCTTTCCACCTGACGCCATCCTGTGTTTTCTCTGTTATTTTTTACAGTGGAGTTTAACTACTTTGTTTAAAATAGGAACTTATGCTTATATTAATACAATGGAAATATTTCTCTGTGTTTGAATGTGATTCTTCAGTGGAATCTGAAAAGTGTAGGGCATAAGTGTTTGTGTCAGCAAACTCCTTTGCAAGTTCAAGGTGTGAACACTCTATAAATATACAGTGACTCTAACATGACAGTTGTCAGATGGGCAATGAAACACTGTATCACCGTTGTTAACCGTCATGTCTTAAGCTGACATGCTTTGATTACTCCTTAGTAATTTCCAATATACAAATGCCTTGACACGCCCAGTTTTTCTTTCACTAATACTGCATTTTCCTTCACTGGCAGTTACATATGGTTTTCTTAATCTTCCTGCTTTTCCTTTGAACACATGGGTGTACAAAAGGCCATGTACCCTTAATGCATGCATCTGGCCTTGCATTTCAGCACAAACATGAAATAAAGTGAAGACTGTCCACAGCAGAGCAATATATTTATGCAATTCAGAGACTGGAGTAAATTGCATATTTTCTGAGTTGAACTTAAAACCATTATATATTTGCTAGAAAATAAATTAATCGCCTTTACCTTGAATATTCAGAAATTATGTATAATCACAGTTCGAGGAACTGGGGATACATTTTGACATTCTCTGTTTATTCAAAATGCACCAATGAATTAGCACAGACTGGTGAAGGCTGACATTAAACCTTCAGTATTTTTTTCGAAAAGAACATAGTCCAGATTCACCAAAATGGATATTGAATGCATCTGATGATTAATCTATCCAATTACAAATAAAAATAGTCTAGAGATAATGGATGGGCATTTTTCTGTGTCTGGTAGTGATCATGTTAACTTATCAAATTGGCAAAAGTAAGGTTTCTTAGAATAGTTGTGTCAGGTCTAGGACATTCTTACCACATGGCTGATGCTGCAGGCAGAAATCAGTATTTTGTTTTATATTCAGGAACATTACAGAAGTCATAACTCACGGCACTGCATTGCTACATCTATTTGACACAGACTTAGCAACAAATTTTCTGTCAAAATATATTTTCAACAGGAACTACAGTTTCTGGAAATTCTAAATGGAATATTTCTTTAGTATAAATGCAATCGAGATACTTCTGTTTGGTAAACTGATTTGGCGTATTTAATATTTAATTCAAGATAAACTGCAGTTTCCTCTGCTGCTTCACTGCCAACTGAATGAGTAATATAATGATTCTAGTACCTGCTGTCACAGGACCTGACTGATGTCCCAGACCTGAGGTGTGGGAGACCTGTCACCTAGCTTCCTCCCTACTCACTTTAGAAGAGAAGGCATCAGATAAAGTTCTGTATAACCCTCACCACAGCTCCACAAGAAGTCCTGAACATAAATATGAAACACAGTAACATTACAGGCAAACTATAATCTGTCAGATAATTGGAGAAATGAGCAAGTTATTTTTGACCTGATCTGTGTCTAATACAAGAACTTAACTCCAGCCAAGAGGAGAAACCCATAGCACCTCTCCTCATGTTTCAAATGGCTACAATAGTCCTAATCATGGTAATTAGATCACTGAAGGATCTTTCACCTCATGTTCTCAAAGTACCTCTGAGAATTCAAAAGCTTCAAAACAGTTCTGAAGTAGGTAGGCTATTACCTTCATATACCCATTTTACAAATGCATAAAATATCATGAAGGGCATAAATAGCTCACACAAAGTCTAAAAGTCTGCAGTAGGAGTGGAGGTAGTCCTACGAGCCCCGGCTCCATGGCTTCTGATGTAAAAACACTTGACAACACAACATGAATCTCTTACGCATATGACATTAAGACGACTATTAGGACAGCAATGTGTTTGCTGTGTGCTATATTCTCTGTTAACATTTTTACGTAAAATCCATCCCAAAAGTCTACCAATATGTTAGAATATATAGAGGATTTAAGTCTGAGATATACTTTTCATTTGCATCGTGCCATCTGTGATTTATTCATTCTCATTTTTATATATTTAGGTCAGCATGTACAATTTGGTTCAAGTACAAGATCTGAAATAAGAGATGATGAAAATTCTCATGTATATTTTTTCTTGCTCCTATTTTCAAAAGTATTAGCAATAATATAACAACATTCTAAACAAAAAATAAGGGGAGGTTATTTGGCAAAATCCTATACAAATTCAAAAATATAGAGAATTCTCATTCCTTCAATATCAGGAAGTCAATATTCACTTTCATAAAACTGCCATCTGACTAATGGCAATGGAATGTATATATTCCATCCAAGCAGTAGACTATGCCTTACTCTCTCAAAATCTCTAGTTTAAAATTCAGATAGTTTTATTAATGGCACATGGTCAACTAAAAGAACACATTTCTGTCTGAAATGTTTTCTGCAGGAAATATTTAATTGCTATAACTGAAATATATTTAGGGGAGGAAAACTCATTTTGTTCTATATTTGACAGGGTCTCTTTATATAACTAAATTCGTTCTTTCTCTATGACATTTAAATAGGCCTTGATCTTCAGAAAATGAGAGAATGGATTTCTCCTTTCACTAGTCAATGATTCTGTTACTGAAAAGCCTCTAGAAATTTCAAAAAAAGGAATAGAGGAGGCATGCAAAGTATGCCCTAACTTTTGTTTTCAGTAAGTGGTGTGCTTATAGCTATACTATAAATTCTATCTAGAAAGTAGCTTAGTTGGAGAGGTAAGGTGGCTCTAAGGATTTCAGTGATACATTAGTGCAACTAGAAGCAGAGGTATGTAGACAGCTCAGATCTAGGTGGGGAGATTATTTGCTTACTTTTAGTCAGCAGTTTTCATATGGCTTATGTTTTGATCATTAGCTGCACTACTTGTATTATCCTTTCTCATCAGAAGCAAATTCTGCTCCCATTGAAAGTAACATAGACTAAATCAAACATTAAATTCAGAAGAAAAAAAAGTACTTAGCATGCAATAAATGCCTTCATGACCTTAGAAAACCTTTATGACTAACTTTCTACACTGACAGGAAGTTTAATTAAGTTGTAAGTTTTGTGCTTATCCCTTCTTATATCTATTTTAATACTGTCAGGTGTACGTGAATGACATTTAAGAGTAATTTCTAGTTCCTTTTCGTGCCATCACCAGCACTGGAGAGCATTTAACTGTGATCTGAATTTTAAGCACTAGCCATCCATGTTCAATAATAATTCATACAATACTGAAAGCATGTGCAGAAGATTTGACAGTTTTAAGTATAAGCCAATATAGAGGACTAGATATAATGCCTCTGTTGCATTCTCTTCTCATTTCCCCTCCCCTAAATTCCATTAGAAGACAGAAAGAAGTAGGTATGTCTATCACACTGTTCCATCTCAGCAAGTACTAATGTGCAGACGTACTTTCTTGCAAGGACTCTCAAAAACAAAGCACAATTTTGTGACTACAAAAGCCAGACAAGGACTGGGGTAAAAAGAATGCAAAGTTGTAAAAAACTGGAAAAGACAAGACACCGCCACCACCCCCACCACCCCACCCTCCCATGCATAGGAGGCAGCAGCTGTTAGCAGTTCCTGAGGGAGATGTTGGTCAAATCTACGTCGCACACTGAAGTTCAGTGCAAAATCCCAGAGCCACTGCCAAATAACCAGTCTGCAAGCCAATACAGCCTATCTGATCATCGGCACTCCTGCACTGCAGTGTCCTAAGTATGCTATTTCCTGAGCACAACATTATATGTATGTACAATGCTTGATGTCTCTATACCAGTTTATGCAAAACTTCAGAAGGTGCAAAATATGCAGACTAGAGTATGCTACATGGCTTACTCATACAACTAGTGCAGCAAGATAGGGGAAGCAGGATTCACAAAGCCATTGCATCCTCTCCGTCTGTAGCTGCAGGACAGAAATATGAACTGGATGCAAAATTAACTTTACTCATGCAATCTGAGAGCGAGCATAGATGGAGCAAATCATACACAGCTGCTCTCCAGGTTCAAGTGGAAGATGAAGATCTGGAGGCAAATTTTGATTGTCCCTCTCTTCACCATTTTCCTAGACAAGGAAAGGAATTGGTAATTCTGTTCAATGGAAAGTATTTTTGTGAAACAATTTATATCTTCTTTTTTTCTACAGATCATGTTGTGTGTGAAGAGGAATTCAAATATGCTATGCTAGCTCTAAACTGTATATGCCCAGCTACGTCTACATTAATCACTCTGCTGGTTCATACATCTAGGGGACAGTAAGTATATACTACCATTAAAAAAACCCCACCTTGTAAAAGTTATAGCTGATATTCTTTGGAAAATAGCTTACCCTGAACTCCCAGACAACTACAGGTTTCAAAAGGAAGTTGGAATTTTCTGCACAATAAAAGCATCAAGATGTTTTACTCAAGATATTATAATTTTAAAGAGAACTCCTCCCATATTTAACATTTGTTGCATGCTGTTGTGCCACTTCTACTACAGAAGGTATGAAAAATTTGTATTTCCAATTTAGTAGGTTGAATTATGGATCTATCACACAGTTCTACCTAAGAACACAAACAAGTCCCAAGAATACCTATTTTAATATGTTTATTTGAAGGTCTATTTTTGTATACATATAAAAATTCATATTCACTGAGCTAAAAAAATTTTTTTCTGATAACATATAAAATACTATTTGCTATTCAGTGCCCTTATGTTAAGAAGCAAGCAAATACACATGTGAAGAAAGGGTTTTTAAGACTATAACCACACTGCTGGAACGGGTACAGAATTGCGGTGTCTCTACAGACTGCATAGTCACAGTAGAACCTCTCTATATTTACCAAAATAATTTTACCACATCTAGTGTATCTGTGTTATGCTATATTCTTGGAATAATAAGGTATTCTCATTAAAATGTTGTGGACAAAGAGAAGCATTAAAGAGTAAATCTCCAAATATATCTGTAGAAATAGAATAGGTGCCTATAGACTGCACAAGAATACATTTGAGAGTCTAGCAAAATGCGTACTTTTTTTCAAGTAACCGTGGACCCAGTAATATCTTGATATTTACAAGCAGAGTTATTTAACCTTCTATATGGCATTTGTAGTATTCCCCTGTGCCCAGGATGGGGAAAACTGAAATTATTCCTAGAACTTTTACTACCAAGAGCAATGAATGTCAAGATTTTAATGGCACTGTCTGTACTAGAATCTGTTAGTAAGACGACAACAAAATACTGTTTCCATGCCTCCTGAGAATCGTGGTGGAATACATTCTTCATATGCCTAGCTTTCATTATCTGACATGCACAGAACACAGAGCCTTTTTCATTTATTTTGTATTATCTGTACATGAAAGAAGAGTAGTATTCCTAACAGCTAGCAGAGAATTTTCCATTAGCACAAAACCAGACATACAAAATGGAGTCTGTTTTCTGCTGTACTTAAGAACTTCAGCATCTCATTTTTAACACAGGCATATTGATCATTTATACAGATTCCCAACTATGATGCAAAGTAACTACAGTAGAATGCAAAAGCACTTATTTCTTTTGCAGTCAGAATTAATTGACGTGATCAGGGTTGTTAAAGTAACTGATTTCTAGTCTGGTCATTGTAGACTCAGAGCAAAAAAAAATTTTTGCACAGATAGTTGTCAGCATTACTTTGAATCCCTCTTACAGAAACATACAAGCTTGCTGTATAAATACAGAAAGACTGGAACAGTGAAAATGTCTAGTTGTCATTTTACTTTAGTCAGAACTCATCAAAGCATTTAATCTCAGATGGGCTCCAGAATACTGAGAAATGGCAAACTGGACATCTTGGAGCATGGGTATTAATGCTAAACTAATTTGTTGAATAGATCTGACTGTTCTTTAAAACCACACTATATCTGTGAAAGTTTAAAACAGACACACTTGAGGGGAAAAAACTTCAAAAATATTTCAAATTTGAGTAGTCTTGACCTCACAGTGCTAAAAATAAAAAACATAAAAAATCAAGTATTTCTCTCCCAAAATATCACTTTCTAAGTGTTCAAATTTAATATTTTTGTTACTTCCCTTAATTTCATTTTTGCTAAAATTTTACATAATTCCCATACATAAAAGGGTACATAATTCCCAAACTGGTGAGGTTTTTCTTCCCCTTTTATTCCTTACAACTTTTAAAAATCCCTTGGAAATGCTGGAATATGTTCTCAAGACTCTAATTTAACTGTGATTTTAGTTTTTCATTACGTTGTGTACAAGCGCATAAATCTGTTCAATGTATGATAAAAGTCACCAAGTCAAGCATTCAAAATTAGGAAATGAGGACAAAGCTATCTTTTTGCTAGACTGCTGTGATCCTATTAAAAAACCCTACTGTGCTGTTGAAAACATTAAGTAATGATGTACTTAAGCTTACTTTTTGCTTGTAACAGAGTGCTACGTAGGCCATGTTTAATCTGGAAGTTTTGTGTCCTTGAACGTTTAGTTAAGATCATCTTTAACAATTAGAGATTTAACCAATGATTTTTAACAAGTATATGCTTCTTGAATATAATATTCTAAATTCAAAGGACAGTAATCACACATAATTGAAAAAAATCGTATAAAATATTTAAATATGTGAAAATAAGTTCTGTTTCCTGAATTACCACTTCATTGTCCCAATTTTATCAATCTTATACTTATTTTACTTTTTTATTCATGATTTTTATGTGGAATACCATAATTGATTTAAACACTTGCTAACTAAAATAAACTCATAGCTAGATACAGGTATAAATCTGATCTTTAGAAGTATTATACTTAAGAAATTTATTTTCAAACTCTCTTATTGAGTATACACTAATGTTTTAGAGGAAAAATTCCTTTTAAACTTATATTTTTCATAAGCATCTCCTGAGATTTGCACTGACTCTAGAGCATTTGAACAGTGTTGGTAAAACAAATTATTCTGCACTTCATTGTCTTCAGGGGGAAATTTGTTTTCAAAATAGGTGCCGGTTTTGAGCTTCATCTACAGGTTGTCATTGTATTGCAGACATACAACTGCTTTGGATTTGACTATTTTCTAATGTTGAACAATATGAAAGATGAAGTCAGATGAACATTTGAGTTTGGCTAAGTATAAGTAAAAAGATTAAGTGTAAATAGATTGTTTACAAATAAAAGTTTTAACTATCCATGCATTTATATCCAAACTAAGTACTAAATTAGGTCTAAATAATGAAGAGCATTTGTTAAATAGACTTCCAACATTAACAGTGAACTGCTTTCCTTTACATTGGTTCCTGTTGAGCTCTTCTTTCATTATCCTGGTTACTACCAGCACCTGCATTAAACTTCATGTAGGACTTGAGTTTTAAACCCCTGTTAGTATTGACTTCCTTATATAAAAAGAACAGACTTGGATTATGGGGAGACTGCAATGAATCAGCTGCTTCCAACCTTGGGTAATCTTTTTCAAGTCTATTCAAAGTGATTGGGAGGATTTTCTTAATAATTAGTTCAGGTTTCCATTCCCAGAAGCCCCTTATCTGTTGACTCACAAGTTTAGGAACTTCAATGTGGTGACTGGGAATGTTCGAGTTGTTATTACGGATAACCAAGTTCAAATGATGACCTATGCCTCTCCATTCCACAAGGAATGGCTCTTCTTTTTACACAGTATTTTAGGTGCATGTAACCAGAGGAGTTTATCAAGGAACTTAACCAGAACATTTCTTGCTTTTTGTCATTTCCCTGGTGAAAAGCCATTCATTAAGGGAAAATATGACCACTTCCAAATTCTACCTTCTTCACATTTGTTAGTTTAGTGAAGTTATGATCTTAACCTAAGTGACTTATATTCTAATGGAATGAAACAGTTCATTGACAGCTCATAGATAAAACATTGTCCCAACTGTTTGTTGTACTCTTAGAAATGAAGTGCTACCCATTCCACAGGGAATCCATTTCCTATATTTATTAAGAAATAGTGTGACACAATCATACAAGCTCATTTCTGATAATCATGAAGGTAAGTTCACTGGGAAATTACTGGAAGTTGAAGGCAATACATAGCAGCAAAGCACAATAAAAATTGTTATTCTCTATTGTCCTAATTAGAATAATAATACAATAAAAAGTAAACAAAACCCCCACGTACATAAATTGAAACCACCTTATCTTCTGGTGTTAATATATGAGGAGATTGGGGAAAATGTTCATTTTCTAAGCAACTTTGGCCAGATCAGCTTGCTGTTAAAATTAAGGGGAAGTTTGCTGCTGTTTATGTGAACTGGCTTTGGTCTATAATGCTACTTTTCAGATTAAACAAACTAGATGTAAATAATCCCATTGTCTTCTCAGCTGTTTATGGAATTCAAAACCTCAGTCTATAAGACACCAAAATTCTACCTTGAATCTTTTTTATAATCTTATTATTGATGTTATTTATTAATCTTAACATACATCTTTAAATGTTATCAAAGTATCTAATCTAGTAATAGAACTTTATTAGGGTTTGTATCATTATACAAAACATTGGAAGAAAATAACCTTTCTGACTTGAACTTAATGTGATCTTTACAGAACAGCCCCATGGGAAGCTTTTAGACAACTAACTGGAACGAAGCAGACTTTAAACAGGTAAACATTTCTTGGGGGGGGGAAGTGAAATACGGAAAAATTTTCTTCTGTAATTACATTTCTAGTTCTGCTATTCTACACCTAATGTACTGTTTGTTAGTACTGTTGCAATAAAAATGGTTTGCGTATTTCCATCTTGGAACAAAATGTTTCTACACTGAGGGTGGAAAAGAATGGTAAATTGAAGAAAAGCAGAAATTGTGTTAAGATATTGAAAATGTATAAATGAGCACAAAGGAGAATGTCCCAGTATCTTGAGAGCTTAGCTCCAAGTGGCAAAACACAGAGCACATTTGTCAGTTTTATGTCCTATCTGCATATATATGTGTGTATAGATGAATCCATTATATCCAGTAAAACTCATGCAGGCAGAACCTTGTTTCCTCATGAAACTTAATAAAGTCAGAAGTTCATGGAAGCCCCAAGTCTGCAAGTTTTTGGTGTTAGCTGAGGTTTGGAACATTTCCACTAACAGTCCATTTGGATAAAGAACATTAGCTACATATAGTAAAGGATGATATGCTTAATATGTTTAAAGTAATAATTTATTTTCTTGCACTAAAGAAGGTATATATTTGTCATAGTATACAAGGCACAGTAACTCAAAATGTCCATAGGGTGAATGCTGAAGATAACCAATAAGCAAATGCAGAAAAAAACCTTTCTTACAGATAAAGTGACCAAAGCCAAATGGGTCTTGCCTATGTAAGTTATTTTTGATGATTCTTTACCTACTTCAAACAGGAACCAGACAATCTGCCATGGAGCATCTGAAGAGACTGCCTTTATGAATAGAATGAGCGTGCTGTTGGTTTCACCTGTCGTCTTTGAATTGCAATGAATCTACTTGTTATGGTGTGAATTGAAAGTAATTCAGCCATATCTCTCCTGATATTAAAGTACATAATCTTATATGCCTATTACTTAACAGAAAACGCTCTTTAATTCATTAAAATAATCTCTGTACTTACCAAGCTTTGATCTCAAATACTTCTTTCAGATTAGCCTATGGGACTTTTTTAATAGACATTTGTAGTTTCTATTGCCATGAAATACTGTTCTGATTAATAAGAATTTTACATGAACTTTTAAATTATTCTCTTTATCTGTACATGTTTCAGGGAGAGTCAGCAATCACCAGAACAATGGCAGAAGATGTATGGCAGATGCTCTGGTAATGAAGTGTATCATATTAACCTGGAAGAAAGTACTTTTTTTGCTGAGTATGAGGGGAAAAGCTTCACATATGCTTCTTTCCATGCACATAAAAAGTATGTTTATTTTCCTATCAACAATTAAATGTTCAAACAAATCATTGTTTTGCCTGCAATGTAGCTCTGCATTCAAAGGTGCAGTATTACATGTTACTCTGTTTCTAGGTTTAAATATCTGGCCACTAATATATTTTGTGGATATTTTTCTGTAAGTTACAGCTGGTCAGGTAAAAGCTCATGTTGGTTCTGTAGAGGCCAGCTCAGTCTGAGAGAATAGAATATAAAGGATATATAGGATAAGCCTGACAACCAGAAAAAAATTGTACCTTAGAGAGGTTAAATGAGAACACCAGTCACTTTCCATGTCCAAAACAAACTAGAAAAGGGTGAGTGGGAGAGTGTTAGTGTATTTTTTTTTTTTACTTATTTGAGCGTCAGCTGGAAATCTGGCTTCCTTTGTGGTGTGTTCATTTTATGCAAAATTCAATTTAAAGGTGGTATGTGCTACATTCCGGTGATTGTTCAAAGTAAAACCATATTTTTTCTGTTAGATGCTAACATACCTTCTTTAGGGTTCAGATCATGCATCACTTATTCAGTGCTGCTCTGTGAGTTGAACATACAAACTGAATACAAAGCATGTATATTCGTATGTATTTAAGAAAATGAACATAAATCAAACCCTGAACACTAAGTTTCTTCTCACACTTAATAAGTGAGAGAAAGATTTTTTTGGGGGGGGCTTTAATTCCTTATTTTCTATCACTAATCAAATACATTTCTAGGAGTTAATTGCAAAAATGAATTCTGAAAATGGTTTCCATTATATATGAATAATGGAACAATTTAACATGATGAATACTTTTTCATATTATATATCCATTTTTCTACTAATATTTTCCCAGAAGGAACTATTCATCTGATAAAAAAAAATCAACTGGAACAGCATTAGAAGAATATTATGGGGATTAAGAAAAACACTGGTCTAGAGATTCATGAGCTCATAAAAACTGCTTGATCAGAAGTGGCCTATTTAGCAGATAACATATTTCAAACATATTTGTCATCCAAAAATCTGCAAATGTTCATCATCTGCAAAATATAAAAATATACTGGAGATTCATTTTTGACAGTGGAAATTCTGGTATATATGGGACTATCCAAAATGAACCATGCCTTTCCTTTTCTAATTAAGGTTTGGAGTCTGTCTGATTGGTGTTAGAAAGGAAGATAGCAAAAACATTTTGCTGAATCCAGGTCCTCGATATATCATGAGTTCTACAGATATATGCTTTTATATAAATATCACCAAAGAAGAGAATTCTGCTTTTGAGAAGCAAGAAAAGCATAAAAAAAAAAAAGAATCAAAATTATCTTATCATGGAGCTTCTAGGTTACCTGTACACAGTATAATAGCCAGCATGGGTAAGTAAAAAAAAAAAAAAAGCAGCCTCACAACATATTCTTACTCAATGAATAATGCATTTTAAAGCTTTTAACAGTGTATTCCTAAAATTATAATTTAAATTAATATATAAGAAATTATAATAGTGTGCAGAAAGAACCCCCAACAATGGAATTTGGTTATGTTTTTCTTCTACTTGACAATATGGAATTAAACAACTTAAGACTGTTGTATAAAAAAGTAATAATAAAATGTATGCAAAGAAAACAACTGGTAAAATCACATGGGTAATTTCTTTGTCATTCATAACTGGTTGTTTGTAGTAAGTTTTCATAAGCTTCTTTCATTAAAAACATGTCCTTGCTCAATAAAAACCTACAGGTTGTTATGCATATAAATATGGATTAATTATATAAGGTATGATTTTAAAAAGGTAGTTAACAAGAAAATATATATCAATGGTCAGAAAAAGTACTACTTTGCAGGTAGAGGCTTCCTCAGATATAGTTTAAGTATTTGTTATATTTTAATGTAATAATCAAAATAGTATTCCTTTCAGTCTTTGGCTGTGTAGTCAGGTAATCCCCACTAAACATGGGTATCTCATTCAAATGTTTTGACAACCACATTGAGAAAATCCTTTCAACGCTACTTCAGGGACAGTGGCTATCGATTTACAAGATACAGGATGCCGAACGTCCAGCAGACCTACGCTGGCTCTTCCTTCCGAGGGAGGTAAAGAGGGCAGACGGCCCAGTATAGCACCTGTTTTGGAGGTTGCAGATTCATCCTCACTTCAGACGTGTGACCTGCTCAGTGACCAGTCAGAAGATGAAACTACCCCATCAGATGATGAAGTCTCTGCAGGCTTAGAGTATGTATATTAAATATAAACAACATAATTTGAAAAGTTAATATTATGTAAATGGCATAGATAATTCTCTGACATGCAGATCAATCCAAGCAGTTGTAGCAAGCAAGACCCATAAAGGCTAATTATGGAATTATTCCCTTTTATGAAATGCTATTGTCTGTCAGCAGAATGCCGTTATGCCTATTTTAAAATAAAAAAAAAAAACCAAACAGATTAACTCCTCCCTTTGCTGGAGATTTTCTATACTCTGTTATAAAGATCTAGTTGTGTATTGCTATTTTTTTTATACCACTCTTTCTGACCATTTTTCTTACATTCTATAGTTATAAAGGCAGGACTCAACTAATTTGTAAACAGATAAGTACTTCTGTCCTGAGAATGCAGTGATAATTGGATCATTCAACAGGCTTGTTGAACACTGGGGCTAGGCATCTAACTTCAAAATGTGGGAATGGCAAAAAAAGCAGTATGAGACAAAACTATTACATCTAATTTAAAATGCTTGTTAGCATGTTACTGAAAGTAATGATGCATTACTCAAAAACAGAAGATTCAATCCTGTAACTGCCATGCAGATAAGCAATTATGTTTATTGGGATTACTGAAAGGAATGTTAAAGCGGAAATACACAATTAAGCCAGTGGCTCACCTAGCACAGTTTTCCATCTCCAACAGTGGCAAGCATGAAAAGCCCCAGGGAAGATCATAAAGCTCCAATGAAAAAAAACAATAGAACAAGTCATCTTAAATCTGCAGGCTGAAACACCAGGATTTAAAAGGCCTCTTATTAAAAACTAAGGCCAATTAGAAATTTCATCTCATCAGCAAGAGGATTTGCTATCTAAAATTTATTCCAATCATGTTGAAAGTATGTTATTAAAGCAAGAAGGGAATGACCTTCGAAAGACAAGTGGAGAAGGAAAAGCAGAAGTAGCACAACTGTTTCTATTTTCTTGCTTTCCTTTTTTTCCTTCCTTAGAAGTTTCCAGTACATGCATTAAAAACACTAGGACAGCACACTATGACACATCAGGCCCTTTCCAAAGATGCCTATACAAAAAAACCACAAGCAAAATTCCTTTAGTCCACAAGAGCATGATAGCTTTCACTAAATTATATCGAATTGGTCAAAGCTATGAAATATATTCCTTTGATCCTATTAAACATAGCTTATTTCATGTGCTTGACTCTGCTCATCTCTAGATAACTGCAAAACTTAGACATAGGTATAAACATCCCATAAAACAGTTGTATAGTCAACTGTGTTTCAGTAATTTGCTATACTGAAAAATGTTTGTTCTGTTCTCCTAGGTATGCCAAAGGCTATCCTCCTTACTCTCCATATATCGGAAGCTCTCCCACATTTTGTCATCTTCTGCATGAAAAAGTACCCTTCTGTTGTCTAAGACTAGATAAGGTAAAGGGAGTTTCTGTTACTGGATAAAACTGCATGCTCATTTGTCTCTCGCATCTGAAGAGTTAAATTCTGGTTTCTGCTTAGAGATGAGGTTCGTTCAGCACTTGCTAAGTTATAATATATTTTCTCATCCTTTTAATCACCAGCATTTGTTTACATCTAATCAGGTCTATATCAAGTCATCTACAATTTTCTGTTTCTAATGGTAAAATCCTTTAATGTCACAGCTAAATCTCTTCATTCCTATCCACTGAACTTGTTTCTTATTTTGATTTTAGGGATGCCAGCATAACTACTATGAAGATGCCAAAGCCTATGGATTCAAAAATAAATTGATTATAGTTGCAGCAGAAACTGCTGGAAATGGCTTATATAACTTTATTGTTCCACTCAGAGCTTATTACCGACCAAAGAAAGAACTAAATCCCATTGTATTACTCCTGGATAACCCGTAAGTAGATTTAATTTTTTTTTTTTTTTGGTGATACATTTTAAACTCATTTTACCATTACTTTAATAGATGATCACTCTTCACGTGGACAACTTAAAATCAAAAACGTTATGGCACATTTACCTTTGAGAAAAGTTGGTGACAAAAATAATACCCTATGTTCACTGTCATATACAAAATTGACTTTCTACTGACTAAATGGCCATAGTGAATTTAAATATCCTTACTCTTCATGGCCAATGTTTCAGCTACATATTTCTTAAAAATACCCAAAATAATGTGAATATTACTGCTAAAATTAAATAACTTCATAAACACTGTATAAAACAAACTGTGTAACAGTTTCACAGCTACATGACAGCACTTCAGACAACACTAATCTACTTAACACAGAGCACTTAGTGGCCTGGACCAGGCAGGTATATTTTTAATAATTTTAGACTCTAAGATAAACAGTTCTTTAAGCCAGTAGGACACCCCCACACACATGCACATACACTTTGTTTACAATTACATAAAGTCATAGAAGAAAATTAAAACCTGCAATACTGTTGTTACTACCATATCTGTCTGGAGATGGCTGGAATTCTTAGCCTTTCTTGCATTAGCTGTTTAAAATTTCAGACAAATTCTTCTCTGGCAAGACTGATCATTCATAATCTGACAATAGACTTTTTTTTTTTTTTTAGCAACACTTTGGTACTGCTTAAGTACTTAAAATTGCAGTTTGGAAGACAAAAAATGGAGTTTAGCTGTATACAGAAAGTAAGATCAAACTATGACTCAAAGAAATGACAGCACCAGAATTTCTTATAGGTTCTCATTCCAGGCTGACACTTCCCTTTGCATATATATGTTCTAGTTTAAGTGATTTATTATACAAAGGCCTGCTGTGAAGTGTCCCACTTCTGCCTCAGACAGCTCTTTAGTGAAGCTGCATACACCTGTGTTTGCAAAACAAGCTTTTTTATGTACATATTACGGCATAAAGTGAATTACACAAAGTGGTAAAAGCCTAAACTAGGTTAAAGGACTTCTGATTTGCGACTTCAAGATTAAAGATATGAGCATACAGTGCCCTCTAGTGCTTTTTCTCTTTAAGAATCATAGAATCATTTAGGTTGGAAGACCTTCAAGATCATCGAGTCCAACCATCAACCATGCCCACCACTAAACCATGTTCTGGAGTACCTTGTCTATGCGCTTTTTTAATACCTCCAGGGATGGTGACTCAACCACTTCCCTGGGCAGCCTATTCCAAGGTCTGACAACCCTCTCAGTAAAGAAATTTTTCCTAATATCGAACCTGAATCTCCCCTGCTGCAACTTGAGGCCATTTCCTCTCATCCTATCTCCAGCCACCTGACAGAAGAGACCAGCACCCACCTC
>JANHGO010000020.1:19791346-19872910 GCA_024606505.1 Aquila spilogaster | reverse complement strand
ATAGATCAGGTCCCCTCTCAGTCTTCTTTTTTCAAGGCTGAACAGACCCAGGTCTCTCAGCCTCTCCTCATAAGAGATGTTCCAGGCCCTTTATCATCTTTGTAGCCCTCCGCTGCACAGAGATCTCCAGGAGATCCCTGTCTTTTTTGTACCTTCCAACCCCTACAATTCTGTGATTCTGTGATAATTTTTATGTGTGATATTCACATCTGCTTTAAATCCTTGCAATCTAAAATAAGGTCATAGTTTGATAGAGGTATAGATCAGATCTTTAGGAATATTATACTTAAGTAACAAAATTTATTTTCAAATTTCATTATCAAGTATACACAATGTTCTAGAGGAAAAAATCCTTTTGAACTCGCATTCTTCATTTCCTACAATTTCCACAAATTGTGGTATTTGAAGAATGTTGGTAAAATTGGTGATTCAATGATTCTGCACTGCTATATCTCCAGGGGGAAATACACGTTTTCAAAATAAATGTACATTTTGAACTTCATCTATACATTGCCATTGTAGAGCAGACAAAATTCCTTTGAATTTGGGTAATTAAGTCAGACTGCTTAAACTTTGCTAGGTATGTTCTAGTGCTGTGCAATAGTTAACTTCTAATTGTTAATTCCTCCAATGATCTTAATTTATGCACAATTAAAATGATGGCAGATGAACATTTAAATTTAACTCAGTATAAGTAAAAGCATTCAGTGGAAAAGGAGTATATAAACTACAAATAAAAATTGAAGTATACATGCATTTAAATTCAAACTAAACTGTATCTTAATAATTAAAGGTGTTGGGTAAATAGACTTCCACTGTTAACAACGACTTTGTTGCATTGGTTCCTGTTTCATTTTCCTTTCACTATCCTCTTCTATTTACTACCAGCACCTGCATTAAGCTTTTAGGATGTGAGTTTTAAAATCCCTGTGAGTGTTCACTTGATAAAGAACAAGCTTGGATTATGGGGAGTCTGCTTCCAATCTTGGGTAATCCTTTTCAAGACTATCAGTCTATTCAAAATCATTGAAAGGATTTCCATGGAACCAATGTGTTTAGTGATAGTCTGTAGATTAAAAATACTGATGCAGCTGTTCATACTCCTATAAATCAAGTACCAACTAATGTATGTACAGTCACATGCAGGGAATCTACTTCCTATACTTAATAAGAAGTAGTGTGACGCTTAGTTCTTTTCTGATAATCACGAAGCTTACATTACTACATTACTAAGTACACACGGAAATTACTGCAAATTGAAAGCAATAAATAGCAGCAGAACATAAAAAAATAATTACTCTGTACTATCCTAATTAGAATGATAAGACAATAAACAGTAAAGAAAATGAAACATGCATAAATTAAAGACAGCATATCTACCAGTATTAATCTGTGAGGAGGTTAGGGAAAACATTCGTTTTCCTAGCAATTTTGACCAGACCAACTTTCTATTAAGATTAAGAGGAAGTTTGCTGCTGCTTATGCCATCCAGCTTTAATACTATTCACATTGGCCAGGCTAGTTGCAATTCATCTTATTCTCATCGAAGCTGTCTGTAGAATTCTGATTATGAGGCACAAAATTTCTACCTTTATTCTTATTTATAATTTTATTATTGATTATTGATCTTAACATTTACCCTTAAAAATTTCCAATCTATTAATAGACCTCTAACACAGTTTATAATACAATACAAAGTACTGGAAGAAAGTACAATTTCTGACCTGAACTTCATGTGATCGTTACAGAACAGCACCATGGGAAGCTTTTCGACAACTAACTGGAACCAAGCAGACTTTGAACAGGTAAACATCTCAGTTTCGGGGGTAAAATGAAATATGGAACAATTTTCTTCTGCAATTAGGTTTCTAGTTCTGCTATTCTATACCTAATGCACTGTTTTTAATACTGTTACAATAAAAATGTTTACCTTATATCCCTTAACCTTGGAACAAAACTTTTCTGTGCTGAGGGTGAGGAAAAACAGAAACTAAAGAAAAACAAATTGCGTCAAGATACTGAAAAAGTAGAAATGAATACTAAGAAACAAGACCCAGTATCTGAGATCTTAGCTCCAGAAGGCAAAACGCAGAGTGTTTTTGTCAGTTGTATGTTCTGATAAAGATATATGCATGCACTACATCCAGTAAAGCCCACATAGACGGAAATTTGTTTCCTTGTAAAATTTCAGTAAAGGAAGAGGTTCACAGAGGCCCATAGTCTGCAAGTTTTGGTGTCAGTAAGGTTTGGAACATTTCCACTAACAATGCATTTGGATAAAAAAACATCAGCTGCACATAGTAAAGGACCCGTAAAATGATTTAATCAAGTAATTTCTTCTCTTGCACTAGAAAGGATAGTATAACAAGGCACAGTAAAAACAACTTCTGGGTAAATACTGAAGACAACAAACAGATGAGCAAAAGCAGAGAAAAATAGAAAAATCTTTCTTACAGATAAAGTGACATAAATCAAATGAGTCCTGCCTACTTAAGTTATTTTCAATTATTCTTTTCCACTTCAAACAGGAACCAGACAATCTGTGAAAGAGCATCTGAAGAGACTGTCTTTACGAATAGAGAGTCTTTATGAATAGAATAAGCATGCTGTTGGTTTCAACTGTCATCTTCCAATTGCACTGAATCTACTTATGGTGTGAATTTAACCTAATTCCACCATGTTTCTCCTGGTATTGAGTACATAATCTGACTATTACTTAGCAGAAAATGCTTTCTAATTCATCAAAATAATCCTCATATTTACATTATTATCAAGTTTTGATCTCAGATACTTCTTTCAGATTAGCCCATGAGACCTTTCCTATAGACGTTTATAATTTCTACTGCCAAGTGATAATGCTCTGCTTAATAAGAATTGTACATTAAGTTTTAAACTATTCTCTTTATCTGTACATGTTTCAGAGAGAGTCAGCAATCACCAGAACAGTGGCAGAAAATGTATGGCAGATGCTCTGGTAACGAAGTGTTTCACATTAACCTGGAAGAAAGTACTTTTTTTGCTGAGTATGAGGGGAAAAGCTTCACATATGCTTCTTTCCATGCACATAAAAAGTATGTTTATTTTCCTATAAAGGATTGACTTTAAGATTTTGCCCCAAATGTAGCTCTGCATTAAAAAGTGAGATATGACGCATTACTCTGTTTCTGGATTAAAACATCTAGGCACCAGTATATTTCACTGATATTCTTCCGTAAGTTACAAGTGGTCATGTAAAAGCTTGCATTGGTTCCTTATAGGCAACTCAATCTAAGAGAATAAAACATAAAGGATATATAGGATAAGCTTGACAAGCAGAAAGAATCACACCTTAGACACAGGTTATGTCAGAACACAAATCCCCTTTTTTAATGGTTGTTTGATTCAGGAGCCAGCTGGAAATGCAGCTTCTTTCATGGCATGTTCAGTGTATGTAAAGCATTCAATTTTAAGATGATTCTTGCTCTACCCTGGTGATTATTCAGAATAATTTTTTTCCCCACTTAGACTGAATTTTAAGAACATTAATATATCTTCTATCTGTTCCAGATCATGCATCTTTTATTCAGTACTGTTATGTGAAGTGAACATAGAGTGAACATAAATCATGTATATTCACATATATTTAACAAAATTAACATATATCAAACTCTGAACACTGAGTTTATTTTTATAGTTACCATGTGACAAAGAATTTTTTAGTTTTAATTTCTTATTTTCTCTCACTAATCAAATAGATTTTTAGAAGCGAGTGGCTAAGAATTCTGACAGTAGTTTCCACGACGTGGAACAGTTTAACATGATGAATACATTTCTCATATAATGTATCCATTTCTCTATTAATAATTTCTCAGAAGGTATTAATCATCTGATAGAAAAATTAACTGAGGCAGCTTTAGAAGAATCTCTCTGGAGATAAAGAGACACGTTGGAATCAGATGCCTATGGATTCATCAGTTTTAAAACACTGCTTGATCAGACGTGGTCCACTTAGGAGATAATGTTTTTCAAACATGACATCCAAAATTCTGGAAACATTCAATTTGCAAAGTATAAAATATACAGAAGGCTCATTTTTTGACAGCAGAAATTCTAGAATATACAGAACTATGAAAAATGAACCATGCCTCTCCTTTTCTAATTAAGGTTTGGAGTCTGTCTGATTGGTGTTAGAAAGGAAGATAACAAAAACATTTTGCTGAATCCAGGTCCTCGGTATATCATGAGTTCTACAGATATATGCTTTTATATAAATATCACCAAAGAAGAGAATTCTGCTTTCAAGAAGCAAGAAAAACACAGAAAAAGACATGAATCAAAATTATCTTATCATGGAGCTTCTAGGTTACCTGTACACAGTATAATAGCCAGCATGGGTAAGTTAAAAGAAAAACACATCTCACAACACATTCAATAAAGAGTATATTTAAAGCTCTTAAAAATATACTTGTATAATTGAGAAATTAAAATAGAGTGCAGAAAAAGTATATTAAACGTTTCCCCTCTTATTTTCCTAAAAAGGGTACTTTTCCCTTGACTTTCATATGTGTGTGTATATGAATAAATACAATGTCATAAAGACATCAGGTTTTTTTTTCTCGCAGTGGAGTTTATGGTTTGCACACACTTGGAAATAGCACCAATTAATTTATTATAAATTAGTCCAATTCTACATCATGGTAATTTCCATCAAGATGCATCTTTTTCATGCCAAGTTACTAGTTGGTTTTATTACAACAAAGAATCTTGTTCAACCATTGCATTTTCTCTCTCATTTCAGGAAATAACATCTTAAAATTTCAGTTAAAGAAATGATTAAAATCTAAAAATTAAATCTAAAAGTATCAAGAACTCAAGTGCCAACTTCTAACGTAGGTTTTAGAAATGTGAAAATATCTAGTGAGTTTGTTACATGCAGCATCACACTTATAATTATTACTAAACGATGTGCATGAATGAAATACGAAATCTACTGGTGATGCATATTAATGAGTTAATTATACTTGGTATATATATTCATGGTTAGAGAAAGTGCAAATTTACAGGAAAAGGCTTCCTCAAGTGTAAATATTTGTCATACTTTAATATGATAAACACAATTAATGAATGCAGTACTCCTTTCAGTCTTTGTCCATGTGGTCAGAAAATCCCTACTAAATATGGGAATCTCATTTAAATGCTTTGACAATCACATTGTAAAACCAGTTTCAACACTACTTCAGGAACTGTGGCTATCGATTTACAAGACACAGGATGCCGAACATCCAGTGGACCTACACTAGCTCTTCCTTCCGAGGGAGGCAAAGAGGGCAGACGGCCCAGTATAGCACCTGTTCTGGAGGTTGCAGACTCATCCTCACTTCAGGCATGTGACCTGCTAAGCGACCAGTCAGAAGATGAAACTACTCCGTCTGATGATGAAGTTTCTGCAGGCTTAGAGTATGTACATTTAATGTAAACTAAGTAACATTTGAAACAAGCATAGATAGTTTCGGGACATGTAGATCAATCCAAGAAGTTGTAGCAAGCCAGACACACAAAGGAAGTATTTCTTTTTAAGACATGCTGTTGTCTGGTAGCAGGATACTGTTATGCCTATTTAGAAAGAAGAAAAACAGATCATCTCCCCCATTTATGGGAGATTTTCTACATGCTGTAATAAAGATCCGCGCAAAGCAGTTTATAGCATACACAAAGTGACATTTATGACTGTTTTTCCAACAGTTCATAGTTACTAGGACTAAAGTAAGATAAATACTTCTGTCCTGACAATCAGGTAATTTAACAGGCGCATTGAACACTAAGATTAGGTATCTGACTTCAAAACATAGGAACAATCCAAAATGTGATATGAGATCATACTATTACATCTAATTTAAAGTGTTTGTTAGCACAGTACTGAAAGCAACGATGCATTGCTCACAAAAAGGCAAATCCTGTAACTGCCATTAAAATAAGATAGGCAATTATGTTTATTGGGATTAGTGACAAGGATATTAAAACTGAAATCCTCAATTAAGCCAATGGCTCACCTAGCAGTTTCACATCTCCAACTTCGTAAAGTATGAGAAGCCCCAGGGAAGATCATAAAAAAAAAAAAAACAATAAAAAAATAAAAGAGTAAGTCATCTTCAGTCTGCAAACTGAAATAACAGAATATATAAGGCCTCCTATTTTCTCAGTCTTCTCTGATGGCTCTGGATATTCGGATCATGTATGTGCACCTGTAAATTATTACAACTCCCATTGCAAGTGACAGCCTTCTTCACTATCATGTACTCATTAAAAATGAAGGCCAATTAGAAATTCATTTTTGGTAAAAGAAGGTAATGACCTCACTCATTCTTCATGAGATTCTGAAAGACAAATGGAGAAGGAAGAGCGCTATGTTTTCTAGCTTCCTCTTTATTTTCCAACTTTCTTTATATTTCAGTGTGTTTGAAGCACTACGACTACACACTACAATATATCAGCCCATTTCCAAAGATGCTTATCCAGAAAAAAAAAAGCCAAACAGAATTCCTTTGTTTCACAAAAATATAACAGCTGTCGATGCATTTCATAGAATGGGTCAAAAATTTAAAGTCATACCTTTGTTCATTTAAAATATTTGACTGTTAGTCCACAAATAACTGCTAAACTTAGACATAGGTATAAACATCCCATAAAACAGTTGTATAATGAACTGTGCTTCATTAATTGGCTATACTGAAAACATTTTTTTTCTATTCCACTAGGTATGCCAAAGGCTATCCTCCTTACTCTCCTTATATTGGAAGTTCTCCCACATTTTGTCATCTTCTGCATGAAAAAGTACCCTTCTGTTGTCTAAGACTAGATAAGGTAAGGGAGTTGTCTGGTATTGGATAAAACTGCATTCACATTTGTCTCTTGCATCTGAACAGTTAAAATTCTAGTTTTTGCTTAGATACAAGCTGTATTACATATTAATTTTCTCATCCTTTTTCTTCACAATTCATTTGCATCTATCTAATCAGGTCCATTTCAGGTCAGCCGATACAATTTTCTATTTCTACTGGTAAAACCTTCCATACCACTAAATCTCTTTATTCATAGCCACTGAACTTGTTTCTTGTTTTAATTTTAGGGATGCCAGCATAACTACTATGAAGATGCCAAAGCCTATGGATTCAAAAATAAATTAATTATTGTTGCAGCGGAAACTGCTGGAAATGGCTTATATAATTTTATCGTTCCACTTAGAGCTTATTACAGACCGAAGAAAGAACTCAATCCCATTGTATTACTCCTGGATAACCCGTATGTAGATTTAAAATACATTTCTATCTTTTTTTCTTTCCCTTTTGTGATACATTTTAGAATCATTTTACCATTACTTTGATAGGCAATCACTCTTCAGATGGCCAACTTAAAATCAAAAACATTATGGCACATGCATCTTGGCAAAAAGTGAAAAAACATAGAACCTGTATTCACTGTCATATACAGAACTGACTTTCTGCTATCTATAAAGGGCTGTATTAAATCCTAATGTCCTTATTCTTCAAGGTGATGTTTCAACGGAGTATTAAAATACTCAAAATAACATGAATAGATGCTAAAATTAAATAACTTTGTAAGCACTATAAAAAAGGCAATCGGTAACATTTTCATAGCTATGAAATTGCACTTCGAACACTACTTTTACAACAAAGCACTTCATGGCCTTCATTTGGATATTTTCAATACTTTTAGACTCTGTTCTTTGGGCCAGCAGAATCCACCTAATTCCCTTTCTCTACAATAACATGAACCTGTCATCTTGTTAACACCACATCTGTGTGGAGATTGCTGAAATTATTAGCCTTTTTGCATTAGCTTTTTAAAATTTCAGAAAAAAAGCCTTCTATCAAGACTACTGCATTTATAAAATATAAATTACAAAAAGATAGAGATATATTAAAAAATATATAAAGATATAAATTACAAAAAGATTATATCAAAGATACTTTTTTTTTTCTTCAGGGCTGGTGGGGAACACCGTAGTACTGCTTAAGAACTCACAATTGCAGCTCTTTGGTGCTGCTTACATACTTACAGCCACAATTCGGAAGACAGAAAAATGGAGGTTAGCCAGATAGAGAATGTTAGGTTCAACTATGACAAAGAAATTACACCAGAAGATGTGCCATACAGATTCTGATGCTAAACTTTGGTTAGCATATATATGTTCTGGTTTATTATAAGTGATTTTTTTTTTTTTATGCAAAGATCTGCAGTGAAGTGTTCTACTTTAGCCTCAAACAGCTTTTTAATGAAGCTCTATACACTTGTATTTGCAAAACAAAGGTTTTGAGTATATACATGTTATGGGATAAAATGAATTTCATGATTTGGTAAAAGCTTAAATAGTTCTTCAAAAAATTTCTGGTTTCTAAGTTTGTTACAGATATCTAAGCTCATAGATACGAGCATACAGTGTCCTCTAGTGCTTGCTGCCTTTTCCACTATAGTGCCTGAGCTAACATACTTCAGTGCTGTAATTTTACATCTAAAGTTACTTCTTAATGGCAAAAGATTAAGTTATGGCTGTTAATTAAATTAGAACCCTTATTGTTATACCTTCCACACAGTGTTTGCAGTGGCTCCTCCCAACATTCAGTGGGTTGCAGAGTCCTACCTGAAAAGCCAGCATGCTTTCCATACATTAGGCTGAGTTCTTGGTACCATTCAAGATAATTGGCATTTTGCAATTTCTTTCACTGGACTCAGGAATACAACCACCTTTGATGAACCTGCCCTATGCCTTTTAGTTGTAATCCTACTTTTTGTTTATCAAACCTCTATTACAGTATGCCTATTCTGATATGTATGTGTCATTTTTTGAGATTTCAGTTGTTTCTCAGTATGCAAAAAGAAATCCAGGAAAACTGATGAATAAAGAAACAGAAATTTTCCATATTGTTTTTAAAACAATGTTTTTATTTTTCTTCAAGATTTTCCTCACTGACTTGAATAGAGTTATTAGCTAAAACTCAAAGATTCTACTTCACGTTTTCATTAAGTTTTCACTGCTTATTTTAAGTATCCCTAGTTCATGCACTAGAATACAGCCTGGCAGTGTGCCCTTGAAATCAACCATTCATTTTTACATTTGGAATCGTACTGTGCCATAAATTTTCTGATTTAAGAGGTGCATTTATTAATAAGCATGTGATCATTCTTTATGATTACAGCACTGTTGATTCACAGTTTTCTGCAATCCTATTTATTACCTGTGTAAAGAGATAATACTGCAAAGGTTGTTTTTTTTTTTTTGTAAAGTTGAAAAAATCACCATCCAAACTACCTGTTTTTTTTGAAGTATTCTAGAAGAGATGCTGCTGTTGTGATATTGTGTTTCATTTTGTAATCCCATCTGCTGCTTAGGCCAGATATGCATTTTCTGGATGCAATCTGTTGGTTTCCAATGGTTTACTACATGGTGGGCTCTATCGACAAGTAGGTGAAGTAACTGTTAGAAAACTTAACATTGTAGTGGTCAGTGGCTTGTTTTGTGTATTGTCATTGCATGTCTACGTGTGCATTATATTTGAAGATGATCTATATGCATGCATGGTTTGTGTCTGTGTGCTATAGTTTGGGATTTCAAATGTGACTTTTAAAGAATACTGTTAGTAAAAAGTATGGCAGGGAGCACAGTTTAATATCTTCAAAACTCAAATGTTAACATATTTTATTAGTACATCTTTAGAAATTGCCAGATAATAGCTCTGATTCCAGTGACATCCTACACATAGTTATCATTTACAGACTAGGGTTACGTAAAATAGCTATAGAATGTAAACAACACTAAAACTAATGAGTTTAGATGTGTCCTACAGTCTTCATTTTTCCCTACATAAAATATTCACCTACTCCTATACTTGTCTTCAGAAAGTCTGCTTGTATATATTTGCATATCTAAGCTAAGCAACATAGAATTAACATAAAAATCAGGCAGAAATGACAAAGGGGAGAGAGGAGCAATGACTCATTAGCATTTTAGTAAGCTCCTGTGTCTCAAACGTCAAATCAAAGTAGAAAATAGCTTGCTTCACTACGCGGCTGCTATTGAGGTTGAGCTGCAAGGCCATAATACTCATTCTCCACATGGAATCAAATAGTTTACTTCCTGCCCTGAAGTAGCAGAATCCATTTTTTCAATGAAAATTTTAAATATTCAACATTTTTAAAAGTTTCATCCTGTTGTAACAAGGGCTTTAAGACTACTTGTAATAGTGACAGAGTTGCAGATTTATCTTGGCAATACCTTGGTCACTGTGAGATCTGCAGTGAATCTATAGAAATGTTTTTCACGCACTAGATTTGTTCTTCTAAAGCAAAAACGTGTCTTGGGTTGTTAATAGCTACTATTTAAGGTCTTACTCCTATAACAGTTATAGAAAATTCATACCAGCAGACTAATTGAATTGACTCACAGTATCCAAAATAATTAATAACCCGAAGACCTTATACTGTTTTAATTTACTTGGAAGATCAAATTCTAATAAAAACTACTGGTTTTACTTCAAAAAGGAAATAAATCCTTCCCTAAAAGTTTCTTCATTTGTTCTGAGGTGTGTGTTATTTTTAAGAAATGAATGCGTAAAACTGAGGAGTACAGTCTATTAAAGACATTATTACACAAAATTCTCTAGTTTGCAGTAATGTTATTGTGAACCTACTCATCATTCCCAACTTTAAAACCCAGTCAGATTCTGTAGTTTATTTTTTGACATCTATTTTCAGCAATAGCAAGACTTTATATTTATTCTGTTTTCCTAAATGTTTTAAAATCATACACAATCAATAGAAATGATCATGTTTAACTAAATGCTACAATGTAAAATATACAAAGTTCCTTTCCTAATATCTCTGGAATACATTTCCAATGTATTTAAGAATGCCATCTGCTACCTTTCAACTACCTGATGCATTTCTCCTATGGTCACTTGGCACTAAATGTCACCAGCTTGAAGAGAAAACCACAAAAAGAATTACTCATATATACCACTCCTTTCTGTTAGAAGCGGGTAGCCTGCAGAAAAACACCTTTACAGAAATCCATAGCTTGAATGAACTTCATCAAAATGTACCGAGTTAGCAGAAACATCTACAGACTTCCAGTACAAAAGATGTGAGATCTGTAACTGAACAGATTCCAGTAGTGCAGGAATCTGTTACATACTATGAAACATTGATAACTGAATTAGAATTCTAATAAATATTTTTATATTCTCCATGTCTTTAAAAGTAACCCAAAGTAGTAGTACAACTGAAAAAAAGAATAGTTTTTGCATCACTAAAATGCTGAAAATATTGTTGTATTTTAGAATATGCTGCTATGTTCATCAACTAAGAGACTGAAATAGCAGTAATTAAATTTACTTAGAGAAAGGTCAGGTTTCCACATGTGCACTGACATTATTAACATAGGTCATAACTTTAATAGTCATCACCAGTTAAACTGCAGTTTCAAAAATTATATATGTATATGTTTACGAAGAATAGAAAATATAAAATAAACATCAGTAATGTGTATTCCTTTTTGTTATTCGAAAATTTCAGAACAGATTTATAATAGGATATGTAAAACTTAGGAGCCTTAGAAGATCATTGAGAACAATAATAATTGAATCAGTATAATTAACAATATTATAGATTAGATCAACTGCCAAATGAGAAGCAATTCTAATGACAAAATAGCTTTTTTTTCCCCCGTGGAAGTAAACAGAATGATGCAAAAAATGTAGCTTTTCCATTTCCCCTGGAAACCACGAAATACCCTTTTCTTCTCATTTTCACTTAAGAGTTGCTTGGTTCCTAGCAGCTTTTATTATAAAAAAAATCCTTCTGAAACTTCAGAGTTAGCTTCTATGGAAAACGTGTCTTGTAAAACAACAGCTGAAACTTGCTTCATTTTGGAAATAAATGTAAGACATGCTGGCAACTGTAACTTAGTTGTCAGTGATTGTTTTCTGTGGTCAAGCTGCACAGTAGAGATTGTCCAGCAGGTGAAATGTTTTATTGAGGTATGGCTGCTCCTAAAAGCATTGTAAGAACACTCCAATTACAGATAAAAGTGGAACTTTTTAGATGTCCTGCTAGAAAACCCTTACTAAAATCTTGAAACTGAAGCATAATTGTGGTAAAGAGCAACTGAAATCATTTCAGCTCCATTTGTTGCTAAAAATACTATAATGAAGCAAATTGTTGAAACATGTAAGGACATACAGCCTTTCCATGTAACTGTTACAGGCTCATTTAAAACTTTTGAAATAATTCTACAATTTTAGTGAGTGGAGACTGACCATAACAGCCTACTGATGTGTACTCTATATGACTTCAAGGAAAATAATTCATATTCTGTTCTCTCAAATCATGATATTTTTGACATAGACTATATTAGAAGTTATAGTAAGTACATGGAGTTGCAGGGAACCAGCAACTCAATGTGATTTATCAGTACCAACCATCACTAATCTTCTAAGCATTCCAGGTTTAAATGACTTGTTGGTTTCTTTCTCCTTCTCTCTTCACAAAAGCCTAGATGACTTATTAAGATGCGGGGTCACCTTTGCAGCTAATATGGTGGTGGTGGACAAAGAAAGTACAATGAGCGCTGAGGAAGACTACATGGCAGATGCTAAGACTATCGTAAATGTTCAAACACTCTTCAGGTAAGAGATTTTCACAGTCTCTTTTTACATGGTCGTTAATCACGAAACACCTAATATCGCATTCTGTATTCAGATGAGGGTGTGTTTTTTGTTTTTGTTTCCCCTTTCTTCTCACATGGAAAAAAGCCTTAGCAATAGCCTCTGTTTCTTGACATAATTCTCTTGAAATCTCAGACAAAACTCATCCCAAACTGAAGGGTAATTTCTAATAGACAACTTTCTAGTTTACAGGAAAGAATGCTACTTTTGAAATCAGGCCAAAAAACCCCCACATTTTCCTTAGTGCAGCAGTCTTTGTACTGCTAAAGACAATTCAAAAAAATCCTTCTAAAGCAGCAGCTTATGCATTACTACGAAGTTAACTGTGTTTAAATTTTGAATATCATCTTCCAACAAAAATTAGATTTTTAAGCATGTGTGCAGTATTACCTGTGACAGTAACATATTCAGAGTCATGAAACAATATCTGAATACAGAGTGAAAAATCATCAGCCTAGGAGACCAAGAAAGCAGTGCTGTGACAAAGAGTTCAGAGACCTCCTGTTCATTTGAGAACCTCTCCCCATCAAAGCTATGCTACATGTTAAGTATCTCAATTCAAGAAGTACTGAAGGACAGAAGTCACTTTAAACGGTGAAAAGTTCTTAGTTTCTTAAGAAAAACAACCCACAAACAAAAGAAGCAGATACATACAGTATACAGACAAGTAAGAAATGCTTCCCTGATACAGTGCTTAAGTCCAACACCTGCTGTGGTTTATTTTAGTAAGATTTGGTCAAGAAAAATAAGCACATGAAATCCAAAGTATTTCAGATTTTTTTAAAAATATAACTGTGTAGGTGAGTACTGTCAGCATTACTGCACGCACTCCAAAGAAGCAAAATCCACGTTGCATGAGAAGCTTCAGTTTCGTCCTATTTTAACTTTGAGATTTAGTATTTGCACTTGATATTAACATAGATATGTTTCATAATCACATATCAAATTTAGAAATTATAATTGAGCTTAATCCATGGATCATTTAAGTGTAATAACCACATTGTGCTGGGGTATCTCACTGAGGCTCTGGCGTGCATCACTAAGATTTCCAGAAACAAATTTTGCCCCAAATGTAAAACAAAAATAGATTGAATAGCAAATAAAATTTGTTAAGTAGGAATTGATTTTTCCCATAGTTGTGTTCTATCTAGTCCAACACCAAATAAATACAATCACAGTATACCTTACATATCATAGGTATCCAACTAGTAAAACTTGCTGTACAACCATTCAGTTGTCCTGCACAAGGGTTACAACTAGATGGCAGCTTTAACTCATGTATGAAATATATAACTGGTTCAGTATAATTCTAAGACCACGTAGTCCTTTTTGCAAATAAAAAAGAACTCAAAATAAATACCATGTTTTAAGGATTAGCACTGTTTTCAGAAAACCTTGTCAACTTTGTAAACTGTTGTATTTTACTTTTTATTTTTACTTCCCCTCAAACACATACAATATATTCACTGTTATTTTTATGTAATATCAAAGTTACATGAATAACTAAGTTTTTCAGAGAGGCATAAAGTAGTGACATCCGCCTGTTGTGCAAAATAAGCTACATTCATCACAGGAACATAACTTGATAAATTAACTTTAAAATATGTTTAAATATTTTTTTGTTATCTAGTAATATCTGTAAGAAACTAATGAAGAAGATGGGCATGGTGGAACACAACAGCACAAAACAAAAACTACAGTGTTAAAGAAGGATTTTAAATCCCTGGAGTTTTACTAATGCATGTTGTTCTCAAACATATTGACATGAATGAAGAAGATTTCAATTGAGTCATATGAAATAAAGTCATTCAGAAAATATAAGTTAATCTAAATCTCACTGATTGATGCACTCAAATCAGCTGACCTCATTATGGGTTGCAGTCCTGAAAAGATGATGCAAGTGCACTGTAATGTGGTTCGGCCTGAGTTGCCAATTCTAATAAGCCTGTTCTGGCATTATTCCCTGATTTATATAAATTAATAACCTTGTTTTCTCAGAAGAACTTTTTCCCATTCAGCTTTGTTTAGGAGATGGATATGTTGCTTGTAACATGATCAAGTTATTAGTGTCTTTAAGGCTAGAAGTTGTTTCGTACCAATTAAAATTGACACTAACTTACCAGACTTATAGTTCAAAGGAGTGAAGAGGTGCAACTCAAAGAGTTGCATTAAATTTAAAAGGAAATTCTTAATCCTTTGGATGGAAAAGAACAAGTTAGCATAGTTTAAAAGTACAAGGAACAATTACTAGTTTGCAGCTATGTCCTAGAGATACTTCTCAATGTAAAATATGAAGCCAATCGATGAGTACCACCTCAGTAAAACAGGTTTCCTTTGACAGAAAATCTGTACTAGAAGTGTTTATATTTACTATTACTTTATATTAATTAATGGATTTAATTGTTGGTGTTTGGAAAGTCCTGTTTTAAGTTTTTATTAGCTAACATTTTGATGGCTATGTTTCAAAAACCTCAGGAAATTTGTTAATAGCAGAATACCTAATAAGTTAGTAATTCAGATGAGACCTAGCAATCAGCACCAGTTTATAAATGAACCAAATAAGGTGTTATGATGGCATTACATACTTTTCATACTTTATCCTCTTAGCCCATACTCATCTCTCTCACTTGTCCAGTTTCCAAATGCCAGTTCAACAGCAGTATCTCTTCCATCAGGCTGATGAAGGTTTCCTTCTCCCAAGTCAATTTTTTTTTGTTAAATAAAAACAAACAAAAATAAAAACAAAATGGAGAAGAAAAGAAGAATCGTTGCACAGAATAGGCCTGTGCTGTTGGTGAAAGCTTGCAGGCAGTGCCTTTAACTAGGGTTAGGGAGCAATCTTGCTTTGACAGCCTGAAACTTTTTTTTTTTTTCCATTAATTCTGCTAGAGGGCACTCTTAAGTATGAATTTTACCAATTGCAGGTTTGTAGCATCGCCTGTAACAGAGATCTGCTTTTGTAAGTTGGTGATGAACTAAATCCACCTGTAGCAGAAACCTAGTAACTTACAAATCTTCTGCAGATCATGGGCATTTTATCATTAGATCAGTTTCATTTACTTTTAGTTCTAAGTATTATACTGTTGTTTTTCAAACCTGCGTGTCTCCCTGTTAACACTGCAATACAAGAAAAATTTCCAACCAGCAGGAACTTAAGTAATTATATGCTACAATGATACATAATTAACACAGAAGAAAACAGAACTTAAAGAGGAAATATATTGCTCCTCAGGACTTTTTCCTTAGGCTACTTAAGAGATAGAAATTCATATGAACATAGTATTCTCAAGATTTTCTTTTTTTTTTAATAATGTACATGATACAAACGAAGTTGTACCATAGTTGCAACTCAAGTGTGTTATTACTATTTAAAATATGTATGTAGGCTCTATTTCCTAAGTGCTTGATCTTAGTAGAATGTAATATACTTCATATAACTACTGTGCTAGGTAAACAGCCACAGAAATTCCTGAGCATACACAGTGCTTTTCAAGCTACACTGCACACAAAAAGTCATTAAGTGATGCAGATTCTCAGCCACTTTACCAACTGCATTTTTTCTTATATGATCATAACATTTGGTTATTCACAGGAACAGAACTGCTAACAATGTCCAGCATTTCAATAATCACATTAATTTTTTTTAAAAAAAGCTTCAACAGACACAGAAAGCAATTGCAATAGGAGGACATTAACACACATTGCTAAGTAGTTTTTGAAACACTTTTTGCCACATTTAGGCTCTACTTGAGTTATTATTTCAGTGAAGTTCAACCCTACAAAACTGAGGGCAAGGACTAAAGAGTTGAAAAAAAGTACTGTGCAATCTATTTGACATTAACTCACTAAAGTCGGGTTCCAAGAAAAGCACACACACAAAATGCTTGACGACTATCATGTATTATTGATATAAAGCTCTAACTTTGTCATATTATATCAGAGTCTATTATGTGAGCTTTTTACACTGCCAAAGAAAGGCTAAAGTTTTTAGGTGCTTAATTAAAAACCTGAACACAAGTCACAGCATTATATGGAGTCTTACATTTGTGAACTGTTCTAATTAGAGCTTATAGCTACAACATTCTTTTAAAATACAGGTTGTTCTCAAGCCTAAGCATTATCACAGAACTAACTCACCCTGCCAATATGAGATTCATGCAATTCAGAGCCAAAGACTGCTACTCTCTCGCTCTATCCAAATTGGAAAAGGTAAGTAAGGAGATCTGCCTTTTTCCTCCCAATTTAATTGTCACAATTTTAAAACATCTTATGATTTCAGAACAATGCTTCCAAAACAAGTGGAAACAGTGAAATCATTTTATGGCTCTAACGCTAATATAAATGTTTTTTGTTTGGTCTTTATGAATTTTACCCTCATTCAAGAATGGAATTTGAGTTTTGTCACTTCACCTTCTAGACCAACCTTCTAGACAGAGGTGAATGCAGTTTGATCAAGGAAAACTGACTATTTCTGGACAGTTGAGTGTTTAGAGCTAATAGGATGTTCCATGAGGCTGTCAGGCAATTAATGTAGAAAACATTTTAATATACTAAACACTCAATACACACACATCTCCTAGAATAATGCATTTCGCATTCCGAATTAAAAGTGCTGTGATCACATATCTTGTTAGCATTTTCATGCATCTGGTACTTCGATTATCATGACACTTTGAGAGCATCAGTTCTCTTTCATAGGACAGTCCTACTGATGGTAAGGATAGTAACACTACCTAAATGCTAGGTAAACCCATATATGCCAGTGTATGCATTAGCATTTTCAAGTTATCAAACAGAGAAGCCATAAGGAGGTAAACTGAGTTTAATTTGCTTAGGAATATGCGATGCCAGGCTCATCCAAGATACTACTGCTAAAGCATTACAGAAAGCAAAGATAGTAACTGCTTAACTTGGTAAATTCTGGGACGAGCCTCTTTTTCACAGATGGTAATCTGACTGATGTACCCCTGCAGTCTAGAAAACTTCCAGTATTACTTTCATGATCTTACAGGCCATAATCTGAGTTACTTCATGAGATTAGGACAAATACTATCATGACATCAGTCTTCAAATACACTCACTCCAGTCACTCTCCCTCCCCCACCCCCCCATCTGCTATTAATCTAGGTATACTCCCAATTTCCTCACATTGTGTGTCTTAGTTACCTTAGAAAACCTGAGTTCATGTTAAAGTCATTATCATTATGCAGAACTAACACAAAACTTCAGTTTCCTAGCTGTACAGTAAGTGCCCTTGAATCTGGGCGTAAGTTTGAAATTTCAAGTACTTTTGCTATTTACTGTGTAACATTGACATGGTGTTGACACACACGTTCATGGAATATATTATGTAATAAAAAACAACCTTTTCACACAAGTTTATCTTCAGAGGCCAGCTCCCAGTTTCTTATAAAAAATGGAATTCTTCATAAATTCAGCTTGTTTAGATGAGACAGGATAAGAAGTTTTATCAGAATGAACTCAATTGACTATCATGTATACATGTTGACCAAAAGATGCAAATACCTAGGTGATATTTTGTGATTTTTTTGGTCTTTGTCTAAAACAGAAGGAGGGCTTAAATCTTCTTTAGGTGGTGTTTTGATCTGCACAAAACTGAGACTCATGAAGAAGCTAGACAAACTGTTACAAAGAAGAACAGCTTGCGTTGGGAGGCACGTTTTTATTTGTATTACCCCACTCCCTGTACCCATAAAGGTCTGCACCTGTGATTCCTACATTTTAGCACTACTCATCTCAGTGATAATTGCAGAAGGAATAAGCTGGAACTAGCTGGAATCATGCAATGCTAGTTTACATAGGACATCAACTGCCAACAGCTGAAAGACCTTCAATACTGTGCTTTAACCCAGCTTATGTTCTTGGCACACTATCATCTGCTGCAGATTTTATTTATTTTAAACAGACTAACTTAATGACAATGGAGAGCAAGAATAGCAGTAGCTTCTTTTCCAGTTTGCGGTACCTACAGTTGCTTCTGGACTGCTCTATGGACAGCAGCCTATCTACTTCAACGCAATGAAACCAGGACTTTTATCTCAGTTCTCTTTCTTTCCTTATGCAGGCTCTTTCTTGCCTTACACAAGAGATACTGCAAGTAATTAGAAATACTGTAGCTTCATCTTTAATTTATTGTACAAATGCAAAGTTGTGAACTTTCAGTTGGAAGGTGAACAGATAATTAACTTCCTATTCAAAGCATACAATGCTGAAATAGCAGTAGATAAGTTATCTTAAAAAGAAAGTTTTCTTCATTGCAATTAAAATTGCCCACTATTGATATTGCCCACTCATTCCATCTTAATGTTTGCAGGAAACACTACACAGGTAATGTTGTAGTAGAACTCCCTCATGCAAGAACAGAAGCAATTAAAAACTTGAAAGTTTGACTTTATTAGGAAAATGCAGTTATTATTTCTGCATTAAGCATGCTCAGAAAGACTATGAAAGTCAGGTGAGTTGCCTTCAAGTAGCATTCAAATACACATGCAAAATTGACTTTTCAACCTAATGGGCTGCAGAAGAAAGATACAGAAATCAGAAATGAAGACCATCTGCTGCTACAGCTGCAATTTCCAGTCATTTAAAAAAAAATAAAACTGAACACCAAACTTAGCACTAACATAAGGGAGAACAGTAGCCCTTTTATACAAGGGAGAAAAGGAAAACAAAATACATGTTTCTAAACTTAGAACTTAGTTCAACATTTGTCTTCCATAAGAAAAAAATGAGGTAACCACTACCCCTTCCTTAAAGTGTTTAGAATGACCTAGATAAGTAAATACCACAGGTTTCAATGGAAGGATAAAAACTCTGAAGTTTAAATGATCTTTTAAAATATGTGCAAGCTTGTGTATATTTCATCATACAATACTCTGATTTTATATATATTATATATATAGCATAAGTACATACACATTAGGTGAGAAGATATCTATCTGGGATAGCCCAGCATATTTGGTGTGACACACAAAGGCAGTTTGCTTTTTTCAACTTCAGTTAAGGATAAAACATGCTGTCTTCCAATCAGAACAGTACTAAAAACAAATGAAGCAGTTCTGAAGGAACATTAAATAATAAAAGCACGCACATTTTGCTGTTGAATTAAGATCTGTAGGTCGCAGTTCCAGATCAACAACAGAAAACGAATCTATTCTTGCTAAAAAGCTAGAACAGAAGCAATTAAGAACATAGTCCAAAGATAAAGTATTTGAAAGGTGAAGTGATAAAGATCCCAAATCACTTACATCAAAGGGGACTAAAAAGAGAGGTTTCTGTGACTAATTTCAATCAGCTGTATCTCACATGGGCAACAACTAGTATTTATAAGAACTAACAATGCCCTTGACTGTTCTCTGTAGGAAGCCACCAAACTTCTCCACATTTATAACATGCGGATCACGTTATGTCCTTGTGCATTCCTTAGAGCAACTTTGCATTGCTTGTACACAACATTTACAGCCTTCCCCAGCAGTTCCATATTGCTGTGTGTGTTGGAGGAGAGTATATGAACTCAAGATGGGCTGTACATCTCCTTCAACCGCTGACAGAGTGGACAAAGCAGGGCTTCAGGTTAGCTTGCAGTTAGTGTTTTGTAATTGGCATCACAGTATTAACTAATATAGACTATGTATTTACTTATAAATAGTAAAAAGGCAAAATCATGATAAAAACTTGAGCCAGACACATTCTCTAGTGTTCTAACAAAATGCAAACCCTAGAATAATTAACTAAAAATTAAATACCAATACAGAGGAAGTGTGGCACATGGTAAGATCAAAGTCAGAAGCGTACACTTGTTACTACTCAAAAGAGTGATAATTTTGAACTTCCTGACTTGAGCTAAACCACAAAAGCAGAGGTTGAGGATGAAGTAAATAACTCAATCTATTAATAACTATCTTAAAACATTATCTATATGCATGCATTCTATAGAACTGCACATACACCATGGTCTTTTATTTATGTTCCTAGAAATGATCTATCCTTTTTCTTTAAGTAGTTACATCACCTTTCTCATGAATTCCAAAAAAGTGTCAGGGAAGGAGCTGCTGGGCATCACAGATAAAATCTTAGGCATTCTGACATATTTCTGGCTTCTACATCTCTCTGGAAGACCAATGAGTATGCAGGTAAAAAAAAAATCAACACCAGATGCCTGAGTAAAAATTGCATTTCTCACAAATTCATTTTAAACCAGAATAAAGAACAAGTTTGTAATAAAAGAAAGGAAGCAATATAAGTAACTTCATATAAAGGGGAAAAGTGTACAGGCTCTTGTTTTAAAATAAACCAAATGGACTATATGTCTTCAGATACAAAGCAAAAGTATTTATCAAAACACATCCTTTGCCCTAACCCACCCCTTCATGGCACGAAGCCAGAATCCTCAGCAAATTCCCCACAAAAGACAGAAGGATAAACACTACACCTCATTCATGTGATTTGTGGATCATCACAGTTGCCTGTAAAATATTTTGCGGCATGAATCAAAGAACTTAATGTAATGCATGCTATGAAATGCACATAATTTTAATAATGAAGTATTTGCTGTACAACAGATCTATTCTGCAATTCACACATGAGTTTTCTTCAACTCCTATCTTCTTTGCAATAAACGAAAAGCAATAAACATGAGGTAAAGCTACAGAATAAGTACATAAGGTCTTATCTCTGTGGCTTACACCAGTAAGCCCAATAGCATGCTTTTCTAAATAAGTGTTCTTTGTACAATTAAGCTGCTACTTTCTTCAATTTTGTCTGAAATACACTTGTTAGAAACACTCTTTGCTATCTCAACCAGAACAGGCGTGCATTGTGTCTGCATATGTGCATTTCTCATGGTAAAGAAAAACTGAGTAAGAGATAAAGAATAAAAATATAAAGCTTTGCTCGAACCACACAAACAAAAAATAACTAGCAAAAAAACAACTCCAACAAAGTCAAGCTTTTTTTTTTCCCCTCTGTGCAAGACAACAGTTCTCCTCTTTCCCTTGCTCCTGTTGAGATTTCAGTTCAATACTTCTATTTGATCTAATGTTCCACAGAAGCAGCGTAAATCCTCTCAATGAACCTGAACCATGAAGGGCAGATTTAAACTCCAAGTCTAAACACACTGAACTTATTAAGGATAATGAAGTATATAGTATTTTTTTTCCTATTGATTCAACAAGAGAAGCAAGATTACCAGATGCTTTTGAAATTGCATTCTGAAAAAAAAAAACAAAAACTTATGTACCTGGACACATGCTTCTCTGGTTTTTCATTTAAACTATTGATTTTCCTCAGTTAAACTGGCATTTCTACTGTGCTTTTAGTGATTACATTGTTCCAGAAATATAACACAACTCAACCTGATATTGTAGCATCAAATAAAAATGATCTTACCCTAACAATGCAAGAATATTCTAACTACAATGGTATTTAAGATTCTTATACACTTGAAAGAGTATTTAATTTAAGGAACAAAAAATTTTACTGGATTTTTTTTTTAAGGAGGTCACCATGAAAAGATATATGCTCTGCACAAGCACCTCTAAATAACTCCTATGGACAGGACAACGTTGCCTGTTGGAGTTAATGGGCTTATACTGTAATTGCTGTGTCAGTTCTACTTCATAAACAAGGGAGATCTGTAAAGGAGTATTTTCCTCTTATGACCTAGTGACATAGAAGCACAAAGAAAAGAGGATTGTGACCATATAGAATAAAGGAGCACAAGATAATTTTTCTATTTAGCTGCAGTATGCTTACATGAGTAGCAAGCTGTACATAGACTAGACAATTGCAATAGCAGGCTGGACGTAAGTTATTTTAATTGAAAAGTATGATAAATAAACCTAAGCTGAACAATACAGAAATAGATACTTGGGAAAGAGAGTGAAGCTGAACACGTTAACTACAATTCTTCCACAGCGATAACTAGAAAAGCACTGTGGTAGACAAACGTATCTGCATATAGAAGAACAAAGAAGTCTGCTTATTGGTAATTCGCTATATATACAAATATTTATAATAATGGGTCTGCACCTGTAGTCTTGACCTGCCTACAACTTGTTTAGCCAGTCAGCCAGTAGTGAACATTTTAAAAGTTAGAGAGCTGCTCACAGGGCATGAGTCACAGCGGGAGCCCAGAAACAGTGCAGTGTTGGACTGCACAATCCAGAAGGCTTTGGTACCCCTATCATCAGCTGGAGAAGTACCTGCAGCAGATCAGTGATCTCAACCCAGCCAGAGTTCTGGAGGCCAGTTTCTATCGCTCAGGTAGCACTTGGTATGACTGTTGCTTGTGAATTAACAACTGGTTGTCACAACTTAAGTCATTAGTGGCATGTTGAATTTTAAGATCTCGAGTCCCTCCTTGAGGAGCAGAAACTGCTAGTGAGAGATGTGATCTGTTTGACAAAGTGAGTTAGAAATATCCGTGCCAGCCTGGTTAGGAATAAGCTGTGACTGCTGAGTTGCATTAGTATATATTACGCTGAGGAGAAGTAGAATATACAACTTCCTACTGCAATGACATCATTGTAGTCTACACTTAAGTTTGAAGATGCTTGTTCCAGACCATTTTTGCCCTAAAATGGTGTATTCTAATACAAGCCAACAGAATTTGTTCAGAATACAGAGAATGCTTAGAATAAATAATAAAAACCACCAAGTACTGAGATATTTTTCTAAAATTTTGAAGCCCCCTTTACCTGAACAGATCAACAGAGGTGACATTTTACAAAGAGTGGATTAATGACAGTAAGAGTTACCTTAAATACTTTTAACTAGAAAGTACTTCTATTCCTTGACATCCTTTTCAGCTCTGCTCATATAAAGCTATAGGAATCAACAGGTGAATCCAGCAATGACAAACAGAGGTTATAGCACACTGCAGTTGAACCTAAACACACTTAGATGATTCACTAGCTAGAACAGACTTATACTTTTCATACCACAGAATCAAAGCATGGTTGGATTCGAAAGCGACTTCTGGAAGTTTTCTTGCCAGTGGCCCTTGCTCAAAGAGGATCAGCTAGAGTAGGTTGCCCAGGACCACATCCAGATGGTTTGCGTTCATCTCCAAGGAAGGACTCCACAACCCGTTTTGCTGCTCCATCACCCTCACAGTAAATTTTCCAGTTTCCTAGTACTGGGTAGCACTGAAAAGAACCTAGCTCCACCATCTTTTCATCCTACCTTCAAATATTTTACACAATAATGAAATCAGCATCAACCAACCTACCCACAGCTCCCCAAACCTTTTCTTGGGACTGTTTAGTCTGAAAGCTTTCTTACGCTTTCCTTATGCTCCAATACCTTGATCATCTTAGTAACGCTTAGCTGGACGCTCTCCAGAACATCCATATCTCTCTTGTACCAGAGAACCCAGAATTATGCACTGTATTCCACACCTAGAGATAAAGATCATTTGACCTACCGGCAACACTTCTCCTAACACCCAGGATTCTGTTAGCCGCCTTTGCAGCAAGGGCTCGCTGTTGGCCCATGTTCAATCCTGAGTCCACCAGAACCCCTACATCCCACCCTACAAAGCTGCCTCTGAGACTGTTAGCCCCAAGTACAGACTGGTATATGTATGGGATGGATATGTCTCTCTATTCCAAAACATGACTTTTCTGTACTTTAAGAACACATTCCTTATGATGTATCTGAACTGAAAGCTTGATATATCATCTCTCCTTAAAACAGGAAAAATCACTTCCAATCTGTAGTTTTACTCTCTAATAACTGAAGGAATAAGGAAGCCCATTGCTGTGATTTCTCTATGTATGAGTTGTGATAAGAAAAATGAATAGCTATTTATGCTCTTCTGCTTCTCTTCCCCAGAAGCATCAAAGCAAAAACTTTCTGCCCCAGTCTGCCTGATCTCTGAAATACTGTTTCCTCTGTTCATAATTCACATTCCTAGTAGACTTTCTGAACCTGAATAAGAGTCCACCGTCAACACAGAGAAATTCGGATCAGGAATAAAAAGAGCTTTGCTTTAACACAGTTGAAATCTCTCAACCTTTGGTAAAATGTCAAATTGCAGGTGTAATGATCATAAATATATGCATTTAACAAAAGCTTTCAACCTGAAGAACTGTAGGTATTGAACTTACGCTACATATTCGTGGGAACTATATTCAGAGTAAAGCGATTTTTACACTTTTGGTCTCTTTCAAGGTAGCATCAAATTGGTATTATAATCCCTCCAAAAGCAGTAATATTTTGTCATTATTTTTAATTTCCATACAGAAAGAACGGGAGAAGGGATCTAATTTAGCATTTATGTTTCGGCTGCCCTTCGCTGCTGGCAGGGTTTTCAGCATCAGTATGTTGGACACACTGCTGTACCAGGTACTGTGAATAACAATGTGCCTTCATTTAACACAGTCATGCCATGTTACTACCCATTTTTTGTACTTAATTGTTGGATTACCCTGTTTTCCTAGACAAACCATTAATGTAGGTGCTTTGCCAGGAGCAATCAAAGGTAAAAGATCATGGAGCACATTCCATATGACAGCACTACTTGCAGTCACCAACCCAAAACCTCATTGTCTTTGAGCAAATTCTTTTTTAAGTATAATAACACCGAAGCTCTCCTCAGAAACAACGGATATTTTTGATACAAACTGTATAAAATACAGATTATAGAGATTTTTAACACTTGAACAAAGCATTAAATACTCATTGCCCATTCCACCAAAACTGCCTCTAATCACAGAAGTCAATAGAAATATTTGTATGAGCAATTTATCAGCAACCTTCACTTGCTGATAGAAGCTTTTATTACATAATTCTGTCTTGTCCTCTTACTCTTGTCAACAAGACCTCCAGATGAGCAGTCATCACACTTTAAAATCAAAGAGCTAGTTGCAAGTTGTGCTCTAAGGACAGACAGCCTGCTTTGAATATCGCTCTTCTACGCCCAAGAGGCAGCAATGAACAGATCTACCACAGTGAGTAGAGCACACATGGCTTTCTGATTCCAGCAGTCCAATTGATAAGGAGGAGAAACATTTGCAGTTTTAGGTTACCTAATGTCCATTCCTGATCTCCTTAACATGCATTCCTACATTTAGTTTTGTTTGTTTTCTCTAATTTCTGCCATTCTACCAAAACACTTTCGTTAAACAAGCCTGATCTGACATAAGGCAGATTTTACCTTAAACACTGCTGGACCAGCAAAGACAAATTACTCCAGTTTGATTTAAAATAATAGCAGTTCCACCTTAATATTACTCACTACTCTATACTGCATCTCCACCTAATGTAGGATCAGCATTTCAAAGGTACAGAAGACAGTTATTAAAGTTTCACAACTAATAAATGCTAACAAGTTACTTCCATCGATAAACATCTTAGTTTTCAAGCTACCTCATCATGCCTTTGACTCTTCTACAGACAGACATATGCAGAACCAACTTTTTTTGTCCATCAGTAGATTCAGCATGCATAAAGAAATTACTATTTCTACAGTGATAAAGATACTTAAAAGATATTGACTTTAAACACAGATGTACAGTTTATGTGGAATTCACATGTGCATATGGTTATCTGCTCATTTATTCATTGAAGTTTTTTTTCTCCTTTCTGTCTCTTCTGTTAAAAATCTTGCAGTCATTTGTGAAAGATTATATGATCTCTATCACAAGACTTCTCCTGGGACTTGATACAACACCAGGATCTGGGTTTCTTTGTTCAGTAAGTTTAAACATATATGTATTTACTATTATTATTATTACAAAGCAACAGAGAATATTCCATATGGTCTGCAAAACCCCTCTACTTCCTTTGTAGAAGAGTTTCTTTTGTTGAAGACCAAGAAAGGCCATCTGTTTTCTTTTTCAGCAGGGGGAAAAAAAAACAACAGGAAATTAGGTAGAAAACATGTAGTTTTAGTTATTTCCGAAACAAAAAAACAATCCTCCTCACCCCAAAAAAAACACAATACATACTCTTAAGCATAAAGAAACACAGGAAAACACAAGTGCAAGTTTGTTTGTTGTTATTGTTTTAATAGATGTGTATGGAATTTCAGTAACCAATTTTACTAACCAAACACAAGGGCTGCTCCTAAAGTAATGTCTCCTTTTTTATTATTTTGCTCACAGCGTCAGAGGCAGACATTAGTGGTATGGTAGTAGAGGCGGAACCTTCCCACCATTACATGTTGTTGCTGTGTGACAGCAGCAGAGTGGCAGTCTGACAAAATGGTGTCCGACATGAAAGTGTGTTTGAAGCAAAGGTGTGCCACTGAATTCTCCATGTGAAAAAATGGCACCTACTGACATTCACTTAGGCTTGCTGAATGTCTACAGAGATCATACACAATGTCAACACAGTGAGGCAGTGGGTGGTGCATTTCAGTACTGGTGACAGCAACATGAAAGACAAACCACGTTCTGTACAGCCATGCTGATTTTTATAAGCACAGCACACACACTCTTGCTCACCATCGCTGAAAATACACAGCTAATAGCTGCAACTGTGTTGAAAAATGGTGTTTTGTAGCTGAGAATTTGCTCTATCAATTAATGTTATTGTGCTCTTTGTACCTGTTGTAGTTTCCATGGAAATAAATAGGAGGCATTATTTTTAGAGCAACCTACATTTATCAAAAACAGGAAACCATGAAACTTTACCCATGTAGTACATCCTGACTAGTACTTATTCATAATGCTATTTTACTACTGTTTCCATCATAGGTAATGAGGGCAAAATTGAATTTTACATTCATAAGTGTCTATACACATACCTAAACTGAAGTCATTTAGTGCAGTTCAGTGAAGTTCAATATTCATCTCATTCACACGTCAATATTCCCCACGCAGAATTAAATATATTTAAGTAGGTTACTGTACTCAACTTTGTTCTCTCCCACACCCATCAACCAAGGTAGCATAGATACAAACAGAATTTCAGTCATTTGCCAGTTGCTTTCTAGTGAAGTATTAAACAGTATAGGTTGCTGCTCTCAAATATGAAGTTATCTTTGCTCTAATCAATGTTGCTTGAAGAATTTTGTTTTTAAGAAAACCACTTCAGTTTGTTGGTCAATCATTAACTCAGTTACAGTGAATGTCAGTTAGCTGCATCTCTGACAAGAGGCTCACATATTTTGAAATAAAGCTCGTGTAAGCTATTAGTTATTTGAAATTAATTGAAGAATTCATTCTTACACATTTATGATTAGCATATTGCCTTCCTTCTTCCCTTCTCCCAAATACTCTGCCTGCAGTGTAAACAACAGTTATCTGGCTGCATTCAAAATATGTGCTTGTTCTTCAGTCTATCACCAGGTTCTTACTACTGTTAATTCATTCTTTCATATTTTACTCAGATATATGCACACTATATAAAGGATAGTATAAGTTTGAGTAATTTTAAAACAAAGACAGAGGTCATTCCATCAGACTGAACCATTTGCACTGCGGTGTCTCCCAAACAGAGAACAAGGGAACAGTGTCTACAAACTCTAGAAATTTCAGGTTTATTGTGGATGAAAGGTACAATACTACAATATGATTGCTGCCAGCTAGCACTTAGATTCCAAAAAAATTCAAGAGTAGTATAATGAGCAAGAGGTAAGCCTTCATGAGTTTAAAGTTCTCTTCCTATTATTATTTGTTCAGATGAAAATCACAGAAGAGGATTTATGGATTAGGACATATGCCAGACTATATCAGAAACTTTGTTCTTCTACAGGAGACATTCCAATTGGAGTCTACAGGACAGAATCCCAAAAGCTTACAACGTCTGAAGTATGTCAGTTTACTATACTCTCTTTGGATTTGGTTACCTCTTATTTAAAGAATATCGGGGATGCCATGTCTGCAAATGAACTTAATTCCAACCCACTGAAGGTCACCCTCTGCTTATGCACATACAGTCAGATTAGCACAAGGCCCAGTCTACATACAGATTTTCATTCCTTTGCTCATCTACAAAGAAGTGGCTGACCGAAAGAATAGCTCAAGCACAGGTAGGACAGGATCTGATAGTTAACTCTAGTCTGATCTTGCATGAAGTGATGACTAACAGCACTATCAATAAGCTGTATGACCAGTGTGGGAAGACTCTAGGATTATTTTCAACACCAATAAAGTCAAAAGAATATTGCTTTCAGATTTTATTCTAATAGGAAAAAAAGAAATATAGAACCTCAGTAGCAGTTAAGATTAACTTGCTGTATTCACTGATCACTTTGATCATATTAACTCTGTTCTCTGTTCTTTAACTCTGTTCTGTTCTTAGGAATTCTATTAAGTAAGCAATCACCATTTTACAGTCATCTTTATGCTTTTTTAAAAAAAAAAAGACAAGAAAACCACAATAAACCACCAATACTCAACGCATCAAAATCAGTCACAGAATCATAAGAATGGTTTGGGGTGGAAGGGACCTTAAGGTTCACACAGTTCCAAACCCCTGCCATGGTCAGGGTTGCCACCCACTAGATCAGGCTGCCCAGGGCCCCAGTCAACCTGGACTTGAACACCTCCAGTGATGGTGCATGCAAAACGTCTCTGGGCAGCCTGTGCCAGTGTCTCACCATCCTCTTATTAAAGAATTTCATCATAAAATCTAATCTCAATATCCCCTCTTTTAGTTTAAAACAATTCCCCCCGGTCTTATAACTATTTTCCCCTGTAACAAGTCCATATCTCTCTTGTTTATAAGCTCCCTTCAAGTACTCAAATGCCTTGAAGAGGTCTCCCTGGAGCCTTCTCCAAGCTAAAGAAGTCCAGCTCCCTCATCAGAAACTGGATAATATGACCTTACTGATACTGGGAATAGTTTATTTCAATGACAGTAAAAGACACGTTTTAAATATCACAATAACAACTCCTTACCAGTAGTTTCAAAAACATAGCTGAAAGTATGAGCTAAATCTTATGCTGAAGTTAAAACAACTTGAAAAGAGAGCTTTTGAAGTGTTTTCCCTTATATTTCTTATTTTCTTTTTGTATGTTACAACTACATAAGTAGTCCATCTACTTGAGTTATTAGATGACGTGAAGAAAACAGTGAAAGACCAGATTTTGATGCTTTTAAACTTGTTTTTTTTCTTAACATCTTGATGAAAAAGCAGCATAAGTGTACCTAGAGGTAGAAACTTCAGATTACCTCATTTGGAAGAGGTGCCCTAAATCACACTGGTAAGAGGCAACTTTTGCCTTTCATCTTTAAGAGAACACTCTAAACATTGCACACAATATTCAATTACTACTTAATGAGTTCACAATATGTAGCTAAACAGTAGTTTAGATAGTTTCAAGTTATATAACTTGAACTTCTAAAAAAAGAATGATCAACTGCACTACTGAAATGAAAACATTTTACTCCACTTCCATTTTTTAATGCCCTTATTCTCTTATCACTTTCCTTTCAAGTCTCAAATCTCTATCAGCGTAGAAGAATGGGAAGACACTAAAGACACCAGAGAACAGGTTAATTATCGTAATAATCATCGTAACTCAACATCTAGCGATCAGTCCGATCATCCCTTGTTACGCCGAAAAAGCATGCAGTGGGCTCGACGGCTGAGCCGAAGAGTACCGAGACACTCTGGTAAAACAGCTGAGAGGATAAGCCAGCAGCGAATGAACCTTTACAGGAGGTCAGAAAGACAGGAACTTGCTGAACTTGTGAAAAACAGAATGAAACATCTGGGCCTTTCTCCAGCAGGATATGGTATGGTTACTGCAATACTTTAATAAAAATACTAGTATTATGCAAAAAAGCCTTATCTTTATGCATGCCATAAACTAATCGGTTGAAATATAAATGAAGACAACAGCTGTGAAATTTGCTTTTAAGCCAGGGTGGGGACTTGGTTGTATGAAGGAGGATAAATTTTAACCACATGTTTAAAATGAATGCAGAAGTGTCACATAGAAGTCATTTTATGGAGCACGTTTATAGGCTGCTTTTACAAACCAAGTCCTTTTCTAGCAAAATAAAGACTTAAAAAACCACAATATTGACAAGAATTCTATAACACCCTTTTAAAAATATGCACCACAGCTGTGTGGGATGGCCCTCTACAGTCTCAGCCTTATAGTGAGCTGTGTGGAAATTCTCAGCACTGTAGGTACTGCTTTTCCTAGGAAAACTAAGAATTTATAAATATCAACTTTTCCAACTGCATAGTAGGTTCAAAACAAAAGTTAGTGCTTTCTTGTTTATAATAACCAACACTGAGGTTCCCATACTCAATTTCCACTCAAAACACAAAAAACACCGTTTTACAAATGCATTCTCATTTTTTGAAACAATTATATTTAAACTTGACCAATGCCTTAGGTATCTATTAGATAAACTGTATTTCCTAAAAAAAATTAATATTGTTCCTGGTTCATTTTAACATCACATTCTTAATGCAATGTCAAGACATTCTGTAACACCAGTGTCAACTTACTGCTCAGCAGTTCTTACAGTTGCTGTGTACACATCACCTTTGTTGTGAGAGAAGTCTACTACAGAATATACAGCTATAATTTTGCTCAATCATACAATTACATACAGGGTTTTTATTCCATGCTCCAACTGGATAGTTATTACTCTTGCTTTATTTGTGGATACTATATGACTCTCTGCAGGAGGAATCAGGGCTAAGTATTTTGCAGAAGTGACAAAGTCCACAGTAACATTTAGTCAACCACAAGAAATTTTGTTAATTTGATTCACATTTACATTAGTCACAAGAGAACTTCAATTTTACACATTAAGTCAGCTGCAAATCTGGACTATCACATTCCCACTGCTATTTTTCTGCCAATCTCATTTATTATGAAATTCCATGAGCCTTTCACCCACCTTAAAGCTAGATCATTCCCTGTTCATCCCATTAAGTATGAAGCATACAAGAGAAACTTCTCAATCTTTGTTCTTCCAAACCGGCAGAAATCAATCATGCCAGTTGACTCACTGCCTAAGTTAAACATATTCCTCAATACTATCTCTCTGCATAAGTGTGGGGGTCATCGAAAAAAATTACCACAGCTGCTTATAAATCTTCACTTATGGGAATAATCCTAAAGCCAATTTTACATCTTTGGCTTTCTTTACACTGATAATATAACCTCTGAGACCCCCAATTCTAAATTCAATTAACTGTGAATTCACTTAATCCAATTGAGGCATAACGCTTGTTTGGCCATGCAAGCCTTTAGCAGAGGCATGATGGTGCTAATATACTGGTGAATGTGTTTGTATAACTTGTTAAAATATTTTGCATCAGTTTTACCTTACAGCAGTAAACTGCACTGTAGAAGATCACTACAGCTATGTAATTGCACCTGGATTCAGAGTCTAATTATTCTCTAGACAGAAGTACTTATGATGGTGCAAAATATGGGATACAGGAACACAAAAGTTACGTATACCAGAAAACAGTTTTTTTTTTTAACCTACAGAACACACTTCAAGCACAGTTCATTACTGAGACTTAGAAACTGCACTGAAACAAGAACTGGGCTGTTCTCACATTATTTTAATTTTCACTTAAAAAGAAGAAATTAGTACAAAGTGTTTATCCATTTTAGACCTATTAGTCTTACTGTGATGCCCTTGGAAAAGAATTCAGAGTAGACTACACAAAAGATAATGTTAGTGATAGCTATAAGTGTGCTGAGACTTAACTCAGCAACACTTCCTAAAAAAAACAACTGTGTTTTCTGCATCTTTCACATTTCTACCCATTGGCATAGGTGATAAAATGCTAATTTTCACTTCACGTATAGGGAAAGTGAAAAAAGCTTTGTATTAACCAAATTTGGAAATGGATGAGAATTTCATACCTCTGCATTTAGCATTGGCCATTTCCCACTTGCTAACATAAGCCACACAATGCATCAGTTGAAGTAAAGCTGAGTTGTACTAAGAATTGCTGTAACTGGAAAGAAGTGCAAAAGAATATATTTCAGAACAATCAGAAAAAAAAACATGTTTGGAGAGCTGATAACTCAAATGGTGATACATAAGATAGTTCTAATTGGTATTACCATGGCACCTGATATTTTTTTTTGACAACTGAGCCAGAAATGATAATCTTTTGAACTAGGTTGTCACAAATTATACCTTTAACGATTTGTTCTTAAACCTAATTTGGTATGTGTATCTTTGTCCTCCAGATGAAATGAATGATCATCAGAACAATCTTTCTTACATCCTGATCAATCCTTCTCCAGATACAAGATTAGAACTGAATGATATAGTGTAAGTTAAAGTAAAAAATAAATCTCAAGAACTGCAAAGTTTATTTTATCATATTTCTGCTGAGGCAGAGGGGACATGTTCCCATGCACCTGCAAAATATTTAGATGGAGACTTCTATCTAAATAGACATCTAATCATATATGTATACATAAATACGTATTTAATTCTTTATGTATGATAAAATATATATTTTGCCATCTGCTTAACTCCATTTTCTCTTATTTTGCTCTGTGTGTACATAAAAACTAACCAAGTCCACTGGATAGCTTCACTGAATTAATCTTGCTAACAATTTAGCTATCCAGTTTTAATAGAAAGATCAACCTTTCAAATGGGATTTTGTATCACGGATTCAAAGGCCATTACAGCAAAAAAAAAAAAAAAAACAGTTCTCTCTCATACAGTATTCATGCTTAAGAATATTCAAGCACAAATAGCAGGACCTAAATGCAGAAATATTTTTCTCCCACTTCCTTGCAAGGAATTTTGAAGACTACACAGGAAAAAAAGGTGAACCCAAAGTCTGAACTGCTTAAGAGTTTTAGAAAATTAACTGTCATTCTCTCATTCTGAAGTCTAATATGATTGCTGTGTTCAGGTCCTATGCCATTTCTGTCTGTAGATTCTTTTGCCCCTCCCTACTATAACAGAATATCCCATGTGCTGCAGTGTCCCTGTGCAAGGTCCTCCAACATCAGTGTTGATTCACCTCACTTCCCGCTCGTAAGCAAGAAAACTGTTTGAACTATTAACCTCGATATTAAAAACAAGAATGAACTGCTTTGTAGGATTGTGGTATATGGAAAGCACTGCACAGAAACTTTTTATCAAACAGTAAAAAGAGCTCTCAAAATTTGTTGAAATTATTTGGAATAGTATTTTTTTACTATTATCAAACTCTACAGTATGAAGAGTACTAATATTTAACCTGTAAATGCATATACTGTTACCTAGTCTAGCTAAGAGACCTAAGTGCCTATTTTCCTTCTCTCCTTTGCAAAAAAAACAGAATATTCAGCAAACCAATAATGCATAATTTTTCAGTGATACTGGATTTGCTGTGTTCTACCTATTCAACTTTAGCCTGTACATGCTCATATTTTCACCTAGCTTGATGTTCATTTCCTGACACTTGAGAGTGGGCATCATCTCTTTGTCTGGTTATCTTGACTAGGCAGTCATCTCACCTTCATTCAAGGGAGATTACTAGTAGAGAGACTAAACAAGTTGCTCTCTTTCTACAGTGTTTTTTCCCTATTCACAAATTCCAGAGCAATTGAAAAGCATATTAGGTAATAAACAGCTTTGAATTTCCATATGAGGAAATTGTCTCAGCATTTACAGATGAACTGCACTCAAAGCAGCATTTGCAGCAGTTAGATCTACTTGAAATTCTTCATCAAGAGCAAGGGTCCATCTCAAGTGTATCAGCCTATGCCAAGTTTATCAACATCATATTTTTTATTTGTTGAACGTAGTTAGAAATATGTCCCTAGTTTCCACACAAAACTATTTTAGAATTAACTCCAATTTAATTTGCCCCTTCTTCAAAGCGTAATGAATAAAGCAAATGCATAAGTACATGGAGTTACCAGCAAATTTTTTGTGTTCAATGACCATAGTGGATGCCTAGGAAAAGAACCAACGCATCTAAAAGATCAAATGGGCTCTCAGTCAAAATTAAGGTTTAACTGAGCCTGATACATACAGATGATGCCTAGGTAGACACAGTATGAAACTACTATCCTATGTGAGTGACACTGCCAAACTGTCCAAGTTATCCAACAGAAACTAGATTAAATCTAACTCTTCCTCAGATCTTTTCAACATTACAATAGCATGTTCACTAATCCCTGCTTGGGGCCATGTCTTTTTAATAAGAATTGTAATTTCTTTTTACAGATACTTGATCCGACCTGATCCATTGGCTTACGTTCCAAACACAGCATCCAGCCGAAAAGACAGCTTCTGCAATACAGTGGGACAAGATACCAGAGAGGAAACACAACTTTGATATGTAATTCAACAAAATTAACAATTTTATACATATAGTTTCCACCGACCATTTTGAAAACTACGTGGTGAATTTTATTCAGTTTTTGGAAACAAAGTGACAGTGGGTAAGTCACTAATTACAGAAACATGGTCTCTAGAAACTCATTAGGATTAATGGTTGCCAAGCTTGTAGCCCGTTCAACATTGTAGTTGAACTTCAGTTTAGCAGAATTACAAAAACTGTTAGGATTGAACCAATATGAAGAAATGATTAAAGAAGCAACAGATTCCAACATGTTTCACTTAGAAGCTTCTAAGTGTATTTATCAAGGTGGCAGCATGTCAGTGAATAAGCTCCTGACATACATCATAAAAGATTATCTGAAGTCCATCGAGGAATCGTGTATAATGTGTAGCAGAAAATATGTCAATATCTAAAGTTGCCAAAGAGGCTGTTTGTGCCAAGAAGCCAAACTCTGAGATAATTTTCAAGCTTAATTTGTCACCCATTTATATTTGAATAGCCTCATTTCACCCCCATTATGGCCTCTAGGACTCAATGTTTGCTCCCAGTTTACAGATGACACAGCTTAGTCACGCTGTGGAGGTTAAGACCTGAGGCACATCTAGTGAAAAATTAGCTCAGAGAAGCCCAATATCTCACATAGGCCTTTCAAAAAGTAGCATTTTGTAGATAAAATGAAGCAGAACTTTTAAAGGGATACAGGAATTATATAAAAACAGCCCCTCATATTTGCAAGAATCTGTTAAGACAATACGTGAAGCTACAAACAACGGTAGCTCAGATGAAAAATGAACCATTTAACATGAGTTATCAGTCATAGAATAGCTTGGTTGAAAGGGACCTTAAATATCAAGTTCTAACCTACATGCCATAAGCAGGGTTGCCATCCACTAGATCAAGTGGGTCAATGAGAAGACTCAATGGATGATGCTGAAGCAAGTGTCTCTCTAGGGAACAACTAATACCACAGATCCTTCCCACCCCCATGGCAATGCTAAAACTCCAGCTGTCTGAACTATGAACATATCCAGTCATTCACATTACCCAAATATGATACTGATATGTAATTTCATATGAACAATGAAAATGAGAGAAGCTTATAATCTGTTCCACAAAATGAATGGAACATTACATTAAAAGGCAACATGGATTTGAAGGCTCAGTTTTGGCACTGAGTACACAAGAAAACATCTACAGTGTATGAAGCATCCGAAGCAGCTACAGAATCTCCAGTCTACATATACAAGAACCCCACAAGTTTTGGTCAAGACTTAAACAGAATGAAACATGGTTGAACGTGACCTTCAAAATCACATTCTTGCTTTGCCATGTGTCACAAAAGGGGAAGAACATCCTTAAAGTTCAAAGCATCCTGCTACAACAATCAATATAGGACCGTTACAAAAAAAGACACGTGGACTGAAGTACTGATAATTCTTTGAATTCCCTCGATGTTCTGTGTACAAAGAAATCCACTCAAACATTTATATTCTCTTTTTATTATTTGGAAAAAAACATGGCTGATATTATTCTGAAAAATAAAATGCCAAGCTGCCTGAAGAACATGCAAGCATGCTTATCAGTATTGCAAGGATGTTAAAAAAAATCACATCGCACTCCTACTAGGAATAACATGAGGTTTGCTATCATTCCTTCTCTTCCTCTTAATTCTTCTAAAACTTAACTGTTCCACTTAACTGTAAGAAATTAGAGGTCTTAGAGCAGGCCAAAGTCATCAAAAAATCTGCACACAAACACAAGAATTCCTTTTTTAAGAGGGGAAAAAGGTAGCTGGAAAGTGGAGTTTCTCAGCTTTTTTTTTTTGGATTGCAGTAGGAACAGGGTTCAGAATAGCATCAGTGACTACGCATAGAGTGTGGTGTTTTTCCACACACACACACTGATCATTTATCAAATCATTAAATTCTGAAGACAAAGCATTTGGAATGTCTTCCTGGGGCACTTTGGGGAAAAGGGATGTAACAATTAAAACAGTTGCTCAGACCATCTCCTTAACAGAATCTTGTCCAAGTCTCATGATAGAAACTATCACATAGAAACAATTGTGTTTGTAACATGAATAGCCTTCTGTTTTTAATACCTTCAGTGAGAAGACTATTCCAGTTGTATATTTCCAAAAAAGAAAAGTGTTTTATAAAATGTTGACTCCAAAAATATTAGTGTTTCATACTGAAGGCCTTTCCAACGGAGCCTCAAGTAGGCAAACAGGATTTCAGAAACATGCCTAGTATTCAATTGACAAGCTACTCTGCTTTCCGTGGGATTCACACAGTGTATCCCACAGTCATCCAATTCAGACATTCCCTGTATGCTGCCTAAAGTAACCACCACAGATTTCAAGACTCTGTGCCACAAGAATGGTTCAGACTCCATGCCTGGCATTTACCAGCCTATAAACAGGTAGAAATAAGTAGTCAGGTACATCCATTTTTCTATCTAACCCAGTGGAACAGTAGCATCTATTGTCACCTGATATTTCCCAGACTTGATGGATTTTTAATTGCTCATTAGCCCTGGAAGATTTGCTAAAGCAAACAAAAACAGGTGGAGACAACTTGCAGTGTCTAAAATAAAGCAAAGGCAATCTTTCTGAACAAAAATATTTCCCTTCAAATTCTACTGGAAGACAAGCAAAGTAATAAAAGCTAGCAATAGCTTCTTCTGAGGGAGTTCTAATAATCCATGGATGATACACCACTCTATTCTGTAATTCAAGATGTGCCACCTTTCATGCTGGAAGCAGAACAGCTTTGCTTCCCCTGGCACATCTTCAGACCCCATTCTAGTGGGATTTAAACCTTTCAAGAACCATTCTGAGCACGCTGATAATCTTCACACGCTTCTTGTCAAGATTATCAGCAATATAATACAGTCTAGCTGGACTGCAGATCAGGTTGAGAAGCAGTAATCTCCATGCTCAATGCAAGAGAAGGGGTGATAAAGCTTTAGAGTCATTGGGTCCAGATGACTTGAACAGAGTTTTGTGTGATGACAGTTCACTCAGTGAATACAGAGATTAAACTTATGGTCATCTACAAAAGCAAGTGATTAAATTCTAAACTAACTGTCGGAAGTCAGATGGCCAAGTAACATTTTCTTTCCCCTCAATCAAAGAAAATGGCTAATTTCAGTCTGTATTTAACTGTATGCATTTTTTTCTCTTCTTCATAGCTCATACTTACCAGTAAATAAAACATGCTCTCTTTCCCTAACACTTCCTGAACAACTACCAGGAAATTCGGAAGTCAAAATCCTGGTGAAGGTGATGGCACGTAACTATTACCTTATCAGAAGGGTTTTCTCCAAAGGGACAAAGCATGTTATTTATTCTACAATAAGCAGTCACAAGTAGTATTACAGTGGAATACATTGTGTTTCCTTTACTGTTTCACTCTAGGTCCAGTACACACATTAACTGACACATAAGTTGATAACAGTTTGAATTCTCAAAATCTGCAGTAGTGCAAGTTAATGAAGTTTTCATTTTAACTTCTAAGTCAAAGTGTTATAACAGTTCCTTCTTCCTCAACCCGCTTCCTACCTCTTTATCAGCATGTATACTTCAAAGTACGTACATTACTGGAACGACTTATGCATCTGTTTACAACTGCATCAATAAAATGCAAAATAACAAATAGTTTTTGGGTTTCTGCTGTGGAGGAAAATTGAAGTCACATCAAGTGCACCAAAAATAACACAATTCTGTAGCTTCCAGGCAGCTAGTGCTGACAACAACCATTTTGTAAACTTGAAGCACTGATGCATGAGGTTTTGATGCACTGAATTCTACTTGGTATCTGAGGGAAATCAGTCATTACAATTTTGAAATGAATTAATAAAAACAAGCAGCACTATGTAATGACATCATGTACACAAGATTATTTAAAACCTATTTTTGAGCTAGTCGCATAAATGCAGAAATCTGCATAAAGTATTATGCTTACTCTTCATATTATGCACTAGAAAACAGACATACATTGAATATGTCTAAAGGACTGCACTTCAACTTTTTGACTGCTATTTCATTTTCTTGATGTAGAACATACATTAAAGGCAGAGTGGAGCAGTAATTAACTTTATGAAAGATGACTAAGACGTTGCTGATCATCATCTCTTGAGGCTATCAAAAATATTAATGAACTATTCAAAAAAATCATCATTATTGTCTATACTACTGATGCAATGAAACTGTCAGTAATGGAAGATGAACACAAATATGAACTTCTACGGTCTCTCAAGAAGCTTAAAAAGGAAAATATTTCAGCTTCATAAAGTTAAAAACAACTATTTGAAGTTTGTAGAAACTAGTTTTTAATTTATTATATAAAATCTGGATGCTTTTTAGCACTATAAAGCAGGATAAGTTTCTCTAGACTTTTCTCTCCTCAGATAAAAAAAATAAAGAGCCAGGGATATTTATTCTTGCTCCCTTCTTTCCCTTAAAGGCTGACTCAACAATTCACAGATTTTCATTGGAGAAACATAAAGCAATTGCCATTCTCTTTGTCAAAAAGAAAAGCTGACTTTCCTGAGCAGCTCTTCCTTATCTAACTATCTAAAAATAAAGAAAAGACATTGAAAGGAGTAAGGAAGTATCCTGAGAAGAGTCTTGCCTACCAGGAATTTTTGTCACCACTTAGGGGAACACTACACATGCAAAGCAACATAGTATTTTTATGGCATGGAAGGCCTCAGGCTATCTTGTTTAAAATATGGTATTGTTTAACGCATTTTCTCAACCAGGAAATCTAGGAAGTGTTAAGTGTATAATATCTTGGTCAGCTTGTTCAATTTTCAGATTTCTATTAGCTACAGTATACTCAAGGACATGAACACAAGTATTTTGAATATCAGCTATTGAAGAACAAAGAATGGAAATTACAGCAAAACTCTCAGCAGACAGGATAAAACAGAACAGACAGGACATGTGTCAGTCCTCAGAAAGCCCTAACAGAAGTTAGATGATCTAAGAAATCACCATAACCACAAACCAGAACAATAAATGTAAAGAGATCTCTGATTTTTATAGGTACCTATATAAATAACAGAGAAAGTAGAAGCTAATCCCAAAGCAAGACACTTAGTAAAAGAAACACAGTAGAATATGGAATTGATTTCAGCCATACTTGTTATTTCACCACTTAAAGTACAGCTACAGTTTCTATACACATCTAGTATAAGAATCTACAGACATTCATTATGCAAATCTGTTGGATCTAAGTATTTAAGCTCATTTATAATTTTAATTAAGTTCATTTTTATAGTTTTAATATGCATACAAAGTGACCTAATACAATTCTCAGCGCTATAGTTGCAGCCTCCTACATCCATAGACACATTTGCAAGCTCACTGTTTTGTTTTGGGACAGTAAGACAAGAAGGGCATCTTTAGCAGCTTTTCCATACTAGTTCTTTTCCTAATTAGATGGAAAATACACTGCCAAGTAAAAGACTTTTTCCTTTCTAAAACAAAAGACATCCAGAATCCAGAGCATTTGCAACTGTTTCCAATCAAGCTATAGAATTAAATTCTTATCCAGCCCTCCAATTCATCTCAGGTGTTAGGTGCTCCCACTAATAAGCTACATGAAATTACTCTGTGCAAATTATCTGGCTAATGCAGCTCAGCTGTATCATATGCAGAGCAGCTTCACACCCCAGTAGACAAACACAAGATAAAAATATGTGCAATTTGCTCTAGCTGTTTTATTTATTTCTTTTTATTTTAGCTGAGGCAATGGGAAACAAAGGGAGATGTTGATTAGTTTCGCTGTAACAAGGCTTGTTTCTTCAGGAAAATTCCTTAAGTCACTATATGAGACTTATTACCAACTTCAACAAGAAAGAAGGTAATCTATGTGCAGGTACAAATGATAGCTAGAAACAAACTTTTATGTACTAACACTCCCTTTATAGACTTGGGCTTCTTAAACATTTATGAACAATACTTAAGCTACATTCGAGAATTATGTAATTCGCCACATCCCACCCCAGGATCATTTCATCATTGCCACCTGAAGAAGAGCTACTGTCAGCACTGCCTCCATCACACAGTAGGAGAAAAAAAAAGAAAAAAAAATTCCTTAAATGCTCTCAGGAAATGGTGAATTTGCATAAAATAAAGACTTCAATACAGCTGAATACCACTCAGTCACAATAAGCTAACTGTAAGCTTTTCACTTAAAATAGAAGAAGCTTTCAAATATTCCACAGGGCTTTGAGGTATTCAGTATTCTAGATGCTTGCTATGCTTTTGCTATGCTCTTACAGTGCTTATGGCATACGAAGTACTACTCTGTATCAAGCAACTTTAGTTTTCAGGCTAACCTCTTCAAATAATTTATTAATATGCCTAGAAGGAAGAGGAATACATTTCAACTTAAGAACAGCGAAAATAATGAGTTCTCTCTGGGCATCTTAAAATGCTATGCAACTGTTTGGAAAACAATCCTGATTACAACTGCAAATCAATATAATATCTGAGGCAACAAATTACATTTTAAATTGGATTTCACTAGTAATTTTTCTTCTAGGTTTTGTGTGAATACGTCCATTAAAAAAACTGCACTGACTAGAAAATGGTGGAATGGAATATTTCTGTACAGTGAACTACACAAGTGATTGCTCTGAATCAGAAAAAACATAGCCTAAAATACGACCTTCTGAAGTACAGAAGTCCTTCAGATAAAGGTCAGGAGACCAAGTCAAAAAGAAATTCCCATTAGTCCAGTACCAATAAGCAAAAGTGCAAACAACAAGCCAGCAACTCTAAAGGCAATTACAAAATCTGGTTATTGATTAGCTTTTTCAGAGGTAGTTTTAAGCTATTTATGAATGCAAAACTTCTGTTTTTACCAGACAATATCAGAATTAGAAAATAATCTTATATTTGTATTTCCCGAAATTAGTCTTACCTGAGTGCAGGAGCCTGATGCAGAAAAGTTCCTTTGCCAATATCCTTACAACCACAACAGTAAGCGTGCTTCTGAAATAATTAAGAATTTCTTGTAAAGTGATGGTTTCAAAAGAGAGAGCTATGTAGCTCAGACCTCCCCCACAACTGTTTCCTCCAGGCCAGTAACTCCAGTGTAGCCAGAGAAGCTGAACAACACCCCCCCCCGCCTGCAACAAGCTGACCCCAGCCAGGTCTAGCTTGTACCACTCCATCACACTGAAGACATTCCTATAGGCAAAGTTCCAGCCCATCAACTAAAAGAGGCAGGAGGCTTTATTCCATTTCATAGCACCATGATACTCTCTCAGAAGATTTCTTAAGCCTTTCCGTTAGCATTTTGAAAGAGTTTCCCCTCATTCCTAGACACTGTCACCACATAGCCTTACCCTTTCAGATTTCCTGCCGTAGAAGCTCAAATTATCATTACCTCCCTCTTAGTCCTAGAACTTTGTTCAGCTACAACTAACTCCCATTTACTTAAAACTTCTCCCCAACACCCCACCCCTACTATTCTCCCTGCCTGTAGCACACAGCTTGCTTGTAATTCCCCAATCAGTAGAACCACCTGTGTCTGCAGCCAGCTGTAAGAATCAGCATCACATCTTACATAAGGGTGTATTTATTTCATCTACAAAATAGAATCTAAAGATGTCTCACAAGTTCAACAGTAAAAATAAGATTTTAAAGTGCTTTTGTACCATGACTAGAGTAAAATCAAATCTCACTTTTTAAGGAGTCTGTTGTTCGGGGAACAGATAAAAAAGTTTTGGAATAGTTTAGGAAAAACGTGTTACAGAAAGAAAGCAATATTTAATAGCATAGCTCTCTACTTCTGGTGCCAGATGCACATCTCTATTTGTTAGTGTGACGTTTTTCTAATTGCGCAGTCATAACACACATATCAATTTGACACACTCAGTAAACTATGCCAAATAAACAATCTTTTTTTTTTTTTACTTAATTGGAAAATTTGCATCAGCAAGTTTTTGGAGCTCTGGTACAGCATCCTGAATCAAGTCCCTTCTCACTAAGAATTATTATTGCTGTAATGTCTTGGTTCTCATCCAAATGCTACTGCAATCAATCAGAACCTCAGCAGGCTTTGGGTAGGTTCCTATAATCATATCAAGTCATAGAGTCACAGAATCACAGGATCATTCCGTTTGGAACGAAGCTCAGAAGGTCTGCATACACATCACCTGCCCAAAGCAGGGCCAGCAATGCTCCCAGACCAGGTTGCTCAGAGCTTTGTCTGGCCTGATCCTGAAACATTCCAGTGATGGAGGCTGGACACCTTTCATGGACAACCAGCTCTGCTGCCTGCCTGTCCTCACAGGGAAAAGGTTGCTCTATACATCACCTGAGCCTCTCGTATTTTAGTCTGTTCCCTTTTTTCTCTCTCATCCTCCCACCAGAAACCACTGTGCAGTGCCTGGCTTTACTATCTTGATAGCCTCCCCACTGTTGTTACCTGGGGCTGCTGTTAGGTGCCCCCAAAGTTGCCTCCTCTTCTTTAGCTTGAAAAGCTCTGTTCTCTCAGCCTCTCCCCACAGGAGCTGTGACTCAGCCTCATGTTGTACAGGAATTGTTTATGGATAACACTTCAAATTTGTTTTGAGAGGGATGAAGGTAATAATCCATTCCTCCATGGTGGAGATGTTGGTATCACAGAATACAGAGAGTGGAACTTTTCCTCACGTATGTGCTGATGTGAATAAAGTTGTACAAACATTTAGCATTTTGTAAGAGAGTTCAAAGAGTTTATTATTTTTTACTTTTCCTTGGGTCTGTATAACATATTTTGCTGGGCATTATACGATAGCAACATACTTTTTGCCTTATACTAAAAATCCATCAATAAAGAGGTTACTTCATTTATTTCCTTGTCATGAAACAAAATCTCTTTTCCCCCTTCAACTGTATTTATTTGTTTTCTTGGTAAATTTTAAGTTTGAAAGTGTGCCAAAAATAACTGTGTTAAAACCTGGATGCAGAGTGAAAAAGAGAACTTATAACGTTTATAAAGCGTTTTCTCATTGAACATACATTACAAGAAATTGATGACTAAACTTGCCTGGTATTGTAATAACAGTCTTTAGCAGTTTTTCATGACTGTCATTTTCTGCTGAAATCAATGACAACGTTCTATACTGTGCTTTTTTTTTGGTCACAGTAAAAAAGAAACAAAAACAAGCAACAGCAATTAGTAAAGACACAGCCTGAGCTACCTGAGAAACACTAATTTAAAATTCTTCTGTGTTACAGATTCCTCCAATTTTGTGGTCTGTTATGTCTGAGTTACTTTTTCCCATGAAGTCACTTGACAAAACATACACAAAGCATTTCATACAGACAGTTCTTGTATCTCTGTTCATTTAACACTCAGTCTACTTTTCTGAATATAATCTCCCTGGCATTTAAAATTTTTGATGACATGGCAACAATAAATTGTTTCTCTGGAAAAAGGTTAGCGCTCACAGTTATAAAATATAGGTATGATAACTAGATTTTCATCCTTACCTCTATCCCGGGCTGCCCTAAGCGATTGCTGACGTAACAGTGTAACATCACCTTCAATTAGAAGAAAGCATAAGTAAAAAATATCCAGTTTCTTCAACTGTTCATTTTTGGTCATTTTGATCAAGACTGCTGATAATTAACATTTTCATACACCGGACTTTCTTTAAGCAGTTCAAATCCTGGGACTCAGTGGACAACATGTAGAAATAACCTGCTAACCAAGAAACAAAAAGTTCAAGAAAGGAAACTCAGTCCATAAGCTTGATTTCTTTGGGTGAATTTCCTAAAGGAAATATACTTCACATTTTTCTGAACAATTGCAGAAACCTCTTTTTTTCTTCAAAGGAAGACAGATAATTAAGTTTATTTGTTAATCATAATAATGTACGCTTATAAAAATATTGGGATGCATGTATTATATCCTCACTTTCTCACTTCAGCTGAAGTACTGATGCGACTGATGTTTTGATTCCTATATCCATCTGATAAGTTTCTTGCGAAGCTATAGGTAATTCTTTCCAAGCTACTCTATTCACCCAGCCAGTCAGTCCACTCAGTAACTACTATAAACAGTAACTACTGTCTCTTAATTCTTCCTGGGACGAGAAGATAATTCTCAGTCAGAAATTTACAAAGAATGAAGGATGCTCCAAAAGTAATGCCCCCTATTTTATTTTGTTGCTCCACGGTGTCAGAGGTGGATGCCGGAAGGATGGCAGTAGAGGTTCAACCTTCCCACCAGTATCCCCACTATATGCTGTTGCCACGTGACAGAGAGAAGCAGAGGGGCAATCTAACAGAATGGTGTCTAACACGGAAGTGCATATGAAGCAAAGATATATCACTGAATTACTCCATGCGGAAAAAATGGCACCCATTGACATTCATTGATGCTTGCTGAACATTTCTGGAAACCAAACAGTGGATGTGAGCAGCGAGAGGTGGTGCATTTCACTAGTGGCAGCAGTAACAGTGGGTCACCTCCTCTGGTGCTTATTTTCATGGGCATGGCCTGCAGGCTCTTGTTCATTGCTGGTGAAAATGCACAGTTAACGGTCATGCTTATCTTGAAAAATAGTGTTTCGTAGCTGAGAATTTGCTCTATCAAATAGTGGTATTGTGCTCTTTATATCTGTTGCCATTTCCAGGGAAATAGGGAGCATTACTTTTGGAGTGACATCACACAGACATTTTGACTAAAACTTTTAGGTTATTAAGCATCATGTTACTTCTTGTTACATTTTCCTTAATATGAAGCTACTTTGTACAGGGCTGAATATCCCAAAATGGAATTTAATATCTTGCTGTCAAATTACTCTATCAGCATTTACTTTCCCTCTAATATATTGTATTTCCATAATAATACCTAAATGGATATGTTTTTAAGGTGTTTGCATATTTGACTACAAAGAGTAATAGCAGCTCTACAGAGTGTTAGAGATTTGGCAAATCCTAATGTTAGATTTTCTGAAAAGGAAGCATTTGCACTCATATTACTATCAGTACTTCACTAGCACAGATACGATATATGCTTTCTTCTTCGATCACATTGGAAAGCCATCTGCATATACATAAAGATACTTAGACTAAACACACCTAAGTAATATATGAATACATTAATTCATTACCTGTTAATGAAAAATGGCTTCATTGCATCTTTACTGTTTTTCTTCAGTGTGACTAGTTGAGATGATCTCTTTCTGTATTTTAAAAAGGCTTAAGAATTAACTGGAGTATCATCCAAAACAAATTAATGTACCAAGCAGTATTCAGTCAGCCATTTTGACACAGAAAGCCTGCTTCATTGTTTTCATTTCAAAAAATGAATAAAAACATCTGCTGTTTTGTCCATTTTACCTGACAGATACATTTCCTCTCTTGCAGTGTTTCCCAACAGAATATCTGCTCATCTGTCTGAATGTAATGGGATCTATAATTATGTTTTTGCACAGACAAGGAGAAAATGGGACTTTGTACAGATTAAACAATGGAAGACTGGGGGGAGGCAATGTATGTATTCCCTTTGCATTGAGATAGAGCCCAAACAGACACCTTCCAAATATATATACTTTATCATTACAGGATCACTATCAGTTTTTGAAGTCAGGTCTCCAAGAAAGACAGCCAGTTCCTGAACAAACAGAGTATTCATTACCCAGGTATTCTTCTGATAGGTATCATTTATTTCTTTTATCCCAAACAGGCTTCTATCCATTTATAAAACAAGCAGTGAAAGATTTTTGTGGAGCTGAAAGAAGAAAGAGGAACTTTTCTATTAGATATATTGTATTAATAAAAGCATCACTGTCTGTCTTCATTGCACAGCCTATACCACTACGAGCCGTTTCATACCCCTCCTCACTTTAAGAGTTAAGTTGTGCTAAGCCCTATTGAACAGTATCATGATATTGCCTGCTTCCTCTCAGTAGGGCCTTATTTGGACCCTTACTATCAACTCTCAGCGTAAACAACTGAATAACCTTAACTCCAGGAACAAGGGTTAAATTCCCCAGATTTCCCAATGGACCTTCCGTGCTGAATTTCAACAGTGGTAGTTTCTATTAGCAATATCAAGAAAGGTGCTTTATCAATGCACTTTTTCAGTAATAAATTAAAATTGCTACGTTGAAATGGTTCTTTTTTATTCATTCCCACAAGTCTCATTTTCAGCTGGAAGTTCAACATTTTCTTTCAATAAGAATTGTTTAAAATTTGGGGGGGAGGTTTTTGACCTTTAATTTCAGTTAAAACAGCAAGGTGATCAGAATTCAAAGTATAGAAAAACAAGATAATACACATAGTATCTGAATTTATTGCACATGCATGCTGTGTTTATGTTGCATATTTGATCTTTGCTCTCTTTTGTAAATCTGGATTCACTCAAGGGTGCAGTAGTATCATAATGAGTAATTAAATACTGCTCCTTTATTTATGACTATTTTTTTTTTTTATATAATCCCATACCTGCACTCCTCTGTATTACACTATACTTTTAGTTTAGGGTAATAAACAGGTTCTCAGCCGAGAATAGTTATTTGCTGTAGAAATAATTATAATAATAGGTGTTACACCATATAGTAGCGGAATGCTAAACTAAAGCTAAAACCAATCAAGTAATTGTAGCCAAGCTGTTACACACAAAAACAAAACACAGAACAAAGCTCTTTGCAGTCAAAGCCAGATCAAACAAACCTGGCTTGTCCTGACACTTCCAGATTTCCTACAAAGATTGTGAACTGTTGCCTGTTAACTGACCTGAAGAAGGAAACAGTTTAGTTTTTTCTTTATGTGAAAAGTAAGCAAGGATGCACTTGAGAGCACAGTATGGAGGATGATCTTAGCTATGTTGTTGCAATTTTGCTTGTGTGCTGCCATTCACGGCAATAAAATTCAACTGCGCTGTGATGGAAATGGTTAAAAATGAAAACAGCAAATGTGTCATTGGTTTAGAAGTTTTCAACTCCATTATTTCAGCTGAACGCAGTAAGATCAGCATGAACTCTGACATTTTGATCTAGTAACAACAACACTGCTACATTTTCAATATTTCTATTATCAATATTTCTAATAGTATTTCCCCAGTAATCTGAAAAATGACTTTATCAGTGTATTAGGCATTCACTGGCAAAATAAAGAAGCATTCCTGGTGTACAGTTAAACAGTGCTAACCCAAAACAGACATTTCTGCTCTCAGATAGGACTCCACTTATTCAAAATGCTATTTAATATCACATTTGTGTCTAAAATATAGCAACTTGTTAAAAACAAACCAAAAATACACAAAACCAAACATAAAAATCAGGCTGTGACTTCAAAAATCTCCATCTTAAAAAAATTTTCAATGTAAAGAGGTAAGGAAGAGATGAAGGCGTACATAAGCATAGTGAACAGCGTTCACGGTATACTATTGCTGAGAGTGAGGGGAAGGTGGAAAAACAGTATTGCCAAAGGCCAGTCGACAAGCTCTCTGTGGATAAGAATGAAACTTCCTACAGATATTAAAACTTATCTTCTTCCTATGTTACATCCAGCAATTAGATGTAAGAACTATAAAGTTACACACTATATATCCTTCTATTATTTACTATGTCTGTTGTTTAAATATCATTTATTCTCAGAAATCACTAACAATATACAGATAAGAGAATAATGTACAGGAGAGAACTCAGGACTATATGAGAGTGTAAAGGTGTTGGCTTCCTGGTCTCCCTAAGAAAACGTCATTCTTATGGAAAGGAAAATTATGTTGCTTTTGTCAACAAAGACAACGACACTTTGGAGAGAAAAAAGAGACCGTAACAGGACTTTGAGGCCATACATTTCTAAGCAATAAGTAACTAGGCTACACTAAAAATTAATTGCTTCTTAAAGCATTTTAAACAAATATTCTTCTTCTCTGTAAAGAGCATTTGATGACTTTTACCTTGTCTCTCCTCAGAGTTCACACTTATATCCCCAGTACTGATGTGTTTTCTAGACTTCTAACAATTCTCCTTCCTTCTCATCAGGTCTCTCAAATGGATTGACACTTCCCTGAAAGGAACAAAACAGACTTAGTGCTTCAGTTAGAGAGCAGAACAGACGGATAGATAAAAGTTTCTTACATGCAAAATTTTCTAGTTTACTTGATATGAAGGGTTTTGTAACGATGCCATCTTGTGATCGTGGTTAAAATGACACTCTCAAAATAAGCAACATTTCATTTTTTCATATACTTTTAGGCTCAGACAACAAGTGAATAGACAATGGTTAGTATCAAGCTGACAACAGGGAATACTCGATTCTGTCCAGTTTCTTTGCTTGACCTAAAACTGCTTCCGCATGATTAGGTTTTCAGCAGGCAATTCGGTCTTCAACAGATAGGCCAAACAGAAGGTACCAAACAAAAGTGCCAATAGAGTCAGACTACAAAAAAAAAAACCAAAACATAAACAACAGCATATTTACATATGTGGAACTGGTACTGTAATTTTCTTTAAAAACTATATTTCATACATAACTTTCTGTTCAGTTTAATTTAGGAATTTAAAGATGCCAACTTAACATTAGCAAAACCAGATCTCTCTAAAGAAATCAGTGCACTACACACAAACATCTTAAGAATTTACTGAATTTACTAGTATACATAGCAAGAAGGCAAGATGATATGAGAATGGGATTATGAGGAACTCAACTGAAATACAGGAATCATCAGAGATTACATTTTAGAACAGTTGATTCTAATGGTAGCCTAGTGAGAGCCATTTGCAGGATGTATTTGCTCCACCTATCCTGCATGCAAAGATTGCCCATTCATGCAATGGATAGCTTTTTCATACTCCATACACTTGCACATCCATGTAAAATATTTTCTTAAACATATCAGGATAGTTTGCAAAAACAGTACCTTAGATACATTAGAAACACTTCAGGTTCACATTTCATTTTAATCTCTGCAAGACTTTTACTTGCTTTTTGCAGCTGTGACTGGATTCTTGAACTACATTTGTCACATTTATTATTATGTGCAGGTAGTTCATAAAGAATCAGTTTTCAGAATTAGTGTCTCCAAATGCTTTATATGGATTCCTGTAAAAGCTGCAAAACATTCAAGTTTTTTTTTCCCTCTTCTCTTGGCTAGCTATGAATGTTTACCATTTAATGCAGCCAAAAATGACATTTATAAAGCTTCATTATTCATTAAAATATGAGCTCCTTAGGCTGCAGCCACAGGGGGACACGCATATGGAAAGTTCGTACATTTATCTCTAGCATTCACTGGCTGTAATTCAAAGAGTTTGGCCACTGCAGGAATATTTCTTCCCCAATGGAACTGTGTGTATCTCATTCTTTCCTATATGCATTTGTCACAGGGAATTTGAACAAGTGTAAGGTAACCTGGAATGTCTTGCAGGAAAAGGCACTGAAAATTAAACTAAAATTTTAGAATCGAAGAATAAATAAGGTTGGAAAAGACATTTCAGATCATCTAGTCCAACCGTCCACCTACCACCAATGCTGCCCACTAAGCCACATCCCTATGTACCATAACTACATGTTTCTTGAACACAAGAATGTATGCATGTATTTATTTTAAAAGCACCTTTACTTTCCCGAGTGAAAGTACTCATGGTCTTCCTGTCAAGACCTTCAGCTTTTTGCTTGATTTCCACTGATCTACTCTCAACCCTGATGGTCAAGGATTCATTTAGAAGATATACAGCAAGTAATCACAGGGTATTCATGCAGTTGTGCTACCTGGCCTTGGCAACTTTCTGCAAATACAGGCCCGAAAGGACAAAATTTTTGTACCTAAAAGATAGCTGAAAACAGCAATCTCTTGCAATGATTCTTAAACACAAAATATCCTCTGAGTCACTTTGTTTAAGAAATTCTGGAAAGGAAGATTTTAATTTAAATTTATATTTCATTGGGAAATAAGATCTTAATTGAGCTAAAAACTTCAGAAGTCCAAACAGACACTGAAACCCAGATGATTATAATGAATTGACTGATAACTACCAAGTACAGACAGGAATAACACTCCAGTATGTGTGCCAATGCTCAGGTTACACAAAATATGAAACATTTTTCATTTGTATTTAAATGTTTTGCTGAAATGTCCAAGAAGTTGAACTGGAAAAGTATACAAAACTGTAGCTCAAAGCAAAATTAGTAACATTTTTATTGGTCTAATAGGCATTCCTTTTCAATAACTTAATCTTAGCTAGGCCTCTAGATGGTAGTCTAATATCACTAATAATAACATGAAAGTATTGTAATGGAGTACGAACATTTTCCCTTTTATCAGTGGCCAACAGCCAGCTCATGTCAAAAAGTAGTCATAAAAGGCATGTGCTATCAGACATCATAAAACTGGCTGGTTATTCCAGTTTGGTCCTTACTGGAAAATTGTCTGGTTTCCACCATTTGAGTTTGCCATAATAATTGGCCATGAAAGCCAGTTATTCTCTAACACAAATCAGTGTTAAAACACTGCACTACAATGAAACAAACAAAAAAACACAACTCCACCTTTTTACAATATTCCTGTAGAGTAGATTAAAATTTTCATTTTAGTCTATCACCTATTTAAACACTACTTTTGTGTTAGCAATATTCCTCTCTCCCAAGCAGCCTTGATGGAAAATGAATTCTGAGACAATTTATCACATGGTGTTTTCAGTACACAATTTAGTACGCTGAAATACGTTTAAACTGTTTTTTTTTCTGACCTTGCTGTTCAGAGTATTTACCAACAACGCTAATCAGATCATAATAAATTTAAGCATAAGTTGTGCCAAGAAATATATATGTTTTCTGTATTAAATGATAGCTTATGATGACAGAATTCACTGCATTGAAGTAATGCAGTAAATGTTTTTGATGTATAAAAAACTTTACTTTCAATGAACAGAGTTGCTGAGTTGGAAACTAAATTTTTAAAAGCAGTTCTACAAAGGTTAAACTGTATTTTCCTAGTCATTAAGTATACCACAGTAGATGGACTCAATCTTTATCAAGACACTACACAGTACAATGTACCTAAAGTAATGAGATATTTTTCATATCTTTGATCACCTCAGAGACTGGAGTTTGAAACGAAGGGTAAGATACCTTTTTCTTGAAGCCATGATATTTGCAGTGGAAGTATATTTCTTGCAGCATGCTGTCTGCATTGTGGAATCCTCTTGACTGGACTGGAATTCATAACACAGAAATCATGTGGGTATTTATGAAAAAATATTATAACACATTTGATGCATATAACTGAACTAGGAAAACAATAACATTGGTAAAAATCTGAAGTTAGTATACCAAATCGGTGGTAAGCCATTACTTTTTGGATTATTTGCATTCTTCTTTAACTATACCCTCTCCAGTTCTCCTTCTGATTTTTCTAGAGCAAAAAACCTAACTGAAAAAATGTAGTTGAACTATTAAAAAAAAAGCAGGTATAGGAAGAAGCATTTAGATGTGCACAATTTTTTTCACTGAGTTCTAGTATTTTTTCCATTTGCTACCACATATTTGAGCACCTATACTATTTGTACTTGGATTTAGAATCAGGTTTTGAATTTCAGAATACTAATGCAACTTTATCATATGTAATAAAACATAGTTTTGAACAATCACAGGTGTTCTTTTTTTTTAATAAAGATAGAGGTAGCATACACACGATAGTAAAAGGATGCTACATTCAGTGGAAAAAGCAATGTAAAATAAAATTCATTGATACTGCATATAGACATTGCCAGTGGTCAGAATAGTACTTTATTGTATATTTTCCTCAAGATCAAACATTTCTATGAGAAAAAAAAAAAAAAAGCAATCACTCTCTACTAGCCTGAAATGATCAAGTCATCTACAAGGGGAAGCACAAACAGAAAGCTTTGCATTTCTCTCTAAAGCACAACATACCATGCTAGTAGGAAAGTGGATAGAAAAAATATAGATCCTCTGCAACCTCCTGTAGGGAACCCACTTTAGCAGGGGGGTTGCACTAGATGATCTTTAGAGGCCCTTTCCAATCCTCACAAATGTGTGATATGAAACTCTCGTGTATGTTAAGATGTATGAGAAGAAGGTCCCTGCAATACAGGGGCCAAGATCTTTGGTAAGCTTAAGGCAAAGTTTTAATAAAAACACATTTATTCTTTACGGTTACAATTGATGTAAACTTTATGCAAGTGATAATAATTTAATATTCTATGTATTCTATACATTATAAATGGCAAAACATATAATTGATCAAAGGTTTTTGACTCAACAAAATTTTGAGGAAAGAAATATATGTCTTTTACAAGACTTCTACAAGATCTCCATCTGTCTGTTTTGGTGCTGTCTCCATGGTCTCCTAGGGAAGACTTCCTTTTCCTTCAAAACAAGTTGAGCAGTGAAATGAACCAACGTTAATTCTCTCATTGCAGAGGAATGCCTCAGTTACCAAAGGGGTTCACGCACAACAGTATTTTTATCTCCCTATTTTTCTTTTATTGTAGCACAGTGGGGGAAATAAAATCAGTTTCAAAGAAATTTAAAAAGTTTTGGTTGTTTATTGGTGCAGTTGCAAATACATTTTGAAGCAGCAAAGGTTTCCAAGTAACTGTCAGCACTAATAAAAATAACTGTGGCCTATTCATGACATTCTGCTAAGCTAAATTGCCTCTAAAGCCATAGTCTGAAAGAATGCAGTTTGGGCCTTCTGTTCCTTCCTACTTTGTTTCTGAAATGTGGGAGCTAATCATATTGCTACATGAAAACCAACTTCTTATGCACAACTATGTGAAGGGCACAATTTAAAATACTGCTTGTAATTTCCTTCATTATAGAAGTTGCCATACTCACTTTATTTCCATACAAAAGTGGTGACATTCTAAGTTATTCATTTGCTCTTTTGTAAATAATAGTAAATGGATCATCTGATAGGCAATTCAGATTATTGCTTACAAGTGCCATCAAGTTATGGAGGCATTAAAGTGCTGCAGGAATGAAATAGCTATCACCTCACTGCTCATGATGTGTCCAAAAAGCTTGGGTATTTTAATAGATCATAATAGATTTTGTCACTGTAAGTCACTTTCACAACTCACCGTGCAACAAATCATGTAACTAATTTTCTACTCTTTTCAACCCCTTTTCTCAAATACCAAACACGTTAATAAAATTGCAATTGCATGCACTTTCTTGAAATTCACAATACTTTGTCCTCCATCCTCTTGTAAGTAGAAGTGAATGGTGAAGAAATACTCCTTCAAAGTAAACTTCAGGAAGCAGGGTGAGAATAGTTTGATAAACTCTTCAAATAGTTAAGAAAAAAAAGTCACACGAGCATTATTCAAGCATTAGGGTGGTATCTGTATGTCTGAAGATGTTAGGTGGGAGATAGAACTAGTAAAACTATTATTTGAGTCAACTATCGTATTATTTTCCTCACGCTTCTGCTTAGAGTTTTCTTTTTCTGACTTCAATTTATGTTAGAATATTCATTTGAAACTGAAATCCTATTCTCTGTTAAGAAATATGGAGGATACAGCCCACTCCAGAAACAATGGTCCTAGCATTTTCAGGTTTGATATGGAAATAGCAAACCAAGAAGTTCTCTTTTGTGCACATGTAATAAAATGTACAAGCCCATCTATAACATAATACATGAACTTTATTTTCTACCTCTCTAACTGCATTGTAACCTAATAGTCTTTACATTAGCTATTACTTCTGCAAATTCTCATTTTCTCTGTCAAATGATGCATGAAAGCTAGAATCGCTACAGCTTAATGGAATAAGCCTCTTATCAGTGCTATATATCAAAGACATCCCTCTCTGAACATCTAAGGACGGAAGGATCACAGGTTCTAAAACAAGTGCAACATGCATTTGGAAGTTTCGCCCCAGCTGTTCACTTTTCCCTTGCTATGGAGACAGTGGTCGGTATTATGCTGTTATTAGTTTTCAGAAGTTTAAATGTTCAGGAAGCCAGCATAGGCTTACAGCTACAAAATGGTGTCAAGAAGGATTTATGTGTTCCCAAGAAACAATGGAGTCACCTCCATTAGAGAAGTTTCGAGACTGAAAAGTGACAAGGTCACTCATATATGAAAAACTGTGGCAGGAGAGACAAGAAAAAGGGAACTCAAATTCATAACTGCTTTGACCTGGACTGATGGCCTCTGCACCTCTTCTGATCTTCTGGTAATGGTAATGCATGGATGTAAAACAGACAGCATGATTCAAGTTCTGCTCTGGGACACAAGAGGCAAACAGGTAGGTGGACTTCAGAGTACGTGAATGATCGCCTCTTTGCTCACTGAAAAGCAACTAGAAAATATTCCTAATGTTCTGAAGAGCTTTAAGAAAAAAAGTAGCCAAACTTCTGCCAGCAGTGACAACGTGCTTCAGACCATGAAATTACACTGATCATAATTGAAGGTCTCTTTCTGCTCTATTCTCCTATTATTCTTAGAGTGTACATATTTACAAAAGGTTATGTTCTTCAGAATCTCTTAAAACAAACCATAACCTGATGACGTTATACTTTTTTTCTTTTTTTGTAAAGAAAAAAATGTCTTTTTTTCCCTCTGGTGAGTTTATTATCTTCAACTCAAAAAGTCATAGTTCCCACTAATTTTTGACATCTTTCTACAGATATATAATTTTATTCCACAGATTGTTATAATTGATCTAAGTCACGCAGATGAATCTGCATTAATTCCTCATCTAATTCCATCATCAAGATATTGACTTACATATTGCTCCCACTTTATAGGGCATATTCCTTACATTGATCAAATCGCTCTATTAAATAACTTATACTCCAGAACAGTTCATTCATATTTCTTCAATCTAATTTTTCAGGCCTTCCTATGACATTGTGCTTAAATGAGATGACTTTCTTTATTTTATCAAATTTCAGCAATTTCAAGTGAAATCAAAGGAAGAGTTGATTAGTTCAGTGGAACATAACAAAGTGTGGGATCCGTTCAGAGGTACTTGCATTTTTTAAAAGGCTGGACAAACATTCGAAAAAGCTCCTGCTGCTGCAGCAGGATGTAGTCATGTAACACTGGAGGACGGTGCTGATGAGTATTCAACTCACAGGTGAAGCAGTGTGAGCAAGGATGGGACACAGATGAAAAGGTGCTGACAGATGGCAGGTATGCTGACTTCTTTCGCACATATTGAAGGGGCTGCACTGCTGCACGGGAGGTGCGGAACTGAGAATTAATTCATTTCTTTCTTCATCGGGCCATGAAGGTTTTACTGTAATAACAGTTTATTTAAGGTGGACTTTCAAATGACATGCAATCCATTTAAATAACCGTGATTATTAAAAGTAAAAAGTTCATTATGCTTGTTATGAAAATAAATCATATGCATGCCATGCAAACAAATACGTTTGCTGAAAAGTCAAGAACATCTCAAATATTTAATTACACCTCCAGATTCGGTTTCAACATTCACTAGTGCTTATGCCAAAAGCCTCATTCCGAGGAGCCTTACCTAAATATGTTGTGACAATGCAATTCATTTCTTGTTTTGGGAAATTCTAATAACAGTTTGTAGCCAACAAAAATATTCTGCTTCTTTTTGTTCACAGGCTGTTTGTAAAGCTGAAATATTTGGTGCAGATGCTTATCAAATATTTTCAACTAATAATTCCTCTCTGTATAGTTCTCGTAACTACTCAAACTCACATGGTCAAAATTCAGACAGTCCAGATGTGCTATCCAATTTGCACACTTATGTCTCAGTTAGAGCCAGGTTTATGGAGTAATATGATGATATTCAATTAAAAATCTGCTTTCAGCATGCTGTATTACTTGCATAAATTCACTGGCTACAATATTAACAGAGTACGTATGCAAAGGAACATAGAGACTAAGTCAATTTATTTAACCTGTTTAGAAGATTGCTCTCAGAATTTTGCTGCTATTCCCTTAGAATCATAAGGAAGTCACACAAATATATAATTAAGTTAGCTTTAGCACTCTTACTGTTGATTACTAAAGATATTATATCTAAGTTTTAAATCATAGCCGCTTCAAGTTTCACACCTATGCAGACATTATCTGAAAAAGCTCTGTCAAATGCTTTCAAAACAAATAAGATGCATTTAGCAGCCTTACATTAGACAGCATTGAAAACTGTAACCTGTGTATGTGAAAACCTGAGTAGGAAAAATCGGTTTATATTCCAATTACAGTCCTAATGGAATGTGGAAGAATTCAGGAAAAGGAATACAAAACGTGTGTGTATACACAAATATATACGTATATAGACATACATGAGAACTACTCCGAAAGTTATGCCTCGTAATATTTTATATTGGTCCATGATGTCAGAGGTGGATGTTGGTGGGATGGAAGTAGAGGCTGAACCTTCCCAGCAATATCCCATTACTTGTTGTTGCTGTGTGACAACTGGCAGAAGAGGGGCAGTCTGACGGAATGGTGTCTGACATGGAAGTGTGTTTGAAGCAAAGGTGTGTCACTGAATCTCCATGAAGACAAAATGGCACCCATTGACACTTGTACATTTCTGGAGACCGAACAGTAGATGTGAGCAAAGTGAGTGGTGCATTTCAGCAGTGGTGACAGTGACAGTGCGTCACCTCCACTGGTGATGATTTTTATGAGCACAGCAGGCAGGCTCTTGTTCATTGCTGGCAAAAATGCACAGCTACTGGCAGTGACAGTGTTGAAAAATAGCATTTTGTAGCTGAGAATTTTCTCCATCAAAGAGTGTTACTGTGCTATTTGTATCTATTGTCATTTCCAGGGAAATAAATAGAAGGTATTACTTTTGGAGCAACCTACATATATTTATGTATCAAAATATATGAATAAAGCATTATTTCAATCTTACACATTTGATATATTCATATAAATATTTTAAATATATTGTGCAGAAATCATATATTACATTCACTGTACACATTTACTCATTAATGTTCCAAATGTTTTAAAATCTAATTTTGGATGGAAGAAAGATTGGGAAGAAAAATCGTAGGTAGAAAGAACAGTATGTAGAAGCATGCAGTAATATGTAGAAAGAGAAATGTTACATCAGTGCTCCTTGTTATGCTTTGCTACGCACCTGACAGTTCTGAGAGCAATTAAAATGTTTCTATTAATTTCCAAGGTGCTGTTTCAAGCCCATGGGGACCTGCTTCATCTTGTCAGTAGAAACATCCCACAATGGGAGCAAGAAATTCTGCCCTTTTCTTGTTATAGATCTTTCCGAGTGCCTGTTAGAATAACAAAGAACTGATTCTTGCTTCACACACGTCCGTTACAAACATGCCAAGGTGCATGGGACACCATTCTCCTCTTTGGCTGACAGGCTTTCCGCACAGGAGAGTGGAGAGCAGCCGGGGCAGGGGCACAGGGGATGTGCATGATCTGCCTAGGAACACTTCCACACTTGTTCCTCCTCTCCAGCAACGACACTGCATTCTTTGACAAACTATTCACCCTTCAATGAAGCCCTCCTTCTATGTATCTTAGGCAATAGCAGTACTTGGACCATCAGTACACTAAGATCTTATGAGCAATTTTTTTCCATTCTCACTTCAAACAGAACACTCACTGACTCCTAACTTGGGCAGTCAGATAGAATACAGCAGAGAAAAGCACTAGCAGCAGATGATTCCTGCATAATGCTTCTACAGCAACTGCATAGTTTTCACCAAAACCCACTCAAATCCCCCACGGGCAATTCCTTAAACAGGGAATAGCTTATGATGCTGCTAGGAAAGATTTGAGGATGCATTTATTAGGGGCAGTTGTGCACACATATTACTGTGTCCTATAGCGCAAACAAAAATGCTAAACCAAAAAGAAAGGACAAAGGGAACGACACTGTGAGTTCTTACCCCAGCAATGATCACTTCCCATAAGAACTGCTGTAACAATACTGCAGTGTTCAGGTGCAAGGCCTGGAGACTAGCAGGGCAAGATTTCTAGAAGCATGTGCTACTTTTAGAAGGAAGAAAAGTTTGAAATTATAAGGCCTATCTGGATACCTCCTGAGTGATAGCCAAATAATTGAAAACAGGAGCAAGATGTCCGACAGCTTAGGGAGAATACAAGACCCTACAGATCTCAAGCAGCCGCCTTTCCGGGCAGACTTAAGCTGATACTGCTTTGAGAAAGAAATCATCAGAACCATTCCAAAAGACATTTGACAAGGGCTGACTCTCAGTGAGCCAATCTTTGTAGTGCAATTTCGGGAATTAAATCAAGAATCTTTAAACTTGATATAAATAAACTAATTGTACTCCAGAAATATCCAGCACATTAAGCATGTCCTCTTTTTTTTTTTTTTTTCTTTCTCTTCCTACAAAGTAACTTTCTGAATGTTGGATTGTTTTCCGGTTTGAGAAGCTCTGAAACAGAGAGCAAAAATAGCAGCACTGGATTTATGCGATCAATCGCACAACACAAAACCAACACATTATCCAACAGTGTCCAAATGTCATGCATAGGCTGTAGAGAATCTGTAAACCCAATATTTACTGACCAAAAAGGCTGAGAGATCACATACTGAAATACTTTTACCATATTTAAAGATCAATTCTTCTGTTACAAAAAATATTTCTAAACCTTGTTATTGTATTGAAAGTAATGAGCAATTTTCTCTCCTATTCACACCTACTTATGTAAGGAAATAGTTATAAAACAATGCTCCTTTCAAAAGGAAAGTAACTCTTTACAGGACTTGCTTCCTCTGAAGGTGAACCTGTCTAATCAACTAATGGATACAGTGTGAAAAAGCTGCAACAAGTAAAAGACCTAACGCATTTATTGGTAAACAAGGAAAACTACTCAGACATACCAGTATGCACTCTGTGTTTAAACAGCAAAGCATCCTATTTCTTTAGGGAAAAGTGCAGAATGATATGTATACTGTCAGTCCGATACATTCTGAGAGAAAAAGCAAAAGGAAATTCAAAGTTAAAATATTCGGTGACATCACGCAGTGGAACAAAGCAATTGAGGAGGAGGTAAGAATTAAAGCTGGAGGAGCGACTGAAGCGTATAGCAGACAGAACTGTATCAAGATGCTTCTCCAAGGAAAATCTTGCATTTTATCACGCTTAGGCTTCTTTCTGTGCATTTCCACCACGTGGCAAATGTAACACAGCTATATTCAGTATACATCAACTGAACAGGCACGCATACTGGGAGAGTTAACTATTTCTAAAATGATTTTTCTTTCCCTCTTCTGAATATGTACACTCCCCGTGTCACTCTTGAAGCAGTGGTATTTCAGCTACAAGAAATATTCTGGTGTACTGAACCTGCCTGAAGAAGATGGATTCATTTCTTTTTCCTTTAGGTATAACTGTACCATCCTTATCAGCATGAAAGAAAAATCCTTACTTTCCTCAGTACCTCATTACAAGGACACTGTAGCAAAGGTACTGTGGATGGATATTAAGCTCCATTCTTAATCGCCAATACTGACTGCTCATAGACCATTTCCTTACTTGTGTAACTCATTAACTAAAATGGATTTTACACTGATGACATTGAGATCAGACTATCACTTCCTAGAATAAAAATTCAAAGCGATGAAAGCCATAAAATGTAATTTAAGTACCACTAAATTGCAGCCACGGATCTGTTGAATTAGCAAGGTGTGAAGAAAACGGGAAGGTTTCCTGGAAGATATTTAGCTTCCTTTCACTGATAGCAGATACTGAATGTATTTTTCTATTTCATGTGATTATAGTAACTATACACCTGGATCCACTTCTCAGTGCAAGTAGAAAATTTGAGCTAATCATCAGAATGTAGAAAAAAAATTAAAGAAAAAAGATAATACCGGTTTACATAGCAGTTTGAGAAAAAGAATATATCAATGTCTCATTTTCTCTCCAAGTGTAAACAAACATACCTGAGATTTCAGACACTTTTTGAGATGGATCCCAGCCTTTTCCAGCCCTGATTCACACTTCTTTCTCTCTCTCAATATGTTCAACATTCTTTTACATTGTGATGATGTAAACAATGCTATTAGATATGCTTATTATTTCTAATTTAACAGAAAGTCACAATAATAAGCAGTTAAGAATAAACTGATAAATGGTCTGAAGTGATTAAATGTATTTTTCATCTTTTATTTAATGTCAAAGACCACTTTCTTTAATTGCATATAACACAAGAGATACCCAAAACTAAACAGACAAGAATGTCCATGGAAGTGTTCCTTTGTATCACTGTAACTGAAGTACCAGTTACAATGCTGTGTATAGAAAGTGTGTTTAATTTTAATGGAGAATGAATAAATAGTGAGGTTTCAGTGTTTGTTTGAGTTTGGTTTTGATCAGGAAATCATCTTAATATGAGAAATTTGGTAGATGGATGAATCTGTACATGTATTGCACTTAATAATAAACTTAGAAGGTCATATAAATTCTTTGGAATTTGAGTAGCAAATCAGTCAGTCTGAATTGTACTGCAATTCCCTAGGCTTTTTCAAATCAAATTATGACAACTGTTTGATGAAACACCTCTCATTTTATGAGAACCTGCAACAGGTTTTACAAGGAAGATGTATTTGCCAACTCACCAGAAGCCCACATTCTGACTGGACTCCAGATGGGCTACCAAGCCCAATTCTGCTCTTTTTGTCTACCACCCCTCTGTCTGAATCTGTCAGATGGATGTCATGCATGCCATGCAATGCACTTTTTTCACACCTCTGTTTTCCAATTTATTTGTCCATCCCCCCATCAGCTACATTTTTATATTCTTTACTATCCTCCTTTTTCTTCACTCTACCTTCTAATTTGTAACCAGCTTCTGCCTTTGTTAAAGGCCACTAGAAATTTTCCTGTTTTCAGATAGATTATGAAACTGTTTTCCAAAATGTCAAGACTGTAAACTTGTCTGTTCTCCTGCCCGCCACAACACACATCTAAGAGAAGGTACATATCTGCTCCCACAGTAGGGCTGCTGGATTTCACCTGGAATTCCCATAGAGAAATATGAAAGTGAAGGTTTGAGGGAGATGTAAATCTTTCCTGTCATTTACTTCCCCTAGGCTAAGCCAAGGGCTCTGCTTGGTTCCTAACCAGCACCTTTTACCATCCCGTCATGCCTGAGGTGTGCAGTCAGTGCTTGTACCTAGAATCTAGAAATAAGGAGTCTGGATGTAACAACTGCTGTTCCTTTTCCAAAGGGACTTACTGCAGCGGCTAAACAGAGATTTTAAAAATTAAAAGAAAAAACACACTTTCCCTGTTGTTTATGTCTGACTTCAGTGGGCATTTCTTAGGGGTTAGAGAACTCAAGAAAAAGGACAAGTTAACTGAACCAAAGTTGGAAAAAAATGGTTACATCTGAGTGGATGGTTATTTCTCAACTTTCCTTTTAAAAAACAAACAAGCAAACAAAAAGATAGGTTTGGTTTCAAGTGACTAATGTCTCATTGGTAAACACAGCCTGTCATTACTTGATGCCTGTGCATAGCGATTAGAAAACACCAGCATTTTCGTTCACTTCACAGGAACATAAATTGCTATTTCAGATGAGGGTCAATGGGCAATCAAGCCTGAATGTGCAGCAGGGTGAGGAAGTAGCAAGAAAAATATATGACAGCAGGAAGCAAGTGGAAGTAGCTTGCCTTAGCAAGCACTGATGTTACTTACTTTTGTGCCTTTGTATGTTACCTAACATACTACCATCTCTTCTACCATCTCACTGCTATTACAACTTTCCTTCTTTACGCCACAAATAACTTGTCTCAAGCATGGGAAGGAAAAGCACTGGAGAAGAGTTGGCTTTCTTGCAGGAGCATATCATAGAAATATGAGTAAGTGATTCAGCTCTTCTTATTTATGTTATCCTTTGAGAAAGATTGAGTTAAAAGAACTGTGGTTAAATTACTAACAAAAGTTTATGTTAACACAGACCCACCTGTATGTTTGTTTCTGGTCATTTGTGTGCTGTCCACCTGCAAGTAATGCAAAAAGAAAGAACAGGAGCTCAGGACATAACAAAGGACAGGACACGAAGAACATTCAAAATTCTAAATGTTACGAGGGATGCTAAGAAATGAGAAGGGCTACAGCTGGCACAGCTTTGGTTAGAATTTGGAAAAAGGAGAGGTGCAGAGCTTCCTTTACTGCTGAAGCCTGGTGTGAGAGCTAGTAGCATCAGATCTACTTTTCTCAGAATTCTGTTGCCAAAATTGAATTCCCTGAGTACATGCCACCCTAGGTTAGTATTATCACAGATAGCTTGATGTTGGAAGGGAACTTAAAGATCATCTAGTTCCAACCCCCTGCTGTATCTGCCTGCCCCCCATCAAATCAGGCTGCCCAGGATGCCATCCAAGCTGGTCCTGGGTACCTCCAGGTACGGGGCAGCCACTGCTCTCTGGGCAGCCTGTGCCAGTGCCTCACAATCTTCCAAGTAAAGAACTTTCTCCTATAATCTAAGCTAAATTTCCCTTCTTTCATTCTTATATTGTTCCCCTTGTCACTATCTGCTTGAGTAAAGGTTGTTCAAGGAAAAGTAAAATGGAAGAACCAAATTTATTCTTGGTTCTGACAAGAAAGACCTTTCTGTTGTCCCTGAACATGACAAAATCCATCTAAATAAAGCATGATATGTCTTAGCTTTTATTTCTAAGTTTACTAACATGCATGTCTATCCAGAAAAACAATTACTAATACCTGTAAACAATACAAAACACTGCATTATTCATTGTGATAACATTTATAACTCTGAACCACGCTGATGGAATTGCCAAAGTAAACAGATTTTATCCTTCTTCCACATTCATATAGGCCTCATTTCCTTAGATGCTGACATTTTATAAATGTCATAGTTTATGAGGAAATAATAAAAATCCAGATAACATGGCACAACACTATGACCTTTAGCTGAAGGATTGATATAAGTTCTTAAGTAAGCTCGGTAAAGAAATTCAGAGGTGAAAATTCAGGTTCCAGTAAGTAATTGTAGACTTCAAAGGTCACAGATTTAGCATCAATTCTGTCTGAGTCAGAGCTAGCAACACTTTCGTTTTTTCAAATTTGTTGCTTGTGATTTGATTTTGCAAATGACATGCTTTACCTCCATGTTGTACACAGTTTAAATAGGAAACTTTCATATTTTCATTATTACTTGGAATTGAATTTGTTTGTAGTGAACAGACTAAAACCAAACAAAATCCCCACTATTAATGTTATTACTTTGGATATAGATTTTGTAGTTATGTTCCCATGACAGTATTTCTGGCAGATACTCTCAACAGATATATATTTCCATGTAATGAGCCATTTATCCATTCATAAAATATAGGTAGAAAAAAATTCATTGATTTATTTGTAGTTAAATACATATATATATACACCAGCAGTTCTGAAAATGCATGTAAATGCTTTTGTACCTTGGCTAGGTGTCCTGCAATTTGTTGAGTTCTCCACCACAAGGAATATCTATTGCTCTATACTTAAGAACGCACCAATAATTAAGTTATGGGTCTACAAAGGCCATCTCTCCTCATCTCCAAAAAACAAAGGGAGATGATTACATTTTGGCAACTATATTATTTTCAGATTCCACCTTTACTGACAGTGCTCCAGTTTAACATACCTACTAGTGGATTATGCACATGTATCCCACAAAAGTTACATAAATGTTTATTGTTTAGACTACAAGAATCGAGTGGAATATATCAATTCAGTTTATATTGCCTATGAAAATTCAAGTGGTCTCTGAAAGCACAGAGAACATGCTCAATGAAATAGATGATAAATGAGACATACTTGTTAGAACAACATAAAATTTCACAAATATTGGTGATGTTGGAAAATCTAGATGGCAGGTTACTGTTACACGAAAGTTTTAATTGCTTATTCAAATGGTATTAAAGACACAAATTATAGTTTAATGCTCCTGAGAAGAGAAAACATACTTCTATCTTAGGGACAGAAGATTATTATAGAAGGGAAAGTTCAAAACATACTCAGAAACTATCTTTGATAATCACTTCAGCATGAACTCCTAAGAAAACTGTGTCTTTTAGATGCTATTGAACTTCAGAATATACACGTAAAAAACTGGAATATGGTCTTTCCTGTGCATGCAGCACCCTTAGACACCAACCAAGACTACTAATAGATTCATCGCCCACTCTCAGAAAAAAAAAAAAAAGTGGTGGCAATACTGAATATAGCATAAAGCAGTAATTCACATTTGCCTTATGTTTTGAGGTTTAAATAACTCTACTCAGCCCCTCAAACATCTTGATTGCAATTCCTTAAATTTCATAAATCCCTATAATTGATGAATACTGAATAGAAATCATACGAAAAAAATTGGAAGCATGCACTTTGTTGCACAGTCTGCCATCTGTTAAATTACTGTCGTGCATGGACCATGTAAAAACATGAACACCCGCTAGAATTGTATGAATGGTGATGCTCCTGACAGAGAGACTTAGAACACTGTTAAAATATTAACAGTTTTGTAATAGAAAAGGAAGTGTATGAGTAGTTTGGCACTATTACTCCAGTAAGTGACAAATGTTAAGTTTACTTGGCAGTGTGAGCAATATAAAAGGCACAGGAGCTGGCTGTCCCCATGTGCTGTAAGATGAATCAGTGGGGAAGAAGACCAGTGTGGCTGAACATGGAAACTTTGCTGAGATTTCAGGAGAAAAAAAGAGTTTACCTCATGTGGAACTCAGGGAGAGTACAAGGAAGTTGCTAGGACATGCAGGGAGAAAAATCAGAGGACAACAAAAACTGCTTTTACTAATATGCTAACAGTGAGAGGAGAACCAAGAAGAATGGTGGTGAATGGAGTTAAATCCAACTGGCAACTGCTCGTGAGTGGCGTTCCCCAGGGCTGGTACTGGGGCCCATCCTGTTTAACATTTTTATTGATTATTTGGACTAGGGCATTGAGTGCACTCTCAGTAAGTTCACAGATGACACCAAGCTGGGAGGATGTGCCAATCTGCCTGAGGGTAAGAAGGCCCTACAGAGAGATCTGGACTGGCTGGATCACTGGGATGAGGCCAGTGGGATGAAGTTCAACAAGACCAAGTGCTGGGTCCTGCACTTTGGTCACAACAACACCATGCAACGCTACAGGCATGGGGCAGAGTGGCTAGCAAAGCTGTGCAGTGGAAAAGGATCTGGGCGTGCTGGCTGAACATGAGCCAGCAGTGTGCCCAGGTGGCCAACAGGACCAATGGCATCCTGGCTTATACCAGAAATAGTGCAGCCAGCAGGAGCAGGACGTGATCACACATCTGTACTCAGCCCTAGAGAGGCTGCACCTCAAGTACTGTCTTCAGTTTTTGGCCCCTCACTACAAGAAAGACATTGAGGCCCTGGAGCATGTCCAGAGAAGGACAACAAAGCAGGCGGAGGGTCTGGAACACAACTCTTGTAAGGAGCAGCTGAGGGAACTGGGTTCATTTAGTCTGGAGAAGAGGAGGCTCAAAGGAGACTTCATTTCTCTTGACAGCTCCTTGAAAGGAGGTAGTGGTAAGGTGGGAGGTCAACCTCTTCTCCCAAGTAACTAGTGACAGGACTAGAGGGAATGGCCTCAAGTTGCTCCAGGGGAGGTTCAAGTCGGATATTAGGAAGAATTTCTTCTCATAAAGTGTGGTTAGGCATTGGAACAGGTTGCCCAGGGAAGTCGTTGAGTTGCCTTCTCTAGAGGCGTTTAAGGAAAGGGTAGATGTAGTACTCGTGGCCATGGTTTAGTGGGCACTACTGATGATAGGAGGATAGTTGGACTAGATGATCTTAGAGGTCTTTTCCAACCGTAATAATTCTATGATTCTATAATAATCTCAAAGTAGCTCTCCATTTAGGCAAGAGCTTCCAAGTCAGGTTTAAAATAGTTTATACGTATATATATATATAAAGAGAAAGATCAAGGAAAACCTACTCAAGTCAAAAAGAAATCCGGGAGGTCCCTTTCTATTGTGAGTAACCTTGTGGATCATCTTGTGCTTAGGTCACCCTTTTGCTTCAAGTGAATTATGACACCAGAAGATCCTCTGAAGTGCAATTCTCAAATGACAGTATTATTTTTTAAGTTAAAAATGAAATAATTAGCAGTGGAGGCAAAGGACACTAAAATGTATAAGAAAAAAAAAGGTTCAGTAGCAGTTACAAAACATGTTTATCATATTGAAACCTTGTTCCCAATCTTGTAAATTAGGGCTGTGAACTTACGTATAGATAGAGCTTTATTTGCTTAGCTCTTGGATTTTTCTAATACTGATAGCAAAGAATAAGCATAATATAAGCGAATTCCTTTCTGCATACAGAGACTACATAAGAAACTGTGGAAAAGGATCCATGAAACCTGTCACTGCACAGGAGATTTATGTGACAGAGAATCTCTCTCCGCTCTATACCTGTCTGAACTTGCTGAGATCAGGGAAAGAAAATATTAGTGGACAGTTACAGTTGTAAAGTCCTACAACTGATAAAAAATAAATGTTCATTTTGTTAAACTTAACATGCACTGAAGATGAAAAAGATTTATCAGTCTCTAGATTTTGCAGTAACATACTTAATAATTTTTTATAACCTTCAAGAAAACATCCATTAAAAATCAATCTTACTGTAATACCAAAGAGTATTTTGAATATACTTTGTACAATTAACACCAATTTGTATCTTCATTTATTTCACAATAATATTTTGCACTTACATATATAGCACCTTCTTCAAAAGCAAATTTTAGAAGATCTTGAATACACTACAGGAGTCAAGATTGTGAACTAAGTGTGACTAAATATAATAATTCCTGGGTATTAGAAAGAAGTAAGACATCAAATTTCATATGTACAACATCATGTAGAAAATATTAATTAGAAGTTAATAGGAACCTAATATGAGGCTTGTTTAGGAAAGGTCAGTTGAAACCATTTCAAAGAGGAAACGTAAAGAATACAAATGTCTCTCCCCTTCCCTCTTCCATTATTAAGAATTCATTATGAGTCGTGATTAAGTAAAACATTTTTAATCCTATAACTAGTTGATCACTTAGTCTGTGCAGTGGAAGGTTAATGATGGTTCCATCTTCTTTTGAGTCATCAAATAGATTCTTTGATGTAGATTATGTGAAACAGGAATCCTTACCTTGAAAAATTTTGTTTCAATTTTTCTCTGTGTGTGGATTTCTTTTTCTCAAAGAGAGAAAATGATGAATCTCTTCAGAAGCTCAAATGCCCTTAAATGAAATAAGCACAGTAAGGTGCTAGGGTCAGGAATGTGCAGCACTTTTCAGGATTAACTAATAAGAAAATCAGCTCAAGATATTTAATCACTGCTTCAATAATGAGGGAAAAAATATCTTTCTCTCATTCTTGAGGAAATCTTGCTTTGCAAAGTTTTACTGCAACAAAAGAGCAACACCCAGAAGTAGGATCAGTGGAGTGTGAGATTTGAGTTTTGGGAGCTGACATTTATGAGAGAGGTTTAATGTTGGGACATGGAACTCTGATAAAACAATACCATACCAGGGCTTCTGATTGTGTTTCAGGAAGCTGTGGATGTTAGAGATGCTCTCTGCCTATCTCCTCAACGATAAATCTTCCTCTAAATCCTTCCAGGCTTCACTGATCACCTCAGATCATCTGTTCATAATTCATCACCTATCTCAAGCCAAAACCAACTTCAGCTAAAGACAATGCTATGGTAAACCTCCTGACAGGGCACAGAGAAAGAGTGGATAAATGCCTCAGGGTTTATCCCACATATGCAAACAGAGAGGACAGAAATTCAGAAAGATTTAAATGTAAAAATATGCAGAAATCAGTCTAGACAGCTGAAAATGGTCTAATAACAAAGCACATCTTGTGATTCAACACATGCTTGTGAGACACACTGAGTGCAGGGGAGGAGGAAGAGAGAGAAGTGAGAAGCTGTGGAATGGAACAAAAGGCAAAGGTACAGTATGGAAGAGCAGTTGCAATGTCTTAGTTTGACTACTGCTACAAGGGAGTATCCACTATAGGCATAGAATAGGCAGCACAACAGCTGAACACAAAAGCCTAGGATCAGTTCTACTGCTTTGCTCTTTCTCATGCTCTAGGCAACAGCCTAAAGATGATTCTGCTGACTGTTCCTGCTCACCTGACTGAAATGGATCTCACTGCCAGGTGATGGGCATTCAGCACACACAGAAAATAAGCTGCTGTGTTTGTAGGGAATTATCTTTAAGAAGCTAGAAATTAGCAAGTGCTTTAGAACTCACTAAGGTACTTGAGGATTGCAGAGGATTAATACACTGCCAAGAATAGGTCAGAAAGGTAGACAAAGTCTAAACTTCTGTAGATATTCAAGGGGATTTGGACCATTCAAATAATATAAAAGTAACTTTTACAATTTTCTCAAATTTCTTTCACAAGTATGTTTTGTGCTCTACTTAAAATGTTTCCCTGGCAGTTATGAGAGGCATCTGGATCAGCAAGTTTTACCATATGGACGTGGACATCTTTCCATGAATTTGACCAATTGTCTTTAACCTCTGTCAGACAGTGCCTCTTAGTTTTGACCAGTCATCTTAAAGGCTATCATTCATGCTCCTTCTTTTGCTGTCTCAATAATCTCTATAGTTCAACAGTTAATTGCTTCTATATCCACAAATTCAAAACTATCATTCAAAAATTTGTCTGGAACAATTTCAGGTATCAAGGAAGATCTACACAGATTACTTCTCCCTCAGAAATCCTCTGCTGTAGTGGTAAACTTTAAGTCCTTTGTGCTCTGGTGTATCAAGCATAAATAAATAAATACACTTTTAAATGAATAGAAATAGATTCTTTGTATTTGCATTCCAATCAGAAAGCTAAAACAATGACATTTGACCCATATAATAAATAATATATCCTAAAATTTAAAGCATCAGCTAAACAATTATTACATACACTCTAGGCTAACATTCGCAAATTTCATCTTTGCAGTAAGTAATGAATAAATGTGTTAATTAGCCATAAAAGTCCTAATTTTAAAACATTTGCATTCACTAATTTTGCAAACTAATGTTTGAGCTAGTTCTCATAATGAACTGTAAAGAAGTTACTGTTGCTCATAACAGTTAATGGGTTTGAGATGCATATGGCCCTACATTCTTCCAAAAAGAGTGCTTTAGGCAGATGTTGCTCCGTTCTTTACTTCTAACAAGTAGTCAATATTGGATTGCTCCTACAGCTTCCCAGCAACTGTTGATCTTGGTTTTATTTTTAGTTGACAGCTTACGGAGAACAGTATTCAAATTAAGATATAATAGTCTTTGAATGTTCAGCAAGTGCCAGAGGGCCACTAGACTGTACAGTTATTTAGCTTATGACTTAACAAAGCCAAGTGCTGACTTGGATTCATGCCTTTAGAGGATAATGAAGATGGACAAAAAGGCTGCAGTTGCATTTCCATTTCAGACAACTAGGAATGGGTACCTGGTGAAGTTGGGTTTTACACTTCCTGGAAAATGAATATTTAATTCTTCATGCCACTTACATGACATATGGTGCTTACTTTGTTATCCACCATTTTACCTTGTTTAATTTCATAGCGGATTAATACATCAATTTGTGACCTCAGACTGTTATTTACCAGATTCTTATTTATCTAGTAGCTTCTCCTGCAGAATGCACAGGGTTAACTTCATCACTGCAACGTCCTGAAGGATAAAGGTATTGTAGGTGCGAAAACTGAGTATCTTGTTAATTTGGTATCAAAAGAACATAAGCAAGCAGAACAGAAGATGTGTGGGTGTACTACTGATAGGGGAAAAAAGCAGTCCTGTTTATTGAGGAGGAATTAGAAATGAAGAACAGTGGAATTTAATTTACCCACTTTGTTTTGAAGGGCAGATATTTCTCAAGTTCTGACATTTAGGCCTAACCATTTTAACTGCCTTGCCTCTTGACTGAATTCCTCCTTCAAGTTGGGGAATTTATACTCAGAAGTTAATGGAACAGTGTGCTCCCCAAACTGTTTTCAAATGCATCAATTTTTCATTTTGTAGGAACCCGGAAGATTATCTGAGCCAGATGTCACTTCTTTCACTGATATGTTGCATAAGTACAAAACTAGACTTTTCTTTTCACGAATTATTCTTTAATGTAATAGATATTTTCATGCAAATCACTATGGAAAGGTAGCTGTTGTTATAATATGGCGAGACCCCCACTTTATCCAAAAATCAATCCTGAAAAATAGATTCATTACATTCAAAGCCAAGTTAGATTCATATCGCACACGTCCCCAGAGACATTTGGGAGGAAGTATAAACTACTATTTATGTGAGCAATTTCCACTGCTAGTCTTCTTAGCTGAATTAAATGTTATTTTTAAAGATGTTTAGCCCTTCCAGCTACATCAGACACAAATTCCATTAAAAAGCAAGATAACAAAGGTCTCTTTCTACAGGTTAGGAGTGATTTGTTCCACAATACGTCATACTGTGACAAAGCCTATCAAAGAGAAGTATCAGTTATCAAGATAGCACCTGTGATCTGAAGAGCATTTAGTTACTCCAAAAAGAACACCTCATCAGTTACAATTCAGGTGTCAGAAGTAAATTCAAAATGGCTTTGATGAGGTCCAGCATATCACTACATAGGAGGACAGTTGTCCTCTATTTTCTTCTGTCATTTCAGAAGGGTGGTAAGTGTCCTCTATGGCCACTCATTTCAATAATAATGAGAAGTACTCATCAGCTCAGAAAACAAAAATCTTATTTTTCAATAGAAAAAAGGGCTGATTTTCATTCAACTTCAGGAATTATAACTTAATGTCATTAATGTTTTTGTCTACATAGTTGAGTCTATTTTATTATACATAAACATATCAGAGGTTTGACAATGCTTGTGTTAAGCAGACAGTCATGCATTTTTTTTTCTAGACAGATTAATGAGTGAATATACGAAGGAAAGAGCTCATTTAGGAATTATGTCTGAGACTGCCGCAAAGTCTTGTCTATAGGGCTACATTAAAGGTGATAAAATATTTAGAATATTTAGAATTACTTTAATGAATCCGGATTTATCTCTAATGGAAAAGCAAGAGGACAATTCATGCCACTAGTGTTTAATGGAAAAGGTTTATGTGCTGATACACACTGTATTGTTAACCCTCTCCTAGTTCATTCATCATGTATTATTGAAAAGTATCACAAGATGTAGTAAATGAACTTCTCCTGTAAGTGAGGCAAAATAATTAACAGATTAGAGGTGCCCTCAGTTTCTACTATAGAGAAGCATGGTTAATATCGGCTATGCCCTCTGCTGTATTTTCAAGATCATTTGTAGTCCCTTTCTTTTACAAAAGAAGGAATTTCTTCTCAAGTATCCTTAAAATTCTCAGATGCTTCCTTCCCTGGAATAGCTGAGCCCCAAAGTCTTCAAGAAATCAGCACTAATTGCAAAAGACATCTTAAGTTACTTCATCTAACAGAATGTGAGTAGACTAAAAATACGTTAAACTACAAGAATATTTGCCTACATTAATTGCCATTAGATGCTCTCTAATTGGCATTATCAGAATTCTTGATGATCATTGTACTGTTTTTCTGCTTTCAAAGCCTTCTCCTTACCCTGCAAAAAAATTTCAGAGAAAATAAAGAGCAATTTGATTTCAATGAGAGTTGTTTCTTTACTATTATTAACTCTGGTGAAAAAGTTAGATTCTTTTTCATTAGCTTCAGTGTGAGTAATTTTATTCTGGCATGGATTTTACTGGAACAGCTTCAGCGAAAGTTACCTGTATTTTTACTCAGGAAGACTGGAGAAATCGGATTCTTTTTTCATCTGGCTCACTCTTTCAGTAATGTAACTTCTAGAGTTGAAAGGGACTCCTCACTTTTATTTCAATATTTATCTCCTATTTCAACCTTTGGACTGATAAACTGGATGTTCCATCCAAACATTGCTGGACTTTCTTCTATCAATATGAATTACTTTTGTATTTTCTGTTAGTATGATACTAACACATGGCACAAAGGTCTAAATGGTAATGAAAGAGATATTTTTCACGCAAGAGTGAAGCATTCTATATCATTAAAGCACAGACTGAGAATTAAATGATCTGGGTCATCAAGCAGCTGTGAGTAAATCATTTAGAACAGTCTTCTTCTTCTTAACTTTAGTTAAATCAGACAGACAATTTATATTTCACATATTCAACATTCATGATAATTAGGTCACTTATCTGAAATATCCCTATCTGAGTTTATCGCACATACTTTACAAGATGAGTGTTAAATTTTCTGTGATTCTTTTTTTCTCCCCATCTAAGATTAAATACATTTTGGGTCTTTCACAAAGATATGTAATAAGGCTTAACTAATTAATCTAATATACCACTATTACTAAATAATTAAAGGTTTTAAAGATGAAAGCTGGTAATGAAATGGTGCTAAGAAATGTGCAACTCGTATTAGCAGTTGCAAGCAAGTCTAATGAGGTCATGACATATGTCTTCTTCTTTCTCATTGGATATAATCCACTTAGACTGGAAAAACAAGGGTTCTTTTATGAATATAAGCAAAAATGCGTGAAAAGAAACTGTCCATCCTGTTGCTGAAAATTCTAACACTGAATGGCTGACAAAATTGCAATTCTGTCTGAAAGAAGGCATTAAAGGTTTAGAAAGATTAGACAAGAAACTGATTTAGAGTCTAACATTATCCTCTGACCTACTACACTAAATGACTACTCTATTTTAAGATTAGAGAGCATGTCCAGACAGGATGTGGAAAGGTTATATCCAAATGATGCAGCATTTTTAATTGCTGACTATTAGTGGCAGATTCTATCAGAAAGATATTTCCATCTTTTATGCTGCCTGTCTCTCTCAAATGCTTAGTTATACAGAAAAGCTACATCTTCTGCACTTTTCTGAGGAGTTGCATGACTTTTTTTTAAACCTAATTTGTGATGTTTAAAAAATTAACCAGAAACAACTGCCATCAAAAAAATACATTTTTGAAAGTTTTTAAAATAAATTAAAAGCTGAATAATTAAGTTCCCCCATTTACTTGTACTATTATTCATTTAGCAAATAAATGCCCAACGGATCAACCTGGTCTCAAGGAACCTGCGCTCATAAGACATCACTATGTGTGTGGCTGCTTATTACAAGTCCTCAGAGAAGTGAACATCAAGGATGAACTAAGGCACTCTAGATGAAGAACTCGATCAGAATTTCAAAACTTCATTTCCTATGGGAAAGCCTTTTGGGGTACAGGACAAAGTACATTCCAGTTCATTTTTTTTTTCCACCCAATGTTACTTTGCTGCAGCAAAACAATGAAGAACCCATTCCTCAATTTCGTTATTAAAGAATGAATTGAAAAATGTTAGGTTTGTAAAACAAATGTAAAAAGTTGCAGCATCTACTTTTTAGATTAGAAATACTTTTTGAATGCTAACCAGTATCTAATTTCACATGACATTAAAAGCTAATGCCCCTCTCCCCACTTCCCAGATAGCTTCAAAAGCAGCACTCTGAAAATCAAGTGAACTGTGTGAACTCTATCTCCTCTCATTTGGGAAAAAATAAATGAATCCGAAACCCAACAAAAAACAACCACCCACCTAATTATCAGAGAAACCTTTTCTTTCTATGTAAAAAGAGATTTGTGATATAGTAAGCACATCATGAAGGTACATGTATATAACATTAATTGTGCATGTTCTTATTTCCACAGAAAATTCGCAATGATAGTTAGATTATGTAATCTAAACTTGAGCTCAATAAAGTTTTCCTTTGACTGTCATTAATATAAATTTGTAAAATAAGGTCACATCATTAGTTATATTTCAATATAATTGATTCCAATAACCTGTACAATTATAGGCTGCAGAAATGAATCAGTATTATTCTCCCTGACAATAAATATCTTTTGGCAGAGGTAGATCAACATTGTCCCTTCTGAGTCAGTCTACATCTTCTGAGATGCAAATATCTCTTGAGGACCTCTTCTTGGGAAGAGCTATAGCCTACAAGGAATATTTTTTTTTATCCACAAGGTAATGCAGTAGTTGGTTACAACTTCTGCAATTTACCATATTATTTAATGTTGAATTGCAAACTCACATCAGACAGAAGCAGAAAAATACGTTGTTGTTTCATAAGCCTTTGTCTCACATGTGGACTGTAGTCCATGAAAATTTAGCTACGCGATTTTATTTTATAAGGTGGTTGAACAGAACTGATACTCTGAAAAAAAAATAAAGCAGATACGCCATGCCTAGGAAAAGAAGCTGACAACAAAAATGTTGCCACAGAGTAACAACTTCCTAATAAAGTACTATGTCTGCAAGGCAAAGGCACCCCTAACACTTCAGTATCTGAAGCACAAGAGAGCGTAGCAACTCACAATCCTGTTCAAATTGTAAGAAGAAACCCTGAAGTACTACATATTACTACATAATATGCAGATTAGAACAGCAATAGCTTCTCAAGGGGAACACAGAGGTGTGTAAGCCAGAGAAGTCTCCACTACTCGTGGTAAGCAGAAAGGTTATGATATCAGTATGATGAATTTACTGCTTTAACAAATGTAACTCAGTACATAATAGCATGCAAATTGTGCTGAAGCTTTTTTTTTGTCAGAAAGATCATAAACACAGTGAATCACAGAATGGTTGAAGCTGCAATGGACACCTGGAGGTCAGCCGGTCCAACCCCATTGCTCAGACGGGGACACCGAGAGCAGGTTGTTCAGGACAAGTTACCATGTAGTATCTTTCACTGCCAGAAGTGCTGGATGGCAAAACAAACTAATGCAGGTGCAATTTTCAGGTGCAATGTGCACAGATCTAAACTAGGTTAAAGAATTTGTCAACAATTCATGATATGAACATGCAACACATGCTAATCTCTTCTTTACATTACAAGTGCTATTGAGAACAAAATAGGAATTATTTCAGTACCATTTAGTATTCTCAGAACTGATGGTTTGCACATGACGAGCCACTGTCATAAAAAGCTTACACATGCTAGGCAAATGAAAAGATACACTGAGATATCAGAGGTAAGGGTCACACAACATGCCGTCAGCAGACCCTGGTGGTGACTACTACCTTCTTCTATTCATTAAGATCTCCATTTTTAAAACACAATACTGATTTTCATAGTAAACATGTTGCATTCTAACCTAAATAACAAACTACAGCAGAGTAATCCATCCCACTTCCAGCCAATTACACTGCTGAAGGCAGCGTAAGGCCTCAGTACTCTCACCAGAGTGAGATACCTCCTACAATAAGTGACAGTTCATAAGCAACAATAATAGATCACCTTTCTGAATGGGAGAGAACACGTACAAGTGTTCAGAATAGTGAAATTGTTAAAGCTGGTCAAAAATAGAGCACCATAATGTTTTTACAAATTGTTCAATTTCTTTATAATTTTTAGCATAAACTTGCAGAAAATTGCATTCATTCCCCAGTTAAAATGTACAAGTAGAACCTTACGTTAATTAGTTGCATAGGATCACAACACATTGGGGACACTAGGGAATGAAGGAGTACAAATGGTGGGACTTTTGATCACCTGAATAGAAAGCTATCACCTCAAAAATGAGATCAGTTAAAACCAACTGCAGCAAGTATAATTGGAAACATAAACTCAGTAGAGGAGATCATTGTTGTGAACAGCTATTCTCCAGAGCTCTTGTTAATGGATGGCATGAAAACTTCCTGAAGGAAAACCAGGACATCCTTGAAATAATTCTACCCGTGATGAATTTCTATAGTAGAAATAACACATTTACTCCCTCAGAAATGCAGACTGCCAGACAGGATCCCTCAGTTATATAGCTTTGAGTGCCACCTTCTCATGTAGGGGGCAGGCGATGGGTCATAACCTTAAATACAATAATATCACTGTGTTGAAAAGCCCACATCTTACTATCTCCTTTTTTTTTATTATTATTTTTGTTTTACTTCGTGTGAATTTAACATTCTGATAATAAAACAGTTATACTCACTTCTAAAATGTTGCAGGTTGAGGCTAAGGCTCTACAGTTTATCCTATAGTTTGTGGGAATGCCTGTGAAACCACGTAATAGTCCTGATGTCAGTAAAACAAAATGTGCTGCAGCATGCAGGACCATCCTACAGCAGTCTTACTTTCAAACACCTGTGTGGAAAATGGTAACAGCGATGTGACAGCTCAGCAAGGCCAACTCTGGCTGCAGCTAAAGAATTTTATAAGAGTTTTGCAAAAGGTATTGGATGATATTTTGATGCATTGAAATGGTCTAAATGTCATCACTTCAGATGCAGTGAGCCTTTATGTGTTATCTTTTAGCTGTCATTTTGTTGAAACAGTTAATATAACTGTTACACAAGGCAATTAATTGGCTTAAACAGCAATGGAAATTACCCTGAATTTTCAAGGCACTATAACCATTTCAAAGATGCTATAATATTCAGTTACAGAAATCCCCAAATGACAACAGTCATCAGATAAACATAGTTGCTTGACAGTGCAAATGCAAATTGCAAACTGACCTCTTTGAAAAGTACAATAGTAAGAAAAAGATCAAAGTCTTAACTGAAGTATACCTTCCACGATAGTTATCAGTGATGTTATCAAGAGAGTACTACAAATCTGAAGCCTACTATATTTGTTAGCCTTCTATATTAAGTATGTTTAGATAATGCAATTAATACCCAGCTATTTATAGACGAAGGGAGACAGTGCTCCCTCAGCAAGTTTGCTGGTGATACAAAGCTGGGAGGAGTGGCTGACACATCAGAATGCTGTGCTGTCATTCAAGGAGACCTGGACAGGCTGAAGAGTTGGGCAGAGGGGAACCTTTATAAGGTTCAACAAGGGCAACTGTAGAGTCCTACAGCTGGGGAGGAATAACAGCACACATCAAAAAGGCCAAGGTATCCCGGGGTGCATTAAAAAGAGTGTGGCCAGCCCGTTGAGGGAGGTTACCCTCCTCCTCTACTCTGCCCTGGTGAGGCCACATCTGCAGTACTGTGTCCCGTTCTGGGCTCCACAGCCCAAGAAAGGCAGGGAAAAATTTGGGCTGGAGTACCTCACTGGCATTTAGATATACAACTCAGAACGTTCCAAAAATCCAAAGTAACATAATGCAACTCAGGAGTTATTGTATGAAGCCAACTTTAGCTAGTCATCAGGTTTATGACCTCATACTTTTCTGCAATGGAGCAAATCATTGGGATAAGAAAAAATTACTACACAATGCTCTCTTTTTCTGAATAGGCTTCCTGTTCATAATCTGATTCTGAAATCGTATTCTATAGTGAAAACTGTTGTATTACTTAATGAGCTAGGAAAAGAATGTTAGCAATAACATTGACAAGATTCTCAAATTGAGATCCTAATGAAGTCCAGGAATTGAAAACTTCAAAATAGTCTTCAGAAAAAACTAAAGCAGTCTTGTAACCAGGTCCTTGGCTTATATTACTAGACTGAGGACTACCAGCAAATTTCCCTTTCTAGTCAACAGGTTTTCATCCCTGAAGAGACTTGGCTGGAGCTTGGAACTACTACCAAATATTGCTGCAATTTGCTGCCAGTGTTTTGCAATCTCTTGCCATGCAATAACTGTCCTTGCTCTGTATCAAGTTCCAGTATGAACATTAGTTTCTATTTTGTACAGAGGAATGGTAGTATTTCACTTCATTCTGAACTTACTGTTGTTGACTGTGATCCTGTTCATTTTATTAAGGCAGCATATTAGCAAAAAAAATGATAATCAGTGTAAGAGGAGCAGCAGTTCTTTCTTTCTAAAATGTTTATTTCAGAAAGGGATAAGATTCAAAAATATCCCAGTGAACATATAAGTTAGGTCTGAAATGTGCTTGGAGTACGGTTGGAAAATCCCTTTACATGAATCTATAACAAATGTTGTACCAATCACTGTCTCCAGAAGACCAGTTTAATTATAATTCTCAAATTTTGTTATTTTATTTTGACATCTGCCTGCTCACTAGACATACATCCATCCAAATGGGTAGAAATCTTTGACAGACTTTCTCTGTGAGTTGTAAAAACACTTCTCACTTCTGACATGCCAATGTTTTCTTTTTTATACTTAATATTTGCCATTGAGAGTGCTTGCCCTGCAACTGGAAAGTGCTTCAGTCACTTACATTGGCTGTTGTGATTGCTGGCAGAAGTATAGATGATTAACAGCAAAGCCTCCTGCTGTTCTCACTCAGCAAGCAACCACCAACCATTCATGCTTACAACAGATGTTATTTATTTATTTATTTATTTAGGACTTAAGAAACTCTAAATGAGCTTGAAAAGGTGATTCCTGTTACACTTCATTCTCTGTTCCTACGACTAAACACGAAAAAATTGCTCCTCACAATCTTTCCATTGTATTCAAGTTCCTAATTCATACTCACACACTATGTCTGATTGCAGAAAGGAATAAATAATAACAATAAAAAAAAAATCTATATTCTTAAGAAAAAATCATCTTCCCATACAGAGTGATGAAAGTTAACAACTGCTTGATTAAACTTGGGAAATCTCTCTATGAAGACCTCTGCATGAACACAGTATCTTTTGTCCCTTACTTACAAAACCTACAGTATAGTGGATAACTTTGTATTTTAAGTTGCTTCCAAGTCAATCAATTGCAAGCAACATTTTCTGCCAAAAATACTGTGTTAATAACATTAGTATGCCTATAATGTTTACGAAGGTCTGACTCCAGAAGCAAAGATGGAAGTATCCATTGGGCACACAAGACAAATTATGCTGGAGAACAAAGAAACAGGAAACTACTAGATGGAGCTTCAAGTATGGTGATCTATGGGAACTATAAGAAATAGTGTCTTTGTATGTCTGCATATACTTAAATCCAAACATGCATATGTATTACATGTAATATATGCATACCTCAGTCAAAAGCAAATAATCTGTTGATATTCTGTCTGCATGTTTATATGCTCTCAGTAGTATATATAATGGGAAAGACTCAAGTTAGAAACAGAATGAGTTCTCTATTCCTCCAAATCTTTGACTACATTTGGAGCTATGAAGTTCAATTTTTTAATGTCTTACTGTTAGGTGTTTCACAATAATATCTAACCTGCATATGACTTCATACTGTAATTTCTTAATCTACAGTAATAACTCAAGAAGTTATAAACAAATCTTGAGAAGTGCAGGAAGAAATTTGCCAACCAAACACAATTTTAAGTGTCATCACACAAAATCTGCCCTATGTTAGTGATGCTGCAGCCTTCACTGCTTTGAAATTATCGTATTTAGTTTGCTCTGCATCAAAATATGTTGTGACAATTTAACAACTGCATCACTCAGTATCCAAACACTGGTTAAGCATATCTGAAAAGCCTGACACGAGGCTCAGTTCACAATCTGAAGTGTGTCTCTGGATGTGTTTTTGTTTCTTTAAAATTTAATTTAATTATTTTTAAATCAGATCTGAAAAGAAATGGAGGAAAGAAATGGGTCAGATTGGAAGGAAGATTATTTGTACTACTAAAAATTTGATGATGAGGTGATGTGTGGTATTAAAAGCTAAACTTGGGGTGGAACCACCACATGTAGGGGCTGGGCCACGGTCCAGCCTCAGAGGACATTAACAAGACAAGTCATATGCACCCAGATTCATGGTCCTGGTCCACAGTGGAATAAATAATCTGAGAGACTCAGATTGCTGTACATGAGTAGTTTGCAAATGCCGTAAAGTAGGAATTAGTGTTTCCATCCTGACTAGTAAATATTAATGTCACTGAGCAGTGGCGTTTTAGGCACATGGTTGCATAACTGAACAGCTGTAGTCTTGCATGCTGCATGGAAAACTTGAGTTAAAACAAATCCAGCGCAGTTTCTCTGAATCTCCCATAATCTGCATAATGCTTTATGTTGTTCCACAAATTTTAGAGTCGAAAGAAAATGAAATCTGTGTAAGAGGAACCGTATTCAGATTAGAGAGCAGTAATCTTGATTTTCATATCTGTATTTGCAGTTCTTCTACTATACAATGTTTCTAACTGATAATGATTATGTGAAAAGTCGAAGTGCATAAACCTGGATTCAAAATAATAATTATCCTAAAAATGATTCACAGATAGTAAAAATAAATAAATAAATAAATAAATAAGATTCTCATTTCTTTCAACAAATTCTTAAATTGGGCTTGAGTACATCAGTTGATAATAATCTCCATACACATTTGAATAAATATGTCTCTTTACTTTTTTTTTAACATATTCACAAGATGAAAGAGTTGGCAAATATTAATATCTAGATTTTTTCCAAGTTTCTGCTCTCTTTCTTGCTAATCAATTCATAGTGACCTATTTTTTGATTATGAAAATGTCACTGGAGAAAAATTACATGATATTTCATCTCTGAATATTGTCTCAGAAATCTAGAATGGGTAGGGAAAACTAAGTAAACCACCAGATAAGAATGCAAAACACTCCTGGATATTTTAGGGTCTGATGAAGACCCAAACTCCTAATATGAAAGGAGGAAATTCCTTTGAGGAATTCTTTCCCAAATTAAACACTCAAACCAGTAGGTCACACAACTCCAGAGATGCTTCCCCCAAGTTGCCCCCCTTTGTGACCTCCGGTGGGGCAAG
>JANHGO010000020.1:19772399-19791246 GCA_024606505.1 Aquila spilogaster | reverse complement strand
TGATGACAGCCCAGTCCCTCATACCTAACAATCTTTGAGGCAAATGGTTCAAGATAACAATTCAGTCTCTTACAGCACAGAACTGATATTAATTCATTTCTCTCTTTGTGAGGCCATGAAGGTTTTACTTTTCTAACCCTTTGTTTCTAATGGACTTCATAATGACATGCAATTTATTTGAATAGCCTTGACAACTGAAGGTAAAAAGAGCACTGCCACTAGCATGCTATGAACTTAAATCACATACACCCCATGCTAACAAATAGGTTTGTACAAAAAGCAACTCAAGAACATCTCAACTATTTAATGACACTTTCAAATTCTGGTTCAACATTTCAACAGTTCAAAATCCCAGTTCTGAGGAGCCTTAGCTAAAAGGTTTACATATGCTGTGACAATGTACATTTCTTCTTGTTTTGTTACAGTTTATAGCAAACAAAATTATTTTCCTTTGTTTTGTTCATCTGTTGTTTGTAAATAAACTTCTCTTAGCCATATTATTTGATGAAATTGTTTATAATTTTGAATTAATAATACCTGTCTGCATAGTTTTTGCAGCTACTCAAACTGAGGCAGTCAAAATCCAAGATTCATTATTCTATTTAAGATAGAATAATGATGGAAGAGCCAGAGACAACACGATTTGATTCTGATTCATTCCCCTGGGTCTTCATGAGAAACAGGAATTTGGAGGATCAAGATGAGTATCAGCTTAGGGATAGATACATTCGGTTGGGTTGCCCAAAGGAAGTTGAAAGTGATGGGATCCTCAGGTGAGCATCCTCCTCTGGGCATCCTCCCCAGTGCAGCAGGTAGTTCCCTCCTAATATTTCTCCTACAGTAGCTATACAGTTTTCATCAGGACCCACTCAAATTCCCTATGGGTAGTTCCTGCTTATAATGCTATTAGCACTGATTGGAGGATGCTTTTCTAAGGGGCAGTTGCTGCACACTGGTTGTTGTTTAACTTTGCACACATATCATTGAGTCCTGTAGTATAAAACAAAATGCTACAGCCAAAAGGTAAGGAAAAAGGGAAAGAAGGGTCGAGTCTCAAGCCAGCAGCAATCACTTCCCGTGAGAACTACCATAACAATATTGTAATTTTCAGGTGCGAGGCCATGAGAATAACAGCATGAGAACAGCAGCACAATGTGCTAATTTGGGAAGGAGGAAAAATATGAAATTATAGGACTTGTCTGGATTCCTTCCACAGTGCTAGTCAAATAATTGAAAACCCGAGCCAGGTGTCCCACAGTCTAGGGAGAATGCAGGTCCCTGCAGGTCCCAGGCACCTGCTTTTCTAGGCAGAATTTCTTTGATTTTCAGTGGGTTGTTTAAAACTCATGCTAATGCCATTGCTCCAAGGAAATCAGCAGAACTGGTTCAAAGGATGTTTCACAGGGGCTGACTCAGTAAACCAATCTTTTCAGTGTGATTTATGGAATCAAAATGCAAATCTTTAAACCTGGCAATATAAATGATATCTTTGTATTCAGGAAAAGGTCCAGATTCCTGACATATCCAGGACATAAAGTATGTCTTTCATTTTTTTTTCTTCAAATTATCATGACTTGCTGAATATTATATTATTTTCCAGTTTTAAAAGTTCTGAAGCAGAGAGCGGAAACAGCACTATGTGATGTATGCTATCGATTACACAACACTTAATTCTGTAGGGTCCAAAGTCACGCATAACCTATGTAAAGAGGATCTGTAAACTGAAAGTTCAAGAATAATGTGACCTGATTATTAATCAAAAAAAGGCTGAAAGTGATCATAGATACTAGTAATAAATATTGAAATGTTTCCACCATGTTTAACGATCACGTTTTCTATTAAGAAAAGTGTTTCTAAACCTTGTTTTTGTATTGAAAATAATGAGTTATTCCCTCTCCTGTACACATGTACTAATATAAGGAAATGGCTGAAAATCAATGCTCCTTTCAAAAGTCTAGTTACTCTTTACAGGACCTGCTTCCTCTGAAGGTGAAGTTGCCTTATCAGTTCATGGATACAATGTGATAATGCTGTAACAAGTAAAAGAACTAGTGCATTTAGCGGTAACCATGGAAAACTGTTCAAACACACCAGTAAGTCCACTACATTCAAACAGCAAAAAATATATATTTAGAGAAAGGTGCATAACTGCACCATTCTTATCAGTATCAAAGCAAAATCTATACTTTTCTCAATATCTCATTACAATGACACTGTAGCAGAGATAGCATAGCTAGATATTTGACCCAATTCTTAATAGCCAATACTGACCGCTCATATACCATTTCCTTACTTGTGCAACTCATTAACTGCAATGGATTTTACACTGATGAAAATAAGATCAGGATCTCACTTCCTAAAATAAAAATCCAAAGTGACGAAAGCCATAAAAAGCAATTTAAGTGGCTCCTAATTGCAGCCACAAATCTGTTGAATTAGCAAGGTGTGAAGAAAATGAAGCCTGTGTTTCCTGGAGAATATTTAGTTGCCTTTCACTGGCAACAGGTACTCAGTCTATTTTATTCTGTTTCAGGTGTCTTTATAGTAACCACATACATGGATCTGCTTCTCAATGCTAGTTAAAAATTGGAGATGGTAAATAGAAAAAGGAACAAATTTTGAAAAGAAAAATATCATCCTAGTTTAGATATCAATTTTAGAAAAAGGGTAAATCACTGTCCCTGTTTCTCTCTACTGACAATAAAGGGAGTCAAGAGAACAAGTCTAAATGTACACAAACATATATTCTATTTCTGATAGTTTTTGAAATAGATCCCATCCCTTCCCAGCCCTGTCTTCACTGATCACTTACTCATGCTCCTTTCTTTCTCTTGTTATGGTTAGCACTCTTTTACATTGCAATCACATAAATAACTCTTATTAGTTATACTTACCATTTGTACTTTAACAGAAAGTCTCAATGATCAGCAGTTAGGTATAAATTGATAAACGCTCTAAAATGCTAAAATATATTTTCCACCTTTTATTGAATCTCAAATAACACTTTCATTACATATAATATAGAGATACCCAGAATGAAAGAGACAAAAATGCCCACAGAGATGTTCATCTGGAGTAATATAACTGAAGTATTAGTTACATTATTGCATATAAAGCATAGGTTTAATTTTAACTGCAAATAGATACATTGCAAGGCACGTTTTCTGTTTGGGGTTTTTTGTTTCGTTGGTTGTTTTTTTTAACCAGAAAATGATCTCAATATGATAAATTTGGGGGGGGGGGGGGGAGGAGGAACCGGTACATATATTTTGCATAATAAACGTATGTGATCATAAAAATTCTTTGGAATTTGAGTAACAAACCAGTCAGCAAAAAGCTTACAGGAGGATAAGCCTATGGTCTGAATTGTTTGTAGTTATTATTGTGAGGTTACTCAAATTCAATTTGAGGTGACAAAAGAATACTGTGGATTAATCAGAAGTCTTGCTTGAAAATGTATCGCAACTCCTAGGCTTTTTCAGATATAACTACGACACTAACCCCTTGATTAATTGTCTCTCATTTTGTGAGAAGGGGACCCCTTCCACAGTGAAGATCTATTCCCCGGTTCACCAGAATCCCCCATGCTAACTGGACTCCAGATGCTCTAGCAAGCCTAATCCTGCTTTTTTTCCCCTACCACCTCTACCAGTTGAATCACTGTCAGACAGTTGTCACATCTGTCCTGCAAAATACCTGTAATCCCCCATTTTCAGTTCTCTGTTTTTCAGTTTACTTCTCTGTCCCTACTATCAGCTACCTTTTTGCCCCCTTTCCACTTTTTTCACTCTATCTCCTAATTTCTAACCAGTTTCTGCCTCTGGTAAAGGCCACTAGAAATGTTTTATTCTCAGTCAGATTATGAAATCCTTTCCAAAATTTCAATCAGATGCCCAAGAATTGTCTCTCCTCCTGCCTGACTTGAAACACAACTGAGGGAAGTTATGTACCTGCTCTCCCAATGGGGCTGCTGGATTTCACTTGTAACTCCCATAGAAAAACATGAAAATGGAAAGTTTGAAAGAGATATAAATCTTTCTTGACAGGGGTTTTACCTTAGCTGAGTCCAGGTCGCTGCCTGGTTCCTAACCAAAACTTTTATCCTCCTGCCTTGCATGTATCTAGAATCCAGAAATAAGGAGTATGGATATAACAACTGCTGTTCTTTTCCCAAAGTGACTCACTGCAATGACTAAACACTGATTTAAAAATTAAAAGTTAAAATAGATATGTTCTTTGCCCCTGCTCTATCCCTCTGATTTTGGTAGGTATTTATCAGTGTGGTTAGAGGACTCAGAATCAAGGATTAGTGTAAATTAACCAAGCCAAAGTTGGAAAAACAGTTACAGGTTAGCCATCTGAGCAGATCCCAATCTTGCTATAAATTAAAACAAAAAAACCCAAAAATGAGTTACCCGAGCGTGGATCACCCCAGGTTAGGATTAGGAAGAGGAAAATTAAGGAACCAAATTTATTGTTAGTTCTGACAAGAAAGAGCTTTCTGTGGTCACTGAGCATAGCACAATAGCTCTAAACAAAGTATGATATGACTTAGTTTTTATTCCTAAGTGCACCAAGATGCATGTCTACCCAGGACAACAATCACTAATACTTGTAAACAATAGAGAATGCTGTATTATTTGTTGTGATTACATTTATAACTCTGAACCACCAATGATGAAATTGCCAAAGTAAGCAGTTTTTTTTTATTCTTCCTCCATGTTCATACAGGCCTGATTTCCTCAGATGCTGGCATTTTACAAATGTCATAGTTTACGAGGAAATAATAAAACCCCAGATAACACCATACAACACTGTGACCTTTAGCCGAGGGATTGCTATAAGTTCTTAAGTAAGCCCAGTAAAGAAATTCAGAGGTGAAAATGCAGGTAATTGAAGACTTTGAAGGTCACAGATTTAGCAGAAATTCTGTCTGTGAGTCAGAGCCAGCAATACTATTTTTTTTTTAACCTGTTGCTTGTGATTTGATTTTGCACGTGACCTGCTTTAGCAACATACTATAAACAGCTTTAATCATAAATTTGGAAATTTTCATTATTATTTGGAACTGAATTTGTTTACAGTGACCAGTCTAATCAAACCTAAAGGCATTCCCAGTATTAATGTTATTGCTTAGGAAGCAGATTTTGTGGGTATGTTTTCATGACAATATTTCTGGCAGATACTCTCAACAGGTATACATTTCTATTTAATTAGCCATTCCCAAAATATAGTTAAAGTGTGTTTTGTCCATATTTGAAAAAGATTATCAGAACTGTTTTGAAGACATTTAAGTGGTATTATAACTTGAATGGGTGTTTGAACTTTAAGGAAGAATCCTCTACTACAAGGAGTATCTATTGCTTTTTCCATGAGAAAGCATTCAATAGTTGAGTTATGGGTCCCCAAAGGGGGCCATACCCTCCCACTCTCCAAAACAGGGAGAGAAAAAACAAAAGGTTCCTCACTGCTCGGAGGTTTGTTTAATTTTGGCAACTATATCATTTAGAGATTCTATCTTTGCTGACAGTGCTTGTGTCTACCAAGTCTACTAGGGGCCTATGCACGTGTATCCCAGAAGAATTACATAGAAGTTTATTCCCCAGAGTTCAAGAATTGAGCAGAGTGTACCAGTTCAGTTTATACTGCCTAAAAAAATGGAACTGAACACAGAATGGCAAGCTAGTTAGATTTTCTAATAAAACAGACCTTAGACCATATCTTGTTTCTCAAAGAATTACATCTGAAGCTGTGTGAAATGTGAAGGTATAATAATCAGAAGCAGCACAACTAAAAAATACCTAAACAATTAAAACTTAAGCCAAAAATCAGTATGTGTAGAAAAACAACAACAAGAAATAAAAATTAGTATATTTAAGTATGTAGGTACTTGATAAAGTGTATTTATCAAGTAAGTCAATGAAGTGCAGACTTATAATAAGTGCAGTGATAATACCATCAAGGCAGAAATAGTCACTGTTTTTCTGTGTGCCATATTTGAAATAAACGCAGGAAGAACTAGGCATCCCCTGTGATGTTGTGGGAACAGAAACTTTGCTACAGGTAGCACAAAAGACATGGGACAGCTTCTTCCAAAATTAAGTATTACTAGTCCTGGAAAAAACAGAAAAGATACCCAATGTAAATGAGAGACGTTTGTTGCAATGATGTAAAATTCCATAGAGATTGGTGACACTGGAAATGTGGATGACTGGTTACTGTTACAGGAGGGTTTTAATTGCTTCAATTAAATTGTTCAAATGGTCCTAAACCCACAACTTGTGGTTTAATACTCCTGGGAAGACAAAACTTAAGTTGTATCTTTAGGAAAGAATAATATTAGAGAACAGGAAGTTTAAAATATACTCAGAAGCTATCCTGGATAATCACTTCACCGAGAGCTCATATGATAGTTGTGTATCTTTATATGTTATTGAAATTCTGAATATATATATGTAAAACCAGATGTTTTCTTGCTTGTATACACAGAACCCTTACACTCCAATCAAGACTTCTAATAGATTCATTCCACACTTTCAGAAAAAAACTGGCAATACAGAATATAGTACAAAGACATAATTCACATTTGCTTTAGTCTAAGGTTTAAATGACTCGACTCAGCTCCTAAAGCATCTTGATTGCAATTGCTGAAATTCCAAAAATCCCCACAATTGACAAATGGTGAAAAGAAATTATTTGATCAAAGTCTGAAGTAAGCATTTTGTTACAAAGTCTGCCATCTATTAAATTACTGTCATGCATGTAAAAATATGAGCACCTGCTAGAATGGTATGAATTGTGATACTCCTGACATATACACTTAAGAGTAATATTAAAATATTAATGATTTTGTAATAGAAAAGGAAGTACTTGAGTAGTTTGACACTCCTACTCCAATAAGCTGTAAGTGTTAAATTTTGTGTGAGCACTGTGGATCTCTGACCTCTCAAAGTAGCACTGCATTTAGGTAAGAAGTGGGAAGTTAGGTTTGAAATAAAAAAAAAATAAATTATTTCTAGCACACATAGAAACATCTCAGTAGTTACTTGGTAGCTCCATATAGAATTTTATTGTGTTGGTGAATTAATGCATTCTCTAAATAAAAGAAACATTTGCTTCTCTATAACTGTGAATTACAGCAGTACCATTTTGTAACACCATTTATTACAAAATATCACAAAACCATCTAACTTGCCAGCTTCTTGAGTCACATACAATAATCTCCTAATACCTGAACTGTAGAAAGAAATTTCTTTGAAACGTCTAACTGTGCTAAAAGTTCTTCTTCTTCATCCTTCTCCATTCAAATTTTATGAATGTCAATTTGTTCCAGCTCACACTTTCAAATTTATTAAATCTTGTTGGGTTTTTTTTGTGAGAAGCCTGAGTTTGAGCTTAGAGGGCTTTTGCATGTCACTGCTGATTGTATCCCAGGAAAATGACATATCATTATATCTTAGTCCACAACTACCTACATATATAATGCATTTTAGAATAAAAGATTCATTGGAAAGAGCTAAAACTCAGAGTAGATGAAATCATAGATTTTCCTGTTAAAAATGGGAACTCTTGCACTCACATAGAATAATTTGAGAGAAAAGGGCCTATTTTGTATCCAGATTTAACTTTGCCTTTTCCTTAAATCTTGAAAAAGAAATTCCCTGTTACAGAGTTACCTCCTTTTAGATGTCAATCCGCACAGTTATAATTATAATTGTGCAATAAACAGCATTGCTACGGATAATTTATAAATGCTTTACCAATGTAAACATGTATTTTTTTAAACATGCAATGACGATGAAAGACAGCATGAGATTTATCACTACAAATTTTGCAGTGTGACTCATTCATAATAACCTTTAATACTCTTCAGCAAAAATCTGTTAAAAATTAGTCTTGCTGTTATAGCAAAGAGTATTTTGAATACACTTCGCACATCTAACACCAATTTAGATCTTCTTTTTTTCTTCAATAGCGTTTTGCACTTATACTGCACCTCCTGCAAAAATAAATTTTAGAAGACCTCACATACACTGCTGAAGTCAAGTTCATAAAACAACTGTGACAATACAATAATTGCTGGGTATTAGAAAGAAGTAAGACATCAGATTTCATATGTAGAGCATCAGGTGGAAAATATTAATTAGAAGTTATTAGTAATCTAATCTGAGGGTCTTTTAGAAAAGGTCATTTGAAACTATTTCAAAGAGGGAATGGAAAGAATATGAATGTCTCTCCCCTTCCCTCTTCCATCATTAAGTACTCATTATGAGACATGATGAAGCAAAGGGTTTGAAATCCTGCAACTAGTTGATCATTTAGTCTGTGCAGCAGAAGGTTAAAGATTGTTCCGCATTAGATTGAGCCATCTAATGAGATATTCTGATGAAGATTTTGTGCAATAGGAATCTTCTTCTTGAAAAATCCTTAAAGATTGAATTTTCCTCTGTGTGTGGATTTTTTTTCTAAAGAGAGAAAATGATGAATCTCTATACAAACCCATTCATCCCTAAATGAAATTAGCATTGTAAGGTGCTGGGATCAGGAAAGTGAAATTCTCTTTTCAAGATTCACTAGTAAGAGAACCTGTTCAAGGTATTTCATTATTGCTTCAGCAAGAATGAGCAGGAAAAAAATATCTTGTTCTCACTCTTGAGGAAATCTTTCTTTGCAAAGTTGTGCTGCAACAGCAGGGCAATGCTCTGAAGCAGGATTAGGGAGGTTTGGGTTCTGTAAGTGAGCCATTGTGAGGTCTCAAGGTGCGGAGATGGAGGTCTGATAGCACAGTTCCTATTAGGGCTTCTGATTCTGTTTCAGGAGGCTGGGGACGTAAGTGGGGATCTCTGCCTATCTCCTCACTGATCCAGGAAATCCTTCCCAGCTTCCCCGATCATCTTCAAGAAGTTACTGTTGTTCATAAGAGTTGATAGGTTTGATCGCCCAGTGCATTACAGCTTCTTTTTTATTGCAAACAAGGCAGAAACCAGCTGCTATGAGAGCCAATGGTGGGAATATTCCCTAGAAGTAACTTCAGTAATACTTCTGGCTGTAGTAACTTCCAGCTGTAACTTGTTCTGCAATAACTTCTAGCTGTGGCTGTAAGAAACACAACCAAGGAAAAAAGGATGCAGTTTGGACTCCTTCCTCAAGAAATCTTTTTAAAAAGGAATGTCTTCTATGGCCTGCTACAGGACTATAAAATAGACTTCAGTCTACGTTACTGATACCCACCACTGGGTAAATGCCTGGTTCACATTCGCTCAGTCTGTGGAAAAGTGTCACTACATGAACCGTTTCACGTTCTTGACACCTGCTGATTACAAGTCTTAGGCATTAAAGCCACCTCAGATCCGATGCTGCCTTTCCCCTCCAAATCTACTCTCTCCTTGAACCAAACTACAGATTTAAATCAGCTCTTCCAATGTCATGGTGTGTACATAGTTAAGTTTGTAACTCTTCTGAGTTACTAATTTCTACATAAAATATGAAAATACTTAGAAAGAAAGAGTAATCCTAAGAAGGGAAATGTGTGCTGCTGTCCTGTCCTACTTCCAAGTGTAAGGGAATGTTTTTAATTGAGTTATTTTTATTTCCTACTTTTGTTACAGTGAACAAATAAACAAACCAAAGCAGTTCAGATTGGCTTCCATTTGGTAACGTTTACCAGTTCAGATGTAAAATTGAAGTAAACTAAAAAACAACCACTGAAACTATCTGCACAAACTAAAGTTTAATTTTTGAAAAAAAAAATACCGTAAGCTTTTTCAAACCACTTCCTCCATTACAAAAATATAGTAATTAACTCTCTAAGATTAAAAGTTTTATTTTAAAAATTTTGATTTAAAGTTTGAGAACAAGGAAGAAGTTTTTTTCCATTTTTTTCCATTTCTTTCCATTTTCCTTCAACCAGTACAAAAATACTTGCCAGTTCAGTTCTATAAACTTATCAATAGAAATCTATGGAAAAAAGGTGTTTAAGGAGCAGACATGCCCCCAACACATACCTTCATGCTTAGCTTCCTCATAATTTATGAGGAAAAGAGCCTTCACTGTCTCACAAATGCAACAACCCACTTCAGCACATGTTATTTTGTTTGAGTCAGTGATGAGATTACTCACAGTCTCAAATGCACTACTGGAACAACCACTTCTGTCAAACACTTGCAACAATTATTTCTTTGAATGATGTTCAGAGATAAACCAAAAAATATAAAAGTCCCAAATCAATATAAAGATTTAAATACCCCTCAGCCTTTGGTTAAGAGGTTTCAATTGCTGACAGCAGAAAACTTTACATTTTTTTTCCAGAGAAGTACCTCTCTCTTTCTCACAATTACCTTAAGAGCTGTATCCCATCTTTCTCTCCAAATGCTGTTCATGTTTCATACTTGCAGATTTTTCCTCAGGCCTAATTTTAAAATGTAGGGCTGTTTGGAGAACAAGAATTCCACTTCACTAAGATTTTGAGATTTCAAAATAGGGTTTTGCTCTGATTCTAAACAAAAACTTTGTAAACTCTATTTAGGAAATACATTTATCTGAAGACAATTTGTTTTGCCCCAAATAGTTAATTTTTTAACTTTCTTTTTTACTTGGTATTATAACACAAAAATTAAAAAAAAAACCAAAACATATTAAAACTTGTTCTAAAAAAGATATACTGTTTGTAACAAGTTTTAAAATAGAATAACCTGAAGTCGCCATGACTTTTTCCTATTTTTTGTGTGTGTTTTTTCTTGAAGAAAAGTTCTAAGAATAAACCCCTGTTTTTAATCAAAGATTTTGATTTAATTTGAGCAACACATTCTCACAGAAATAGCTCTGTTGCTTTTTCTACTTGTCTCAATTAGAAACCCTAGCCATAGGGCATTTTGTACAATAAAAAGAATTGTCTCATCTAGGCTGCTCTGTAAAGACGTGGCCACAGCAGCTGTGCAGTTACTTGCCAGATTGGGATGATTTCCAGATTTCCTCTGGCAAAGTCAGGTGTACCCTGAAAAGATGTCCTATGATCCGTTAGCTAAACTCCAGCTGAATTCAGAGGTCCTGCAAGAATTCACAGGTATGGGATCTCTGGAGAAGCTTTCACTTTGGACAAGTTATAGAACCAGCCTGACAGGCTTAATGTGCACAAAGTGACTGTTACTTCTTTCACATTTCTCTTAGGTATTTTGGAAGTATCATTGTGTAAACTTTAAAGCAGACAGGGTGCTAAAAGAAAAATGTTCTTCTATTCCACACACTGCGATTCTGTTATTACATTGATTTTTCCCAGCTTCCTATGTTCCTGAAAATGCTTCAACTCATTCATGTTTCAAACATCATACTACACACTCTTCTGAGCGACAAGTCTTTCTCCCTGCACACCATTCCCCATTTGACTTAATACAAAAGTATAATTTGCATGAAGGTAATAGTGGGAATGTCCTTTCAATAAGATGTCTTAATGTATTTAAAGAGTTTTTAAAAGTTTGTTTTGTGGAACTTATTTGTATCTTTGTAGAAACTACGTGTTATAAGGATATTTACAGTTAACCCTTCAAAACACATCTTGGAGTCTTTGGCTATTATTCTGGGAGCATCAGACAGTGATGTACATACACTTGTATTCGCTGTGTTCCATTACCACTGCATTCAGGTATACCACAGTCTTTTTATTTATTTGTAAACCTTCGGCAAACTCAGCAAGTCCAGCATAAAGGACTGTATGCAATAGACCCTGATTCTGTACAAATAAATACACCAGCTCAAGCCCTTATCCAACAACACAGGAAAACTAAATGCATGCTCTGTGAATTAACAAACACATCTGCTCTAGAATTATATATGAAAAAGAGAAATCATGGAAAGTTACAAACTTGGAGTAAAACAACAACAGAACTTTTTTCCAAGTGATGATTAAGCATCCTTCTTCTTCCAGGAATTGTTCACTAACTATTTGCAACCTGCTTATGGGAATATTCCAAAGATCACTGTTCTCTCAGTGTCATCTACCAAATCATACATATTGCAAGCATCAATCCAAGTGTCCTCCTTCAGGTCTATCTATAGTTGGCTATGCATGGATTTCCAACATGAAACCTAGCTTAATTTTTTTTTTTTTTTTTAACCATTGGAACTTTGTTAGTATCAGCTGTGGTACCTCTCAGAGCAAAATTGTTATACCAAGAGAGGCTAAGACCCATCTCTGAAAAATTAAATACTTGGAGATTCTAGCCATAAATCAGGAAAACTTTTCCTTCCTTCACTACCCTTCATGTAAAATAAAGATTTATAATGTGCCACTAATGAGATTCTGAATAGACAGTCTACAAAGGGGAAGCTCCCTAGAGTGGCTTTTTAAGGTTTACCTCTTTAGCCACAGCAATCTAGAGATAGAGGATGCTACATTTCCACGTACAGGTACCTGACAGAAAGATGAACACTTTAGCCATAGGGTCACATTCTCTACTTAAACTGTTCTTCCAAGGCAAAGTATTTTTCTTCATTCAAATAACTATTTCTTCCGAGTACACTTCCAACTGTCCATCTAATTTTCTTCACATGCCTGCCTAACGCTTCCCCAGAAATAGGAGTTGCTCTTTCATTTAGCTGCTGTCTTGCACTTTGGGAAAGTTCTTCTTTCTGCCTAAACTGTCTTTGATTTTTGCAAAGTTTTCTATTATAACATGAACAGATGTCTTGAAATCTCATACTGTCGTAAAGTAAATAACCAGGAACCTTTGAAAAAGGGCTTCCAAAAGTTCTCTCTCCGTAGCATCCTCATGCATCTGTCACAAATTAGCAACCATTTGCTGGGTAGAAGATGTAACCAACTGTATTAGTAGAGCTGACTGAAAGAGCACACATACATGTGAGATACGTATGGCCCTACATGCTTCCAAAAAGAGTGGTTTAGATAGGGGTTGCTTTGTTCTTTACTACTAACAGGTAGTTAATACTGGATTGCTGCTACAGCTTCTCGGCAGCTGTTGACCTTGGTTTTATTTTTAATTGACAGATTACAGGTCACACAATTCAAATTAAGATGTAATATTCTTATATTTTAATGTCTAGCAAGTACCAGAGGACCATTAGACTGTGCAGTTATCTAGTTTATGACTTGAGACAGCCAAGTGCTGAATTGCATTATTCCCTTTGTGGATAAGGAAGATGGTAAAGAAGGAGAGAAGGGCTGCAGTTGCATTTCCATTTCAGCTCCCTGGGAGTCAGAGTGAAGCTGGGTTTCACATTACTTGGAAAAGGAATACTTAATTCTTCAGTACACTTGTCTAACCTATGGTGTTTACCTTGCTCTCCATCATTTTCCTTTGTCCAGTTTCATAGTAGGCTAATAAGTCAGTCTGTGACCTCAGTCAGATTCTTACTGATCTGATAGCTTCACCGAGGGGAAGCATAGAGTGAGCTTCAACACTGCAGTGCCCTGAAGGCTATAGGTATTGTAGGTGTGAAAATTGAGCATTTTGTTAATTCCATATCAGGTGAATGCAAGCAGGCAGAACAGAAGATGTGCAGGTGTGCTACTGGTTGGGAAAAAAGCAGTCCTGCTTATTGAGGAAGAATTAGAAATGAAGAAGAGTGGAACTTAAACTACTTTGTTTTGAAGGGCAGATATTTGTAGTGTTCTGAAATTTAGGCCTAACTACTGCTTTGACCCCTATTTTACCCCCCCAAAAATCCTAAGAAAATAGATTAATAATATTCAGAGCCAAGTGAAATTCCTAGCTCCTAAGTCCCCAAAGACATTTGGGAATAGGTATAAGGTACTACTCATGTGAGGTAATCTCCACTGCTAGTCTTCCTGGCTGAATTGAATGCTACTTTTGAAGATGGTTAGCCCTTCTAGGCATCTCAGTCACAAGTTCCATTACAAAGCAGGATAACAATGCTCTTTTTCTGTAGGTTAGGAGTGATTTGTTTCACAAGATGCCACAGTGTGACAAAGCCTATCAAAGAGAAGATAATTTTCAGTTATCAAGGTAGCACCTGTAATCTAAATGGCAATTAGTTGCTCCAAAGGGAATAGCTCATGGGTTACATCCTTGGAGTTAGAAGTAAATTCAGAACAGTTTTGATGACGTCCAGCATGTCATTACATGGGAGAAGAATTTCCCTCTATTTCAGAAGGGCAACGAATGCACTCTGTGGCCAGTCATTTTAAATGTGAGGGGTACTTATCACCCCAAAACCCCAGAATCTTATTTCTCCATAGAAGAACAAGGCAGGTTTTCAGTTAGCTTCAGGAATTATAATTTTATGTCACTAATGTTTTTATCTACCTGGTTTAGGCTACTTTATTTTATTACACATAAACCAACATAATACAGGTTTGAAAATGCTTGTATTGAGCAGACAGTCATACATCTTTCTTTAGACAGATTAAGGAGAGATTTTATGAAGGAAAGAGCTCATTTAGGAATTATGTCTGAGACTGTATTACAAAGTCTTGTCTATATGAGTACATTAAAGGTGATAAAATATTTAGAATTACTTTAATGAATCTATTCTTATCTCTAAAAGAAAAGAAAGAGGGGCAATTCATGCAGTTAGTGCTTAATGGAAAAGGTTTATGTGCTGATACATACTATTTTGTTAACCTTCTTCTAGTTAATTCATTATGTATTATTGAAAAGCCTCTCACAAGACGCAGTAAGAGAGTTTCTCCTGTAAGCCAGGCAAAAAAATTAACAGAGTAGAGGTGCCCTGGGTTTATACTACCACCAATATAAACCATGCTTCTCTGTGTCATCTTCTATATATTCAAGATCTTATAGTTGCAACCATTTATCATCCCTTTCTTTTACAGAAGAAGGAAAAAAAATATTAAGGTATCCTTACAGGTCTCACACCATTCCTTCCCTGAAATAGCCCAGTCCCAACTTCTTCAAGAATCCAATGCAAAAGACTCCTGTTTTTAAGTTATTCCATCTGCTCACAGAATTTGGAAGTAGTTTTGGGTAAAAATACACCAAACTGAAAGAGTATTTCACTGCACTTTTTGCCATTAGAGAGACTCAGTTTTCCTCTGATGGGCATTATCAGACCTCTTGATGACTATAGTTCCGTTTTTCTTTATTTTCATAGCCTTCTTACACTGTGCAAAACCTAGAGACAAAATAGAGGGCATATTGATTTAAGTGAAAGGTTTTTTTCATTAGCTCTGGTGAAAGAATGAGAATTTTTTTCATTAGCTTCAGTGGCAGTGATTTTATTCTAAAGCAGGTTTTACTGGAATAACTGAAGCTCAATTCACCTATATTTTAACTGAGAAAGACTGGCAAAAATCTGGTTCTTTTCCTCCCATCTGGCCCATTCTTTTTCAGCAATATCTTTTCTGGTGTTGAAAAGTCATGCTTCCTCTTTTATTAATTTTCAATATATTTATCCTCTGTTTTTATTCAGTTTCACCAGTGAAGCATGGTAGACTGGATTTCCCATCCAAATATTGCTGGATTCTCTTCTATGAATATGAATCAGTATTGAATTTTTCTCATAGTATCAGATACAATGTGGCAGAAAGATCTTAATGGTAATGAAAAACATATTTTTCACACAAGAGTGAAGCATGCTATATTGTTAAAGCAAGGGACTGAGAGTTAAATGATCTGGGTCATTGAGCAGCTGTGGGCAAATAATTTAGAACAGCCTTCCCTAATTTTCGTTAAATCAGACAGCCAATTTCGATTTCACATATGAAACACCCATGAAAATCAGGTCAGTCATTTGAAGTGCCCATATCTGAGTTTATCACACATGCTTTATGAGATAAGTGTTAAAGTCTCTGTGACACTTTTTCTCCCTAGCTAAGATTAAAAATGTTTTGGTTCTTTCACAAAGGTATATAATAAAGCTTAACTAATTAATTTAATGTATCATTATTACTAAATAATTAAACCTCTTAAAGATCCACAGATGAAAGCTACTAATGAAACACTATCATTACGAAGCTGGTGCTAAGAAACATGCAATTCATGGTAGCAATAGCAAGTAGTTCTAATGAGGTCACAACATACCTCCTTCACTTTCTCATTGGGTAAAATAATCCATTTGGATTGGAAAAATAATGGTAACAGACATTTCTTCTTTTATGATTACAAGCAAAAAGTATGAAAAGATACTGTCCATCTTGTCGCTGCAAATTCTGACACTGAATGGCTGACAAAATCCTTTTAGCAATTGCGTTTCTGTCTGAAAGAAGGCATTAAAGGTTTAGAAAGATTAGAGAAGAAACTGATTTAGAGTTTAACATTATCCTCTGACCTACTACATATAATGACTAACGTGTTTTAAGATTAGAGGGCATGTCCAGACAGGACGTGGAAAGGTTATATCTGAACGATGCAATATTTTTAATTGCTGACTGTTAGAGGCAGATTCCATCAGAAAGACTCTGTCTTTCTCTGTCTTCTCTGTCTTTTATACTGCTTGTCTCCCACAAGTGCATAGCTGTACAGAAAAAACTGCATTTTCTATCACTTTGTTGAAGAGTCACCAGACTTTTTTACTCAATTTGTGACTTTTACAAAAATTAGCTAGAACTACCAGCCTTCATAAAGCATCTGTTTTTTGCAAGTTTTAAATTCAAAGCTGAATAATGAAGGTCCCCCTTTTACTTGTAGTACTCCTCACTTAGCAAACAAAGACCTCATCCATGCCCTACAGATCAATCTGGTCTCAAGCAGGTTGCGCTCATGAATCATCAGTGTAATCATGTCTGCTTATTATTTTACAAGTCCCCACAAAACTGAAGAATATCAAGGATGAACCAAGACACTGAAGATGATGAACTTCATCAGAACTTCAGAACTGGATCTCATACTGCAAAAGCCTTTGAGGCACAGGCCAAAGGAAACTCCAGTTCACTTTTTCCCAACTGAACTGTCTTCACTGCACCAAGACAGCAGAGAAGCCATTCCTCAATTTTATTATCAAACAAGGAAATGAAAATTTTTAGGCTTGGAAAACAAATGCAAAAGTTGCAGCAGCTACTTTTTAGGTTAGAAATACTTTTTGAACGCTAACCAGTGCCTAATTTCCCAGGACAGTAAAAGCTAAGTCCCCTCCCCATTTCCTATTATACCAGATTGTTGCAAAAGCAGCACTTTAGAAATCAAACTTTTTTGCATGAACTCTATTTCTTTTCACTTTGAAAGGAACCCACAACTTTCTGTCAAACCAATTTGTTTATGTAAAAAGATTCTCACCATCTAAAAGCTTTGTGATATATTTAGCACATCATGAAGGCACAGTGTTAATTGTTTGTAGCAGTGCAGATGATTTTGCTGTTTACTTTCCAGATCACCACTTCCACAGAAAATTCACGAGTATTGCATTATGTAGAACTGTGTTCAATAAAGCCATTTTTTGCAATATTTTGAATGTACATTGGATTCAGTTAATGTAAAATCTGTAAAATAATGTCACATTGTTAGTTATATTTCAATGTATTTAATTCAAATATAATATATAATTAGAAACTATGGAAGTAAAGCAGTATTATTCTCCCTGGCTGAGGTAGGTCAACCCTGTCCCAGATGAGCCACCTTAAATCCTCTGAGAAGCAAATAATATATAAGGATCCTTTCTCGAGAAGGGCTATAGTCTACAAGGATTTCTGTCCCCCCACCCCAGGATCATGCAATATTTAGTTACAACTTCTGTAATTTACCATATTATATAATGCAGAATTGGAAACCCACACCAGACAGTAGAGGAAAAATAATGCCATTGTTTCATGACCCTTTATCTCACATGGTGGACTAGCTTCCCTGACAATTTAGCTATGTGGTTTTATTTTAAAAGATGGTTGAATGGAAGCCGTACTCTGAAAAAAACAGACCTGTCACCCAGAGAAAAAAAACAGCTGACAAGAAAAAAATCACCATAAAGCAGCAACTTTACTAGTCTAGTAAAGTGTTACATCTGCAAGGCAAAGGCATCACTAAGACTTCAGCATCTAAATAGGAGAGCGCTTAACAACCTGCCATCCTGTTCAAATTGCAACAAGTAAAAGAAACTGAAATACTTTTGTACATTAGAACAGTGATAGCTTTTCAAAATAAATATAGAAATGTGTAATCCAGAGAAGTGTCTACTAGCCTTGGTAAGCAGAAAGAGAATAAATTACATCAAAATGATGACTTTATTATTTCAGGTAATGTAATTTGGTACATAGCAGTATCTAAGTTGTGCTGAAGACCTTTCTTCCTATAAACTGAGGGTGAATGAGCTGCCATGTAACATCTTTCACTACCAGGAGCACTGGAAAGCATATTAACAACTACTACATACGCTGTTACCAGATACAACGTGCACAGACCTAAACTAGATTAAAAGAATCCTTCTGTCAACAGTTCATGATCTGAGCACGCAAGGCATGAAGAACACCCTTTTTTCCAGTCAGGGACTCGTTATCCTGTTCTTTATGTTATAAATATTCCCAAGTACAAACCAGCAATGGTTTCAGTACCGCTTAGTGTCGTGGTTTAACCCCAGCCAGCAACTAAGCACCACGCAGCCGCTCACTCACTCCCCCCCACCCAGTGGGATGGGGGAGAAAATCGGGAAGAGAAGTAGAACTCGTGGGTTGAGATAAGAATGGTTTAATAGAACAGAAAAGAAGCAGCTAATAATGATAATGATAACACTAATAAAATGTCAACAGTAATAATAAAAGGATTGGAATGTACAAATGATGCACAGTGCAATTGCTCACCACCCGCCAATCGACACCCCGCTAGTCCCCGAACAGCAATCCCCTGCCCTAATTCCCCAGTTCCTATACTAGATGGGACGTCCCATGGTATGGAATACCCCGTTGGCCAGTTTGGGTCAGCTGCCCTGGCTG
>JANHGO010000020.1:19759854-19772043 GCA_024606505.1 Aquila spilogaster | reverse complement strand
TACCACCTCCTTTACTCAGCAAGATCTGTTTCACAAGGCAGTACTGTCTTTCATAATAAGCACTTTGTCTTCTAACCCAAGCAGCAAAACTACAGCAGAGCAGTCCATCCCCACTCTACCCAGCATGAGATACCTCTTTCCAGTGAGTGAGTGAGTGAGTGAGTGTGAAAAAAAAAACCAAAAAAACCCCACCATTCCTGATGGGGGAGAGTTTAAAACAGTGAACTGGTTAAAGCTGGAAAATAGAGTATCATAACATTTTTGCAAATTGTTTTTAAGAATCTGATGGCTAAGTTCAATTTCTTTTTTTTTTTTTTTAGTATAAACTTGCAGCAAACTGCTTTCATTTCTTGGTTAAAATTTACAAGTATAACCTTACGTTACTTGTGGCACAGGATCATGACACATGTGAGGACATAAGGGGACATTAGTGAAGCAGTGCAAATCCTGGGATTTTCATTCACTTGAATAGACAGCTGTCAGCTCAAATACAATAACAGTTAAAACCAACTGCTGCAAGTATAATTGAAAACATAAACTCAGTGAAGGAAATCATTGTTGTGAGCAGCTATTCTCCAGAGCTTTTGTTAACGGATGGCATGCAAACTTCCTGAAGGAAAATCAGGACATTGTTGACATAATTCTACCTGTGACAAACTTCTATAATAGAAACAACTCCTTTACTCACTCAGAAATGCAGGCTGACAGACTGGATCCCTGAATTACACAGCTTTGGCTCTGGTGTTCTCTTCTAGAGGTCAGTCAATGTGTCATAAACTTAAATGGAACAATAATTACATCACTGTGTTGAAAAGCCTACATTTTACTATTTTCCTTTTAATTTACTTCATATGAATATAACATTCTGGTAATAAAGCAGTCATGCTCACTTTGAAAATCATACAGTCAGAGGCTTAGACTCTGCAAATTGCAGGAAAACCTGTTAATCCACGTAACTATCTTGATCTTAGGGAAACAATACATGCTGAGCGTGCAGGATCACTGCTGTAGCCCACTTCCAGACAAACATCTGTGACCACAATAACAGGGATGTGCCAGCCCAACAAGGCTACCTCTGGTTGCAGCTAAAGAAATGAATAGGAGGTTGGCAGAAGGTTTTTAGATGATATTTTGATGTATTGAAGTGGATTTGATTCCATAATTAAAGGCTCAGTGAGCCTGTACATATTATCTTTTAGCAGACACTCTGCTGAAGCAGTTAATGGAACTGGTAAGAAAGGCAATTAACCAGCTTAAATATTAATGGAAATCATCCCTGAATTTTCAAGACACAATAACCATAACAAAGATGTTTCAAACTTTCAGTTACAGAAATCTCAAAATGACAACAATAATCGGATAAACACAGTTGCTTTACAGTGCAAATGCAAATCGCAAATGCACTTCTTTAGAAAATACAATTATAAGAAAAAGATCAAGTCTTAATTTAAGCATACCTTCCATGATTGCAAAGGTTGACTTTAACAAGAAAGTCCTAGTAATTTGAAGCCTACTATATTTGTTAGTCCACCATATTTAGTATGTTTAGACAATGCCATTAATATCCAGCTACTTCCATAGCTTTCGAACCTCCACAGTTACTTTCTAAATGGAAATAGCTTTATCTGAAGGTAACACTTGGAAATTTGTATCATGACCAATAACAAAAAGACGGTGTGTACAACTGCTCTGTCAGAGGCAGTACCTAAAAAACCCAGGCCTGGTGAAGTTACTCGCTTCAGGTAAAATTCATAATCTGTTACAAGCTGTCTGAACTATCAAGAATATTGCTTTTGCAATGCAATCATCTCTGGTTTCTCCTTATCTAAACATATGTGCAAGTTCTAGGAAAAGGAAGCTCATTTTTATAGAACATGCTATTCTTGTTGGAAGCTTGTTCACAGTGGCAACTACTCTATTGATGTAACAGCTTCTATTTCAGTATTTCTTTTAGAGGGATTGTCTGCAAGAGTCATTATGTCTTCAAAAGTATCACACAAAAACAAGACTACAGAATAGATCATCGCTTTCAATTTATACACCCCCCCTCCAAACTCTTAGTCCTCCAGACTCTATATTCAGTAAAGCTTTGATAATCTTAGGTCAATGCCTAATATCCTAGCTCAAGCGAAATACAGCTTTTTGATAAGCACTCCTTTCTAGCCTCTGCTCATTGTGGATAGAAGCAAGTCCTTAAGAAATTATCACGGCTGAAATTTGCAAAGTTGGGTTCCACCCTGCTCTACAAAGCAAAAAAACCAAAAAACCAAATTCCAACCAAAGTTCATAGATGATTTATCTGCTTCTGCTTAACTGGGGCTTTGCAGCTGGTTAGTTTCATGATTCTTGTTTTACAAGCACATTGGGATGGAAGAGGGAACCTGGAACAAAGTGAATGTGTTTTCCCATTGCTGATCTCAGTGGAAACACAGTATTAGTTTGATTCAACTAATTGTAATGTAAGGCAGGAAAAAGGCTTATGGCATAATGGCACTCTATTTTTGGAAATACAGTTTTATATAATCACAAACATTTGCAGTAAAGAATGCTACAGGCTGCTTTTCCAGTTTTATCTCAACTTGAAAAATGTAAGCTACCAGATATCTTTGAAAGGCAATAATGACATAATTACTTTTTTGTGTTGGGAAACTTAAATTAAGTATAACATGCTGAAAAGCATGACTCTCTTTCTAATTAAATATATTAAAAATAAATAAATTTAATGAAAGTAAATCTTCAGTAGATGTTTTAAAAAATTGACAGATTTTTATTGATGAGATATGTAGTATTTCTGTTCAAAGAAGCAGTTTGTTTATATCTTGAATGTTTTAATGTTGTTATGCTTGAATAGCACTAAATTTAGAAAATACAAGAAACAGGATAATTTCAATCTATATGTTATTTCCGTGTGAAGATGCACACAAATTTGGCCTGGGATACATCTGTGAGATTTGGATACTTAAATTTTATCTTTGCAATTTCCAGCAATTTATATTCAGAAAGTTCCAAAGATCCAAAGTGACATAACACATCTTGTTAAATTATTGTATAAAGCCATCTTTAGCTAATCATCTGAAGATTTTTTTTCTCTTTTTTTTTTTTGCAAAGGAAAGAAATCATTGGGATAAAAAAATATGAATTAATAAATGTGACATTCTTTAAGCATATGCTTTTTGTTTATAATCCGATCCTGAAATCATTATACCCTATAGTGAAAAATACTACATTACTAAAGATACAGCATCACATCCTTAATCAGCTGGAAAAGGAATGCTAGTAACCTGGTCAAGAGTCTCAAATTCAATTCCAAATGAAGCCTGGGAGTTGAAAACTTCAAAATAGCCTTTAGTCAAGAGGACCCTCTAGAATACACAAACATCAAGCTTTCAGATTTCATGCTTCCTTCTGACTTACAAAGAGCAAAGACTGTATACACAGCTGAATTTATGTATTCCAACTTATTTCTAAAACTATAATCACATTGTATCACTGAATTCCATAACTGCTTTACTGTATGATATTTCAGATGTTTGTTATGCAACTTTTGATATTTCAGGCATTATCACATTAGCTTCTCTAAATCACCTGGTGACAAGAATATTTTCTTATAATATTCACTCCTCTTGTGGAATAAGTTTCTCTTTCAGTGCCTATATCTCTTCTAGCAATACATACAAGGAAGAAAACCCACCTTGATTAAAAAACAAAAAAATCACACCACCAGTGTCCCTGCATTTACTTTTTAACAGACTCTTCTAGACTCCTTGCCTCCCAGGACCCTTTCCCAGGCTCCTACAGAGATTACTGAGATGGAGGCAAGATAGCTTGGAAATCCAGGCACTAACAAAAGAAAAGTCATGGTTAGTGAATAATAGAATATTGGATCTCTCCTGAAACTAGACTCATGTTGACACTAATATCATGCTTAACATGCACTATATCACCTTTAAAAATTTATTTTAGCCTAAACCTCACTTCGTTTGGTAAGGTTTCATTTACCCTTTATTAAAGTAGCCCTCTAATTACTATACAATTTAAAAATAAGCACTTATCCTTTTTTATTATATTTAAGTTGTACAGATATTTGGGGAAATGCACAACCATGTTATTCTTGGATCTAGTATTTCAGGCAAAATTATTAAGATGACAGCAGAATCAGCTTCTTGAAAATAATTCGGGCAAATAAATTTACCTTACTATGGCACTCCATGCATTCAATTCAACTTGTAAAACATGTCACCAAATACCAGAAAAAAATAAAGCAGACTTTTAACCAGGTCTCTGCTTTTATTACCAGGCAGGTGATTACCAGCAAATTTCCCCTTACTAGTCAACAGTTTTCATGCCTGAGGAAACTTGGCTGGAGTTGGGAGCTACTGTCAAATATAGCTGCAATTTGCTGCCAATGTTTGATGATCTCTTGCCTTACCATGCAACAACTGTCCTTGCCTGTGACCAAGTTCCAGCATGGACATTAGTTTCTGTTTTGTACAGGGGAATGGTGGTACTCCATATAATTTTTACCTTACTGTTGTGGGTTTTGGTGGTGTTCTCTTTATTAAGACATAGCGTACTTACAAGAAATTACAATCAATATAGGACAAGGAGTGACAGCTTCTCTGTCCTGAAACATTAAAGCAAAAATACTTTGACTGCAAAAGGAACTATGAGGCCCATTTTTAAAAACATGAGTATTACTGTTGGATGTTTTACAGTACTGCATAGCAGACTGTACATGACTGTACTGCATAGTAGACTCTGTACATGACTTCATATAGTAGTTTCTTAACTTTCACTAATGCCTAAAGATATACAAACAAAACTGGACAAGTGTGGGAATGAATTTACAAAGTGGAGAGCAAACACAGTTTTAAGTGTAGATTGCACCAAAACCTGCTCTATGTTAGTGATGTGCCAGCCACAGCATTGACAGTCACTTTCTGTAAAAAGATGAACACTAAGTGCCTTCAAATCATCATATTTAGTTAGCTTAACATCAAAATATGGTGTGATAATTTCACAATAGCTATATCCCTCAGTATCCAAATACTGGTTAAGCACATCTGACAATTCTGATATGAAACAATTAGTTTCACACAATTAGAATTGTGTCTTTGGATTTCTTTCTTTCTTTTTTTAAGAAAACAACAAACAGCTCTGAAAGGAAAGGAAAGAAAAGAAACTGGTCAAATAGAAAGAAAAGGAAGACTGATTGTAATACTAAGAATTCTGTGATAAGATAATGTGTGTTCTAAAGCAGCTTAGGACCTGCAAAGTAAGATTCCTGTTCTGTTAGAAAAAGGTACTTGCATCTTCACTAATTTAGCCCACTTTGTTTTTTAAGAGCTTCCCTTGCACTTCCACTCAGTGAGAATGCAAATGCGTAATTAAAGGGAGTGGTGGAATACTTACATGGGTATAGAACACCACATAGAAAGCTAAGCTTGAGGTGGAACCACTGCCTGTAGGGGCCGGGCCATAAGACAGGGGGACACTGACAAGTGAGAGAGGCCCCATCCCCCCCAGGTCCATGGTGCTGGTCCACACTGGACTAGAGGATCTAGAGGATCTAAGACCTAGATTGCTGTATATGTGTAGTGTGCAAGTGCCATAAAGTAGGAATCACTGTTTTCATCCTGGTTAGTAAATAAGTTTTAGATTGTATGTCACTGAATATTGGGGTTTTAGTTCCGCGGCCACATAACTTGCCAGCTGGACTTGCATACTGTTAGAAAACCCAAGTTGAAACAAAACCAGTGCAGTTTCTCTGGATCTTTCATAATCTACAGAGGATGCTTCATGTTGTGCCACAAATTCTAGGGTTGAAAGAAAATGAGATACATGTAAAAGGAAATTTATTCCAACTAAACGAGAACCTTGATTTTCATATCCTTATCTAAGAATGTAAAATTATGGTACAAAAGCCAAAGTTCATAAATCTGGATTCAGAATGATAATTCTCCTAGCAATTATCCACAGATAATTTAAAAAAATTCTCATTCATTTCAACAAACTGTAAATCAGGCTTGAGTACATTTGTTGATAATAAAGCTCTCTACATGTATTTCTATAGATATGCACCTTCTTTATCTATATTTTTGTATATTCAGAAGATGAAAGAGGTGGGAAATGCTTTCTACATTTTTTTCCCCATTCTTTTTCTTTCTCTCTTGCTAATCAATACACAGTGATCTGGCTTTGACTATGAAAATATCACCTTCTTTTTCTCTCGTGAAAATTTATTTCTGAATATGGACTCACAAATCTGGATTGGGTAGGGAAAACTGAATCACCATTTCAGAATGCAAAAAACTCTCAGACATGCTAGAGCCTAGTGAAGACCCCAAGTCTTAACATGAACAGGGGATTTTTTTTCCCTTTCAGGAATTCTTTCACAAATTAAACACTCAAACCAAGAGGTCACACAACTCTAGAGATAATTTTTTTTCAAGTCTACTGCCTGTTTTATATTCAAAGAACATAGAAAATAGTATTTTTGCTTATGAGTTGGCAAAGCTCCTGGCATAATGGGAATATAAAAGCAAAATGTATGCTCTTCCCCTGAGCACTGGGTTTTGCATAACATGTTTGCATATTAAGCAATACTAACAAAATGATATTTTTAATCTCCCCACAAAATCCATGCTAGTGTTCCCAGGTGTCCCATGAGCAGCCTTTATCTGAGCAGTTCTATTAACATCATTGGAATTCTACATGCATAGATGGGTATAATTTGGATCAGCTGATCAGAGCTTATTTGTCTATGGGAAAACATCCTGTATGTGCTAGTATTGTGGAATCCTCCCAATAAAAAAAACTTAGCGCTACATTGAAAGCTTGAAAGACTAGGTCCAACCAGCCAATAAAACTCTGATGGAGTAAGAATTCAAAGAGAAAGATAAAGGGTGCTATTAAAACCACTTTGCATCTTTCTTTTTTTAATATAGAAGTTCAACTCTACTTTGATTAGGCATTCAAACAGCTGTTCTGATGTCCTTTTGACATCTCTTAACTAATAGGAAAAGTAGAAAAAGGGGGCTAATGTGATTATATTTTAAAGTGTAACTTTCTAAAATCCACCTTATGCAGTTACTTTTATTGTTTGGTTGCTTTGTTTGGGGTTTTTTTTCTGTAAGAAATATTTTATGAATAGAAGGGGTTTCTTTAGAAATACGTCAGTAAGAGCATTTTAGTTACATTTATAATATAGAACAAGGCTACTTAAAGATGGTGCAGGAAGTGATGGAACACAACCCTATTGTTATACAGCAATAGACAACTGGACTTTCATTAATATGTAATTTTAATTTACTACTGTAAATTTTATCAAATACAGATGACTAACATGAAAGCTGAATAGATTTTAATCTTTAGGCCTCTGTTGCAAAGTTGGCAATAATTTTGTGAGGTGTGATTTCCATAATAGTTTCTACTTTTTACAATAAACTTTTTATCACCAAGAAGGTAAACTATAGGCAGACTCACAAATTGTAAGACGCTTAAATCTTTACCTCTATGGACTTGCATTTTTCAAAATTTATTTTGTAAATTTATTACTAGCAGGCAGCATATTTACTCTGTTAATAAACTACCATCACTGCAGGTTCCCAAAACAGTTCTGAAAAATAACTAGCACTTCTTTGTAATCAGCTTGTGATGGTATGGCCTCAGAATATCACAATATTTGATAGACAAGTATGAAAGAGTTTTTTCTGCAATTTCCACATAGCTCTGTCTCCTTCAGTAATTAATGGTGTGATTTTTCATTTTTAGTGTTGACTTGAGTTATAAAATATCTCATTCACGAAACAGTTGGATGAGATGAGCTCAGGTGAAGCCTGTCACAGAGATCCTGAAATTTTCAGCATGTTTACAAGTGTGAGTTTTGCAGGATCGAGTCTTGACTATAGGTACAAGCACATGTAAGATTCAACAGGAAAATACTTTAAAGCTCCTACTAGTTCTTAAAAGAATCAGTAGTCGAATTCTTCATGTGGTTCACTGTTGGTAGTTTATGTCCAATATTTCTACTCTGTCTTAAAGCAGTCCATGTGTCTGTGTATATGCAGCAAGAAGCCAAATTTAAAACATAATTTTAGTCAGACATTTCACTTCATAAATAAAAGACAACATCCTTCCTAACCTGTGAGGCTGTGCTAGGAAGGAAAAGACAAGCTCCTAAGCAAGAAAAGAGAGAGGGGGAGGTACTATATGCAAATACTTCTATTGCTGGGTTAAGTAGTCATGCATAGGCATTTGATTCCAGTTGTCACCAGCTGTCAGTTAAGGCACTTACAAATAATGCCATCAACAGCACAATCCTGCCTGTGTGACTGCATTTAACGCAATTGAATCCATGTTATAAACATTATATTTTCTAAGAATGTCTTCTTTTAAAATACTTGATATGAACTTGATCTCTTCAGTTTTGAAAATGATGTTTGGGAACATTTTTCAGCAGTCTACTCTTAAAATTGTAGGAGCATGGAAATCAGACATGAGTAGAAAAATCAAGTGCTTTCTGGATTTGCTCAATGTATAATAAGATGAAGCAGCACATCTGTTACATTAGGAAACAAAGTAAGGCAAAGATCCAACTCATCAGTACATACAGCAGCCTTGCTATAGTAAGCGGGTGAAATTTTTATTGATGAAGTAATTTATTTCTAGGGACACATTTGAGTTTGCATTTCATAGATAGCAGGATTTAATAATGAATGTATCTCCCAATAGGTAATTGAACATAATTCTATCATTTTATCAACAGAATTGCAATGTTTTCATGTTCTAATTCCAAGGAATATAACGTTAACTTATTATTACCAAATAGTCTACATCAAGTTAATTAGACCTAATAGCTGAATTAAGCGAAATGCACTGCCATTAGTATTTACAGCATCATGCACTTACACTCTAATTCTGCAAGCTATTAATTTGCCTGTAAACACTTCATTTGGGATACCCTGTGATTTTCTACTTTACTGCTAAAAGGTGGATCATGACTTCCTCAGGCTGCAATGAATGTAGGCAGTTATAAGAAAGCTTTTTGCCCTCCCACACATGGCCTAGCATTGTTTAAGGACAGAGTCCATAAAATGACAGCATTTGCCATTTCAGAGCTCTCCAACACCTCTCCAGTACACTGTTATTTCATCATTTTCCAGTGGGTCCTATGAGGCTCCTGGAAACAGACATCCCCAACAGTACAGCAACAAGGGAAATTCCTCTATAGGAAATCAGGATTTTCTGCATAGTACAAAGGAACTAGAATGAGAACTCTGTGTCTGTACACTATTTTGAAAAATTTTCCTCAGAAGCCAGGCACGTTCCATAAGTTAATATACAAAGCTTACAGAATTCAGAAGAAATGGAATGAAAGAAATGCAGAGGCTAATGAGGTCTTGCACCTCCTGTTCTCACTAGCTGCACAGAATTATAAGGAAATAAAAATAAAGCTCAATATAATAAAAGCACACAGAATCAGATAATGGTTGAGGTTAGAAGAGACCTCTGAACACCATCTTACCCAACCCCCTGCTCAAGCAGGGTCACCTGAAGCAGGTTTCATTGTGAATCTTACATACATTACATATGGTAAAGGCTTGATCTTGCAAACCTCTATGCTTGTAAGCCTGCTGAAGACTTTAGGATCTCTGCAGCAGGCTTCACCTAAGCTCCTCTCACCCAACTGTTTCCTAAATCAGATAATTTCATAACGCAGGTCAACACTGTAAGTAATTCTGAGAACAACATGCTAAAAGGAAGAAAGAATTATTGTGCAAACCCATACATTGCTCTACTAGTGTAAGCAAGATTAAGTTAACTACAGAGCTCCCAAATGTCATGCTACTGATATTTTAGCTTCTTTTGTAAAAATTTTGGGTTTTGTTACCAGACAAGAGGTGATGGGTCAGGCTTGGATGTGTACTTAAATGCTCCATATGCTCATCACAGAACAAAATGCTAAAGCATAAACATATTTCTAATCATCACTGTGCACATACATGCTACAGCAGATGTGCCTAAAGCATTACTGTCTGCTGTAAAGGGGGAGTGAACTAGAATTTCTTTAAGTAAAATCAGGAACTGTGGTAACCTGAAGTAAAGCATTACATCTCTTTGCCTCTAATTGCAACCATGGACTGACATAAAGACAGTATTATGCAGTTATGCCTATAGACTTAGACACTGTGGTTGCTGGAACCTCAGATAAGCAGTAGCCAAAGGCTCAGTTAGATGTTCTAGAATAGCTCCTCTTTACATCTGCTGTTACAAAGTTTTGGGCTTCTCACTTCCAAAATAACTCTAAAATGGAGTGGTTTCCTATAAACTATTGCACCTTTTACCATCTATGTCAAAACATACAAAATAATCAAAATAATTAGTCTTGAAAGATTTAATTTTCCTCATACAATGCCTTGCACAGCAATCCAAGCCTTACTTCAAAACTGCCTTCAGTCATGAAAGTTTTGATATTTTCTGTTTTACAGACTGTTACAGATTAAAAGGGACAGCTTCCACAGAGGTAACTCTGATTTTCTGTTCTAAGGAGATAGCAATGATTAGCATTTATTTTGTAGTCATAGGGTTACAAAAATTGTCTTCATTTACATGTGATCTGTTACATTAGCTACAGCACATATTCCTATAGGTCTATCTAGGAAAAATTCCTTAGGATAATGAGACCATTCATAAATTCCAGTTCCATGTAGTATCCTCAACTTCCAAGGGAAGGTTCTTTTTACATATTGTTTCAGAAATCCTAATCTACATACACATAAAATACCCAAGTCAGAGCAATACAACAATTAAGCAATATAAGGACAAACTTAAATATTTGTCTTAATAAATAAGCAGATGTTTTTAGAACATATACTTAAATTTTCTTGTCATGGAGTCTCCAAAAGCTACAATGTTAGAGAACAGAACCAGAACAAAGCCTAAAATTTCAGTTTGTTTTAATCTGGAAAAGTGAGGATTTCTGCCTTTGAATTTTGATACAGTCTCCTGGTCATACCCAATTTACATCTACTTTTTTACAGAATAAAAAGTTATCTGAGTATGATATGTCTACATAAAATTATGCCACAAAAAGCTCATTTAAGATAGCAAACATTTCTAAAACCTGTAAGGTAACAGGAAGCTGAGTAACTCTGTTTAAAGGTTTAGATTGAAACCCAGAAATAACCTTTATTATAAAAATGTCTAGGAAATTTGCTTTTGAAATAAGTGAGGATTTAATGTTAAAAAATCCATTATATTTACATTAAAATACTTGTGGCTTGGCTCTCTGAACTTTAACAGTGATGTAATACATCAACACAGAAATCCATATCTTTTCTTAACAGCTTGCCACTCAAACATTTTGTGCTACAGATGATACCAGATTGTTTTCCTAAATATCTAAGCTTCTTTAGGACAGAAGAAATGAGACAGCCTTTCTTTCCCAGGGATCAACTCTGCAGTTTAGCTTTCAGTTGTGATCTTTTGTATTTTCAACAACTAAGGAACAAGGAAAATTTGTCCTTCATCTCTGTGCTTTTTCATCTCTATTTTCCTTTTGAAACATAAAGTCCAGACCGTATAGTATGATAATGGTTCATTACATCTTTAGGCTAGGAAAAGCTATAGCTCTAGCTGTGAGGCATTATATGGGTCTGCTTATTCCCAGATGAATGAAAAGATTCTGTTTGGGGAAATCCTGCAATGTTGACTTTCCTGTTCAATGTGTGAAAGTCATGTTATTGGCTATGGTATGATATTTACCCAGACCGTCATAGAATCATAGGATCATTTAGGTTGGAAAAGACCTTTAAGATCATCAAGTCCAACCATTAACCTAACACTCCAAGTCCACTGCTAAACCACATCCCTAAGTGCCACATCTACACATCTTTTAAATACCTCCAGGGATGGTGACTCAACCACTTCCCTGGGCAGCCTGTCCCAATGTTTGACAACCCTTGCGGTGAAGAAATATTTGCTAATATCCAATCTTAACATCCCCTGGCACAACTTGAGGTTGTTTCCTCTTGTCCTATCACTTGTTACTTAGGAAAAGAGACCAGCACTCACCTCACTACAACCCCCTTTCAAGTAGTTGTAGAGAGCAATAAGGTCTCCCCTCAGCCTCCTCTTCTCCAGGCTAAACAGCCCCAGTTCCCTCAGCCGCTCCTCATAAGACTTGTG
>JANHGO010000020.1:19729745-19759754 GCA_024606505.1 Aquila spilogaster | reverse complement strand
CAACTCCTACAATTGTTAGATTTTAGATTAAAGTTGTGCTACTGGAAAAAGTAAGAGACAACTTGGAGGGGAGAGACCTTATGAGTTGGCAAAGCTCCTGGCATAATGGGAATATAAAAGTGAAATTTATGTTGTTCCCCCGAGCACTGGGTTTTGCATAACATGTTTTACATATTAAGCAATACTGACAAAGTGATATTTTTAATCTCCCCACAAAATACAGACTAGTGTTCCCAGGTGCCCCATGAGCAGTCTTTACTTGAGCAATTCCATTAACATCATTGGAATGCTACATGCATAGAGGGGAATAATTTGGATCAGCAGATCAGAGTCTATTTTTATATGGGAAAACATTCAATGTGTGCAAGTAGTACCAAATCCTCACAATAAAAAATTAACCCTACAGTGGAAGCCTGAAAGATTAGGTACAGCCAGCTAATAAAACTGATGCAACACAGATTTAAGGAGAATGATAAAAGATGCCATTAAGAACACTTTGTTTCTTTCTTCTCTTCTAGTAGCTTTGATTAGGCATTCAAATGGCTGTTCTGATGTTTTTCTGCTATCTCTAATCTAACGGGAAAAGTAGGAGTAATACAGCCATATTTTAAAGAGTAAGTTTTGAAAGTCCACCATATGTAGTTACATTTCTTGAAAGTTGTTTTTTTTTTTTTCCCTACAAGAAACATTTTATCAATTGAATGGATATCTTCAGCAAATTTGTTGGTAGTAAAGGCATCTTAGTTACATTTATAATACAGAACAAGACTACCTAAAAATGGTGAAGAAATTTATGAAACAGCCCTACCTTTATACCATAACAGAAAACTGCAGCTTCATTAATATGTAATTTTAGTTTACTTCTGTAAATTTTATCAAGTGCAGTTGAATAACAAAAAAGCTGAATGGTCTTCAATCTTCAAACCTCAGTTTCAAGTTGGCAATAATTTTGTGAGGTGTGACTTCCACAACAGTTTCCATTGTTTACAATAATCCTTTTATCACAGAGAAACTAAACTTTACGCAGACTGGCAAACTGTAGGACTCCAGCTCCACAGACTTGCATTCTGCAAAACTAATTTTGTAAATGTATTCCTAGCAGGCAACTTCTTTACTTTGTTGATAAACTACCATTACCGTAGGTTCCTAAAACAGTTCTAAAATAAACCCAAACCAAAACAGAAAACCAATAAAGCAACAGCTAGCACTATGAAATCAGGTTATGATAGGATGGCTTCAGAATATCAAAATGTTTGACAGACAAGTATGAATTAGTTTTTTCTGCAAGTTTCACATAGCTCTATCTGCTTCAATAATTTTGTCATTTTTAGTATGCAGCTGAATTACAAAATCTCATTTAGGAAATAGTTGGATGAAACAACCTCAGGTGAAGCCTGCCACAGATATTCCATCAGTAGGTTTATGGGAGTGGAAGATGAAGCCTTGACTATAGATAGAAGGGAGCAAGATTTCACAGGAAAATACTGTAAAGCTCCTGTTAACTCTTACAAGAATGAGTAATCCAAATTAATTCTTCATGTGATTCACTGTTGCTAGTGTATGTCTAATATTTCTACACTATCTTTGTCTTAAAGGAGTCCACGTGTCTGCTTATACATGCAGCAAAAAGAACACTTTAATCACACATTTCACTTCATAACTAAAAGACATCCTTCCTAACCTGCAAAACAGTGCTAGCAAAATCCTTACCCAGAAAAAGACACAGAAGGGGACTTATTATACATAAATATGATGAAGAAGCACATCTGTTACATTAGAAAACACTGTAAGGTAAAGCTTCAACTCATTAGTAGACATAGCCTTGCTATAAAAAGGCAGAGCTTTTATTGATGAAATAATTTATTTCTAAAGACACATTTAACTTCATATTTTATAGATAGTAGGATTTAATAATGAGTATATCTCTCAATGAATAATTTAACACAGCTTTGTTTCATTTTTTTTCAGCTGGAATGCAGCACTTCCATTTCCTAATTCCAAAACATATAACATTAACTTATTATTACCAGTTGGTCTACATCAAGTAAATTAGACTTAATAGCTTTATTAAATGATACGAACAGCCATGAGCATTTACAGCATCATGCACTCACAGTCTAATTTGCAAGCCATTTATTTTGCTTGTTTATACACTTTATTCAGGATATTCCATGATTTTATTCTCTACTGCTAACAGGTGGACTTGGATTTTCTCAGGCAAGACTAAATGTAGTCAGTTTTAAGAGAACTTTCTGCTTTGCCACAGATGGCCTGGTATTGTTTAAGTAAAGAGTTGGTAAAATGACAGTCATTTCAGAGCTCCAAATCTCTCCAGTGCACTGCTATTCTGTGACTTTGAGGGGTCCTATAAGACCCTTTCATATAGACATCCATGACAGTACAGAAACAAGAGACATTCCCCTGTAGAAAGTTAAGTTTTATGACAATTCTGCTCTTTCAACTCTGCATAGTACCAAAAAACAACAACAAAAACCACCAAACAAACAAACAAAAAACCCCACAACACCTAACTAGAATGAGAGTGGTGACTTTTTTGTTAGTGTTTATTACCTTTACTGACTTTAGCCAAATTTGCGGCTCCACGCTATATTGAAAAACTGACCTCCAAAGACAGGCAAGTTCCATGAGTTAATAAATGTAGCTTACAAAATTCAGAAGAAATGGAATGAAAATAGTCAGAAGATAATGAGGCTTTGAATCTCCTGTCATCACTATCTACATGGAATTCTAAGAAAACGCAGCATCCCACAAAAAAGTATTTTCATCTTCCAACTCTTACCCTTACCTTGGCAATTTTTTCTTGTCTATGTGTAAGATCAAAAAAGGATGTAACAGATTTCCAACTTAATACAACAGATTGCATTTAAAAAATAACCTTTCAGAAGACATCATTTTTAGCAGCAAATCTATAAACATGGAAATGGATTGTCACTGAATCAGAAAAAACATTCATTTCCAACTCATGGTATGCACATTTTTCCCCTTAAAGGCTTTTGTATTACTTATTGCACATAAAATGAGATAAAACTTGATAATCCCTCACAGCACCCCCCACCCCTTAAAAAATAAAAAAAAATATATATATATCATACATCGTGACATCACATACATTTGTAGTAACTGTGAAAAGAAATGTAAAGCAGAGTTGTGCACTTTTTACATTTACCTACTTTACCTCAATATGAGCCATGTACTGTTTTATGTCAAGGGATCCCTAACAACTAAAAAACACTGGAAGGAATATTTGGTACTTATAGGTCAACAGTGGTTGAAATTGAAAAAATATATCTGAGATGTACTGCACCTTCTCTTCCTAAAATAAGTCTACAGAAAAGAGCAATGGAAATGAGGTCAGTGAGAACACAAAGTCCTCTAATAGATGAATATTACTCTGTTTTGCTTTAAAGTAAGTATAAGTATATCCAGGATAAGTTCCTTAGGATAAGGAGATGATTCAGAAATTCTGTTTTGGTATTCTCTTGGTCCTACCTAATTTACAGCTACTTTTTATGAAATAGAAAACTATCTGAGTGCTGCATGTCACCACGTTTCTGACACAAAGAGCTCATTTAAGATGGCAAATATTTCTAAAACCTGTAAGGTAACATAAAGCTGAATAACTCAACCTAAAAGTTTTGATCGAATCTCAGAAATAATCCTTGAGAATTAAAGGACATACATCAACAACAACCGCATACAAAACAGCATTTTTTTTTATAACAGCTTTTCACTTAACTACTTTGTGCTGCAGATGGTACTAGACTGTTTTCCTAAATTGTCTAAGCTTCTTTAGGACAGAAGAAAGGAAACAGCCTTTCATTTCTGATTCCTAGGGATCAGCTCTGTAGTTTAACTTTCACTTGTGATCTTTTGCATTTTCAATCACTAAGGAAAGGAAAAAAAGGTGTTTAATCTCTGTGCTTTTTCATCTGTTTTTCCTGATGAAGTATAAAGTCCAGACAGCATAGTATGCTATTGGTTCATTATATCTCTAGGCTAAGAAATGTTATGGCTCCATCTGTGAGACATTACAAGGCTCTTCTTATTTCCAAATTAACAGAAAGGTTTCATAGAGTAAATCATACAATAATCAGTGTTCATGGTTGGAGTCAGTATCACCTGTCAGCTCTCTGAAGATATCAGCCTTTGTCCACTGACTAAAAAGGGGACCTAAGAGGTCATCTTGGCCTATACATCTTGCTTACAGGTGATTAAAATTATGTAATACAAACTCTGCTTCCCAATTTAAGCTGTTATTTAGAACAAAAATTACCTCACCAGATTGCAGCCTCCTAAAAACGTGATGTTCAGGTAAGCTATGATACAGCTTCTTTCAATGGAGAAAACAAGGTACATGCTCTTAAAATGGCTTGGAGCAACTGTGACTGAGGGGTCTTTTCCTCTTAATTTAAGCAGCAGATTGGATGAACAGCTTAGACTAGACATTAAAGACCATTCTCAAAGGCTAAAGTTGTAAAAAAAGTATAATTCTTGCATGGATGACAGTGAAAAATCCTGAAATCCATTTGAAAGTCTGGACCTCAGTATTTTCCTCTGAATTCTCTTCACAAACTAAAAAGAAATCTTAAGTGGCCTTTAACAAAAAACTTATTTCCCATTCTAAATTTCACTTTTAGCATGAACGCTAAAAACATAACCTTTCCTGCTTAAAACTACTGTTTATTTTCTCCTGTGGAGAAAACCAGTTCAGTCACAAAGTGTGTGAAACAAGACCTTTCCATTGTCATTTACTTATATCCAAATCCTCTGAAGGTGAAGAGATGTAGTTTTAGATTCTTACTGCATGAACAGATGGAAGCAACCATTCTTAGCTCTGAATCAGACTCCTAACAAGGAGATGCAGTATTTGTTCTATTTCAGACTTTGAAACAATTCTCAATGAAAGTTTATCTCATGCAGATGAGTTTTTAGACTTGAATTCCTCAAATTTGTTTCCAATTTTATCAGATTTTTTATTTTATCCCAAAGCATCCTGTTCAGAGACAGAATATAACCCTTACCAACAGCTACACATCATTCAAATACATAAAGCTTTCAGCAACATTGTTGAACAAAAATTTGTACTTACCTCTTCACTCAGCATCTTGCAGGGAGGACAGGAAGGGAAAGCATTTCTGCTTTACGTGTTCTTCTCTTGGCACCAGATCTTCCCAGGACACTGTAACAACTACAAAAACACATCCAGCTTCAGTTTAAAAAAGATAACGTAACTGAAAAGGATAATCCAACAATTAATGGACAACTGCAACGTTTTTTATTCAGTCCTAAATCCTCTGGCCTACTGATGGTTGGAAACTGTTCATATAGTCCTGCATTACTGAATAAAGCCAGTTTCTTAGACCTTTTCACAAGTAAACTTTTATATTATGACAGATTTTTCTTTAGCTAATTAGAAAAAAAATCTGAAGTGTAACAATTTAATGCACTGTTTCACATATGAGAAAGAGAATTAATAAAATCTTTTTCTATTATTCCAATGAATTCCAAACCTGCAATTAACTGTATGAACTGTAACTACATTAAGGTTGGCCAATGTAAAGTTGAAACTTTGTTTGGATGTATGGTAAGGTTTCAATTATCAGATTAAATAATTCTGCAGTGTTTTCTGGTTTCTTATAAGTACTGTAAATTGCACAAGTTTATACTTCTGCTTTTTGTAAAAGAAATAACTGTGAGCCAACTCAGTGTCTTCAACAGAGAATAGTCTATGATTCTATATTCTCACAATCATAAAATTTTGAGTCAGAATATACTACGCTAATTCAGCATTTTAAATACATGATGTTAATCTATGCAGTTTTCTAAAACTCAGTCACTTAGTCAAACAGAGGCACAATACATTTAATTTGACTCTTCTGGTTCTTAACCTCAGAGCTAAAATATATTTTGAGAAGTATTCACCTATAGAGACAATTTGAGGTGCTAAAGCTGTACAGAAATTACAGAAGATACTGTTCATGAGTCACATATGCTAAAGAATTAAAAAAAAAAAAAAGACTTTGTTAAGCCTACATCCAATGGGTGGAACACTTCCACTATGAGGACAAGCTGAGAAAGCTGGGGGCTGTTCATCCTGGAGAAGAGAATAGTGACTTTTTAGTATCTAAAGGGGAGCTGTAAGAACGAAGGGGATAGAAAGACTTTAGCAGGGTCTGTTGCGATAGGACAAGGGAAAATGGTTTGAAACTAAAAGAGGGGAGATTTAGATTAGATATAAGGAAGAAGTTTTTTATGGGAAAGGTAGTGAAGCACTGGCACAGGCTGCCCAAAAAGGTGGAAGCCTTGTCCCTGGAAAGGTTCAAGGTCAGGCTGACCAGAGCTCTGAGCAGCCTAACTGAACTGTAGGTATTCCTGTTTATTGCAGGGAAATTAAACTGAATGACCTTTAAAGGTCCCTTCCAACTCAAATAATTCTATGATTCTCTGTACAAAAAACACATTAATGGTTATAGTATGATGAGATTTACTCAAGGGGTGATTAGTCCCATAAATAGATTTTCACAAAGGTGTAAGTACTGAATCTAACTGATGATCCTAGCAATGAGGACTAGGAGATGCTTGCAATGCAGATGGGACTGTACCGCCTGCAATGATTTGGATAGCTTTGAACTAGTGAGACAATAGAACTAATCTTCCTGTAACACCACAGATTTCAATCACAAGTCTAAATAAGATGTGACAACAGAAGAAGTTGGTTTTTTTTGAACCCATTTTCATGAAACTCAAAATGATCCTTTACTGAACATTTCTGAATCTTCTGAAAATTCACAGCCCCCAAAACTTCAATACAAGAAGTTATGAAACAGCTCATCAGTACAAACTGGTTACTGTTTGACACTTGTTTAAACGCACTTGTAGAACATTTTATAGATTGAACGTACTTTAGAATTATTAGTATAGCTCTTTACACGAACCAACTGAATATGACATGCAAAAAAAAAACCAAAACCAAAACCAAAACAGCTAACAGTCTAAGGAAGCCATGTTTCATTATAGGCATCAAACACTGATAGCAAGACATATGATGACACTGTAGCTGAGCAGTTTCAGTTAAAGTTATCATTCAAAGAAAACTGAAAAATATGAAGCTTTTTTTTTTTTTTAATATCTACATTAGTCCCAGATGTTTGAAAACTTTGTACCAAACCTCAGAATTACGGAGGACAAGGATGCAGTCAAAAAAAAATTTAAAAAAAGACACAGATAGCCTTAAGATGTATATCTCCTCAAAAGGTATTCAAAGAAAGACAAATTGCTTATGTCTTCAATGGCATGAAGCGTATGAGGAAATCATTAAAGAATGTACAGGTAATTATCTGGAGTATGGATCAAAAGACATTTAAATGTCAGTGATTTCATTAATTTTATAATTGAAGATTGCAAATTGGAAGAGTAGATGGTAACAAACCATGAATGGCTGTTATTATAGGCTAATAGAGTATCAAAATCATTCTGATTTCATAGAACTAGTTGGGGCTAAAGCACATGCAGACAACTTAAGCATGTATGCGGAAGTTAGCAATGCCTGGAAATCACCTGTCAGGCACACTATCAAAAAGGATTCATGGTGTGATTGTAGTCTTTACTGACTGGGCTACACAGTTTGCAGATAGGGCAGAAAAATTTATCATGTCAATGTGAGTCATCTAACTTGCTGTTAGCAGGGCTTTAATCCAAAATCTATTTTAGAAAGTCAGAATGCTAAACCTGTGCAAGCCCTGAACAGAGAATATATTGTGAAATTCAAGACACTGAGAAGAGATAAAAAAATAAAATAAAAATAATAACAATGGCATTATGGTTAAACGGAACTATGTTTCAGCACTGGGAAAGCTGTGTTCAATTTGCAAGACTATAAGTGAGGAACTGATTCATTATCTATGCAGATGAATAACTCAGACATGAGATCCACAACCTTCCAGCCTTCCTAATCCCCTCTTTGTGTGAGGGAGTCCAGTCAGCCTACATAAAGTAGTGTCCTACATACAGCAATCAAATGTTTGTTCATAGCTTTACTTTCTTAAGGTAACTACTTCAGTTAGGATTTTCATGGGACACTGGACTCTAATTGTGTCAGTAGCTGCTAAGAAACTTTATTTTGCTAGCTCCAAGCCACATTAGAGCTAAAGGAAGCAGCAGAAGTTACAGTAATCCTTCCTATAAGGCCACATTTCAAGATGCGTGAAGGAAAAATATCAGTCATCTACTCCTAACAACAAATGCCAGACCTTTTATCCACTGTACCTATAACACAGTAAAAATACCAAGCAAAAAATGAAATAAATTTAAAAAAAAATAATAATCCAGCACTCTCCCTACTGAAAGCAAGAACGTACTCACTAGGGCTGAGATTTTAGTAGAATCAGAGCTTGGAAAGGTGTGTTTTGCTTTGTTTGTTTGTTTGTCAGGAAAAGATAGCAAAGAGTCTAGTTTAAAGTTGTTTATTTGTTCCTGTTATTCAGTTCCTTGATAATTAAAAGATAGTTTTCATTCTTTGTCAGGCAAAATATTATGTGGAAGCCTAATGATGCCACCCCCAAAGCATCATTAGGTTACTTGATGGAGGATATGATTTATGTATGTTATAGAAGCATTTACTCCAGGGAATCTTTTCAAATCAGCAAGAACAGAATTTTGTTCACTGGTAAACAGAAAAGTAACGACAGGATATTAGTTTTGGGTGGCTGATGTTTGATTTCCTGGAGTTATAAAGACGTTCTGCTTTTGTACTAATGGCATTATATGCCTGTGATGGAAATAATTAATGATTGCGCAACTTAGGTCAATACTGTGCTAAAAAACATTGTTCAGTTGTACTCATACATATATGCAATTTTTAGAGGATAAATCAAGGTTTCAACTTTTCTGACAGAAAAAGGAAAGTATATCTCAAATTCCTGCACGTTTGCACACCTCATGCTAGAGCAAAACAGGGACTTTCCATTTTCAATTCTGCTTAAAAACAAAAGATTCAGTTGTCCCTTTAGTCACAAAAAGTGCAATATGACATGTATATCATTTCTGACAAAGAAGATAAGGTGGAGAAATGCAATTACTCATAGCTGTTACTGCAATGTCATCCTCTACAAAGCTGAACAGCATCCTATGAGGAAGATGAACAGGATGAAGCTCTAAAGTACTAGAAGAAAGAGAAAACAATCAAAGAAAAGGACTACTTTGTCATCCTTCCCTCCTCTCCAGTTGTGAGATTATTAGCTCCTCACTAAATACTTAAAACTAATAAAAGCAGAAATTAACACTGAAGCCTTTTTTGTGCAAGACATCAGTCTGCCGCATTAGGAGCATTCACAGTAACCTTCCCTAATTAAAGTTTTGTTATGCTTAGCATTGAGTTAGACACAATCTGAAATCAGGCAGTCTCCTACTGCTATTCCAGGCATCTAATTTCTGAAATTATTTTTCAAATGAAACATTTAAATTGATAATCACAAAAAACTATACATTTTCAGATGGATGATACTTGGGATATATTGAGTAAAGGACAAATCAGTTCTAAGGTGCTATTTAATAAGTAATACAACCCGTGAAAAGATAGCCTATCCAAATTGACTCAGTGTAGTCACTCAGATAAAAATGTGCTTGTTAATTGAAAAGAAATGAAAGTAAGAAGAAGAAACCTGGGTGGATAGAAAGATGAGTTCATCAGATAGCTATCCTTAATTTTCTCCTATTTTAAGGATCTCAAGAACTCTCTAGATTTGCATATATTTGAGAAAACACACTTTAAGTCTCTTCAAAGCATTACTGTGATACTGTGAGACATTCTTTATATGCTATAATATACATATCAACAGTCAAGGATAATTCAGTGGGGTAAGTAAAAGTTGTGAGCAAAGATCTGTGAGATGTGTGTCCATCCCCACCTAGCATTACCTAAACTGGATTATTGCATTACCAGTGATAAAGTATTATGGGATTGAAAACTACCAAAGTTGCAACATTAATGTTTCTTGCTAGCTGAGTTGAGATAGCCATGGGAAATACTTTCACGGAGGTTTGCAGAAATACAGAGATTTGTCTGGGGTATAGAACTAGTGTTATGCAATGGAATCAAAATCACTATATGAGGCAGAACTATGATGTGTTTTTTGCAGTCTTACCTATCAGTACTGGATTTAAAGACTTTAACTCCACCGAACTTTAGTAACTAAATGGCACTTACAAGCCATTTCATTTAGCCATGTGAATTTGTGAGCAATATCAATATTACACAAGACATTTTCAAAATTTCACCAGCAATACTCATCTCAAGAGATTCTTACAGATTTCCAAGTGGGGTCATTATCAAAATAAAAACAAATCTCTTTTATAAAAATAAACAAAATCACCTTTTCCCTCTCACCAGCTGTATTCAAGTATTCAGTTATGCTGCTGAATCACCACATCATTAAAATTTTCACTCTGTAGCACTAAATATCTATTTTTAAGTTTTTAATGCTAACTATAGAAGTAGAGAGTTTATTTTTATAACTTCAGTTCTGCAAGAGGGGTACTAGAAATGCAAAAGACATATTCATTACATTTTTGGAGATGACATCTTGAGGTTATTCCATTTTCGAGCCATGAAGATGCAGAGAACATAGACAGCTCTTACCAGTTATAGGTAAAATACAGATGATCAAAGAAACAGGCTAGGGACATTTTGCTCCTTAACTTACTACTACAGAAGTTCTTCTGATACATGGAAATGAAATGTGACATATGCAGAACTTAAATGTGTCCTTTTTCTTTCCCAGATCACGTAGACAGAGCTAGAACTACTCGCTTCATCAAGTAATCTATAAATCATCCTTTACAATTTTTATGTTTCCAGTTCCCATTGTCAGGCTTCTATATATGTAAGTGATGTAAGGAGTTTCTAGTGCAGAAAGTGGTTTTGTCAGCAGCTGAGGCAAGAGAGGTATGAAATGCAAAATAATGTTAACTAAAGAAAAATAGTTCAAACTCAGGGTAAAAGGCCTAAGTATCTAAAGCTACCTCATAGATCTTTCCTACCCTTTTCAACTTCTAGAATTAACTTACAGAAATTCTTTGGCTTGCTTAAAAATCTCCGCGTACTGTGACTTTACAGACACTAAACACAGAACACTTGTGTAAGACACAAGATGCACAGAATTTACCTTGGGGAAAAAAAAAATAATGATGCAATACTGGATGCAAACATTTTCTTTAGAAAAAAGCACTGAAGCTGTAGAAGAGAATTCAGGCATATCACAATTTGTTCATTTCAATTCATCAAACTAATCTTAACAGAAGTAACCTTAAGGTTAAATAAATAAATAAGAAAAATTGCCCAAAGCATCTGAAAGTATTTTGCTAACCTCAGGCTACTTGGAATACAAGGTGCAGCTATGCAGAGTTCTATTATGAAGCAATTATTATAATTTACTTTCTGGGCTGTTACATGTACAACCTGCAGGCAAATGCTTCTAATCCCCTGGGTGCAATTACCTCATGATAATTGTGTCAGTTGGTGTCATACTTAGTTTTACTCAAAATACAATGCTCAAAGGTAAAATAGATATTTTCTGATTGTAGGTAACTCACAGCCATTCTTTTTTTTTTTTTTTTCTTCCCCTAGTAAGTTACTGTATGGGATATGGTAAACAGCCTGTCAGCTCTGGATTCTTTTCAACAAGAAGCAAAAAATAGATATTAGAGTAGATCGAAGTACTCTTAAGTAAAATCCCAAACGTATTTCCTGAACAAGCTACTGTTGACTAAACTTTTTTCTTTGGATGCTGAATTCACTTTAAATTCACTTTAATTATGATGGTAAAGAAAACTTTACCAAGAGGCTGAAGAAGTATATCTGTCTGGGAAAAATAATGGACTCATTTTTGTCTGGGAAAAATAATGGACTCATTTTGTAACACAACAATGGTGTATCTTGAGATGAATACAATGCAGCTTTTTGGAACTCATTCAGTAGTGCTTACAATTCAATAGTAATTAGTATTAATTTGTTCCTATGCCAGTGGAACATTTTCAGAAGATAACTTGGACTTAAAAGTAACTTGGACTCGAGTATGCTAGGAGCAGATACTGTTCAGCCCAGAGCAGAAGTCTTCCAGGTACAGCTAACCTGAGAGTTTATGTGAGTTACAAGGTGTTAAAATGCAACAGTCTGTCATATCTCCATTGATGCATTTTAAAACTGCATTTACTTTTTGTTTTGTGACTACATCATATATTTTACTGCATTAGTTATCCTGCATACAAGTTCTTTCCAGTCATTTCCAGAAGATAAAAAATATATATTTGACTTCAGCCCAAGAGCATGACCTTACATTTTCTGCTCATTTATTCAGTAGCTCATTGAAATCCAGGCCTAATCAGAACAAATATTACATAAGAATGTCATTCATATCTTCAGCAGCCAGTATACAAGCATATATATATATAAAAAGCCTCCTAAAAACTGTTAGTTTTCATACATTCCTTTGTAAATTTCTGTTCTAATTTTTGTGATGCAACCCAAAGACTGAAGACTCTCAAAAACTTCTGATATTTGATATCTTTTTTGTGTATGGAAATTAAGTGCCAAAATATTGGGATGAAAAAAATAATCCCAGCAGAAGTAACTTCAACTGTATCAAAGGAACTTGGTAGCCCAGACCTTCAGAAAAGCTGAGGAATCTCTTTTGACCAATGTAATATTTTCTTATTTACGGAAAAGTGTAAAGTTAGGTATGTTCAAACCTTAGTGAAGATAAAAACACTGAGAAATTCACTGGACTTTTCAGTTTACTGAAACAAAAGATAATCATCCCACTGTTCATCAGCAAAATAATTTTGGGCATGTCAACTAATAAAATGTCTAGGATTAGACTCTGAACTCCAATGTAACTTGCTCTGTGATAGCAAGAGGCAGACTTTTACAATCTGGAAGGAAACTTTCCTATGACTTTCACTTTGGTCCATAGCAAGATGTAACAATACATTCTATAGAATAATTTCTTCAGTGCAGGCAAGTGAAATAAGTTTACAGAAACAATTACACAAAGTCCCAGATGTCTGAAGAAGTAGTGAAGTGTAGAGAATGCTAATACGTAGCCTGAATAAACAATATCATCACACGCTGCACTGAAATCCACAGGTACCTGAGGGGATATCTGTCTAAAAGCTTCATGAACAATTACAAAAAGCTTCTTGCATATGCATTTCCTAACAAATACCAGGTTACACTATAGTGAACCTTTATTTTGAATTCCAAAGATTGCAGTACTAAGCTACAGTACTGAGTACATTTCAGATGCATTTCCTTGGAGGGCAGATGTTTAAGTATCTAGGATTACTGAAAGTGCAACACAGATATTCGAACCTGGAAATTTCATGTATACCAAAAATAATTTAGACCTCTTAAAAAAAAAATTCCTCAGTCTAGAAAAAATAATATGATGGTATTCCATTTTAGCCACAGAAAAGAAGTAGCATTTTTTCTATACATGTTAGTAAATTTAACATACTTTGGTATTTTGTATGATAACATGCTTAGTAAGTTACAGATATTCCAGCAGTCAGTTCATAGAATTTCCTGATTTTGAAGGAACCTGTAAAAGTTATCCAGCCCAAATCTCCTGCAATGAACAGGGACACCTACGGCACGATCAGGTGCTCAGAGCCCCATCCAGCCTGACCTTGGGTGTCTCCAGAGACGGGGCATCTACTACCTCTCTGAACAACCTGTGCCAGTGCTTCACTACCCTTCTCACGAAAAACTTCTTCCCTACATCCAATCTAAATCTCCCCACTTAGTTTGAAACCACTTCCCCTTGTTCTATCACAACAGACCCTGCTAAAGAGACTGTCCCCTTCTTTCTTCCAGTCTCCCTTTAGATACTGACAGACAGCTCTCAGGTCTCCCTGGAGCCTTCTCTTCTCCATACTGAACAGCCTCAGCTCTCTCAGCCTGTTCTCAGTTGGACCGAACTCTAAAGGAAGAGATCTGCCCTGGGAAGTGGATATCAAGGATACCTCAAAACATACAGATTTAAAATAGTCAAATCATCATTACATACTGCGAAGAAGTGACATAGTGGCTACATACAGTAAACACTCATCACCTCAGAAACACCACCAGGAACACAAAAAGTGAATATTTAAATACACTGAAATAAATACAGCAATTGAGCTGAAACAGGAAAAGGGCTCAGTACACTCTATTCTTACAATTAAGTAAAATTAAAAAAAAAACAACCAACACTACATTCCACAGATAATAGTTGACACAATTCTAGAAATCCAACAGAGACATAACCAGAACGTATTCAAATAATTGAATGGTAGTTGTATGACTTTTTGTCATATTTTTCCATTGGAAAAAGAACAGAAAGTAATTCTGTAGAATAAATTGAAAATATTTTTTTTTATAAGAAAAGGATTTCATTTAATTCTGACTTATATATCCTTTCAACTAAATAAAACACATGCTCAATCGAAACCCTTGAGGAATACACTAGAATAATAAAAAGAGGTCTGATTGAATGGAAGGTTATGAAAGCCAGTGATATGGTCTTAAAGGGAATATTACAAAGCATCCTGTCTGCTCTTAGAATCATGCTTCTTCAACTACTGTAAAGCAGCTTCTTCCCCTTGCTGGACTGTAACAGAGGGAGTAACAGAGTGTCTCATAACCACAAGTGGAGCTGTCTAATTTGTAAGTTGCAGGAAAGAATATATCTTTCTTCCTGAGTAAAAGGATGGTCAGTGTGATTTCCCCTATCAAGAGCTTCTTGTATTGTCTCAGTTACCAAAGCAACGTAATTTACATCAAAACAATGTCAAAATTTTATTCTTCCATTTTTTTTGTAACAGTATAAACATTCTAATGTTGTTACTGAAAAAATTACAAAAAGATTAGAACCAATTGCTATGAGCTCTCATGGCAACAGGTATGAAATTAATCACTGCCTGAAAATACGTAATTAGCTCCATTTTCTATATTAGAAAAAAAAAATGGATTTGATTAAATTATTCTCTCACACTCATTCATTTTCAGCAATGAGCTTTCTGAGTTGACTTAGGATCAGACCTAGAATCTTCCTTGCCTAAGACATTAGAACTTTTGAAAAATGGGAAATGATTTGAAATCCATTTAGACCTGAATGATGGGATCATATGATCATATCTCTTCACTGTATCTAAAGCATTGAGGGTGAAGTAACATAGAACTTACAACAGTGTTTAGTATTTTGGAGTTCAGAAAAATAAAGCTGAGCAGCACTCAAAACTGTTGCCTTATTATAAAATTGAATCTAGCTCACAAAACTGTAAGGGCAATGCAGTAAAATTTATTTTATTGGTAGGAAACAATTATATTTTGGCTCACCTGATGAAAGACAGTCAAGGTACTCTCTGGATAACAGGAAGGAAGACTAACAGTCATTTGCTCATCTCCTCTGCTGTGATCTAAATAGTTTCAACCTCTTTTGAAGTCTGTTTCTCTATGGCTACCAGTGAAAAATTTCACCAAATGAAATTAATAATAAATTATAAGAAATATCAAATACTGTTTAAAAAAAAAAAAAAAAAAAGGCTTTTACCTGAAGAGTAAAAGACTTCATTTTTCCTTTGAATTTTTTTTGGGGAAAATATAAAAATATTGGATAAGAGAGAATGTAATGGAAGGAGAAGCAATAGAGTGAAAGTGCTGTCCCTGTTACATTTTCATCATTTTCCAGAATTCATCAGAAGCAATTTTCAACAGTTCAATCACCTGCTGTTCTGACTTCTTACAGGTAATAAGGAAGATGATATTTATGTATTTCAAAATTAAACCAATCGTTTTTCTTAAGGAATCCCCATATCCATTTCTTCCCATAGTCACTATGTTTTGATGGTAAGGAAACTGAAGATTCTGTTATTCTAAGTGTACAAGCACTGGATGCGTACTAAGGACTCTCAACCATGCACTTCAGATTGGATCATTCCCCTGGACAATGCCAAAGCAGAACAATTACATTGTTCAGCCCACAGGCTTTCTGAACTATGCATGCAGTTCGCTTCAAAAGTATACCTCCTATTTGATAGAAAAAATTCTCATCCCCAAAACACTGCTTTTCAACATAGTCAACAGCATTAGCAATGTATTTTTTCCAGCTATGTACAAGAGCCTGCATGCTGTGCTCCTAACAATCATAATAAAATAGGAGGCATTACATTCGGAGCATCCCTAGTATGATAGAAAATATTTATCTCTCAAAGAAGTATGTTTGAATACTAAGCAAGATAAAATGGAAGAAAAAGGTCAATTAAATTCTCAAAATACCCAAATTGAGGATGAGAGGTACCTTTCTTTAGAAACATTGCTCCCTTCAAGCCATTAACAAACAAGAATACCCTAGGGGTTTTCTGGTATCAGAGTAAGAGTTTTGTTCCTATAATTAATCACAATAAATGGTTAATTTCATTCATCGCAAGGGGAATATCCATCTATCGTGATACTGTGAATATTTTCATTACATGTCAGTATCAAAAAGATTCATTTCCATATTGTGAAAGAAATCTTAAAGATATCACATTAATATCTGCATAAGCAGATGCATAATGACATTCTTTTCACAAAAAAAAAAAGAAAAAAAGAAGTAAAAATTACTGTAGGACAGAAAAATTCCATGATTTTGTGCCTCAAACTATTTACACTACTTTCCACATACTATGAAATTTAGAAAGAGGAAAATTAAGAAACAATTTCCATTACAAAATTTTTGGGAGTTACCTAACTCCAGTGACTGATGAAAAATGGGTTAAGAATTTAAGTACTGCTCACAATTACAACAGCATCACTTAAAGTTTAACATGTTTTGCACGAATGGGATTGAGTAAATGTAAAGGCTTTGACAATAAGCACAGCATTCTGTTTTCATAGCAATTAATTTGCTGTAGTGTAGTTTCACCACTTAGGTATATTTAGCTTGCACTGAAATACAAAGTGAATTTGTCTAAATATGATATAAATGTATTCTGCATATTTGCTATTCTTAATTTTAAAGGGGTTAGGAGGTAGAATTTGTTTTCTGTTTTCCTTACATCAGTACAGAATTTCAAAGGGGAACACGAAAAGTTTTTTGTAGGCAATATGCTTTTCAACCTTCAAAGCCATTACTTTCTCCACAAGTAATTTTAATTATTAATGATCTTATATAATTTTAATGTGGATGAAATTAAATATGGCACCTGACGCACATTACAATCAGTGCAATATAATTGGTTTTAAAGAACATTTTAGCCCAAACAGAAAGCTGGGGTCATTTGTAATATTACAGGAGAACATAAGTTTTGATAACGAATATAGTGCAGACTACATCATCTAAGTTTTAAATAATTTTCACTTTTTTTTTCTGAAGACAGTCATGCTTAAAAGAATCTCTCTGGTCTCTAAGAAATACTTCAAAACTTCCCTGTCTTATGACAGATAACACATGACATACGTACTCACAAATATTCACTACCTTCCAGCATACCCTGTCCACTTTTCTTAACTTCCAGAGTTTTAAATAAGGTTACCTCAATTTCAGTTTACCAGGAATGTTTTTTATATACATACATTCTGTTTTTACAACTGTCAATAACTGAATACAAACAAGCATGTATATCAACTTTTCATACCTGTTTATTCAAGGAATTTAGAAAAACTAGGATTTAGAAAGACGCTAAGTGTATCTCTAAAGTTGTATTACCTGATTGATGCCACTTTCCAAATTTTGGTGGTGATCATCACCAACAAAACGTATATAAAATCAAAGTGAAAAATGAATAAATAGTAATCCCACTGTTTACCATATATATGACAAAATGTTCAACTCTCCAAATTTGGGGGCTGTTTTGATAGTACAGTCTTTATTTATTATGAAATATGTCCTTTGTCACCAACTTCCTCTGTCATCCTTGACTAGAAAATTAATATAATTTAATTTCTTGCAAAAAGAAGAAAGGAGGAAAAAACCACACCCCGTGGAAAGAATTTCTGCATTCCCTGCAGCATAGCTCTGCGTTTGAAGAGCACTTCTCCAAATAGTTTGCTCCCAAAGCACTCTAATACTCTGAGATGGCTCTGTACAGGAGCCACACTGAAGTAAAAGATCTGGTTCTGAAGCTGTTGACAGTGCTGTAAAATAGACTTGAAACAAACATCAAGTGGAAGGAAATAACACAGTTCAAATTAGAAAAGGAGAAAACAAAAATAAAAAGCTGGGCTTAAGTAACAAGATAAAAAATAACAAATCTGTGCACAACAATCTGGGGTCAATAAGAGAAAGACTGAAGTGTAACTGAAGTACCCCTGTACCTAAAGAAAGCAGTGAATGTGAAGTTAATGTTCCCAGTCTACAACAAGATATAACAGAGGTATACTCACACTTAAAACCTCTTTTCAGTCTAGTATTTCTGCACAGGCTTGAGACCTTTTAATTGAAGTTCCTCCTCTTACTGTGCTAGTGATTAAGGCATCACTCTACTGTACCTGAGTCAGCTGATCAGATATACCACGAAAAAATCTCTTTTGTCAAAGTTAGAAGCAGCTTCTCACTAGCCAGACAGCTTATCATTTTGAGGCACCAATTGCTAATGCTGCTACCTATAACCATTCTCTCTCATAATCTCTCTCACAAAATACAACTAAATTTAAAATATTTTTCTTATAAATTATGAAGAGAAGGAAACCATGGTGTTGGTGACAGAAGGCAGTCAGTCCAGTACATACGCGCAGAAGTGTCTTGGCAGAATCGAGCTCTGCTTTAAGCACAAAAAACCTACCACACAGATTTCTGACATGAGTCTGAAAATAAAGTTATTGCAGCCAGAATCTACAACCATATTATATACAGAAGCAGCGGGACAAAGACATTTTTCAATATCTCTTTTTGAGGTATCAAATGTTTGGATGGATGGCTGTTGGGTTTTGCCACGTGTCCTGGCACCCGATTGGGTTGGTGCTAGGACCCAGGGTAGGACCAGCAGCAACTCGGCGCTGTAACTTCACTGCCTTCTATTTAAAGACTGCCCTGAGTCAGGAGAAGCGAGAGCTGCTGGGGATGACAGTTGCTTCAGGCAACCCTGGGGAGGACAGGGTCGGAGGTAAAAATCACCGGCGAGGGCCTGAGCTGGGAAGGGCATGGAGGGGTACCGCGGCGCTGAGTGTGACAGGGTGTCTGAGACCTCGTCCTTCATAGAGGATGAAGAAGAAGAGGAAGAAGAGGAGGAGGAGGAAGAAGAGGAGGAGGAGGAGGAAGAAGAGGAGGAGGAGGCTGTGGACCCAGAGGAAGCAGAGGAGCTGACTAACAGGTACTGCCGCCCCAGGGACTTGCAGCCCTGGGGGGAGCTGACAGCTCCATCCCAAAACACCAGCTCAGGGGGATACCAGGATTGGGGGCCCATGCTGGTTTTAGTGCCTTTCCCCCTTCCCTTCCCCAACTGCTGCAGCTAAAAAGTGTGTGGGGGCTGCTAAAGGGGGGGAGGGGGATGGGGGGATGGGTATGGCTGTAATTAAGTTTTGTGCAGTAAGCGCCTGCCCCGAGTTCCCTGAAAGCTTTTCTATTTAAAGATCTGGTGTGCCAGCTCAAGTGGCATCTCCCTCTGCTCCTCCCTCTCTGTCTGACTCTTTGTCACATATGGATCTTAAATGCTCTGCAGATTTGCTTGTCAGGGAGAAAATAGTCAAAAATTATAATGGCGCATTGAAATTTGTTCCTTTTTATGGGCCTTTCTTCCTTTCCATTTGTCCCTCCCTCTTCAGTCTCTTCTTCCCCCAAAAAGGAAAAACTTGTTGTACATGCTCGCCACCACCAGTCACGATTTGTGTGGCTGATTTTTGGGGCGGAATGAGGAATACTTTATCACTTTGATTTTTTTTTTTTTTTACTATTTTTTTTTTCTTAATAACTCCCGTACAGAAACTGTTGTCCTAACGCTGCTCTCCTACTGCCGGGAGAATAACAAGCAAGACAGTGGCCTGGTGCCCAGCACATGGCCTTGGTCTTGCGCAGGATGCGGAGGCGTCTGCAACCTGATCTGTGCAGCCGGACTCCTCTGGCCGTGCCAGCGCTTTCAAAAAGCCAGTCTCTTTCAAAAAGGGACTGTGAGGCCTGAGAGTCCCCCAGCGCATATCGGGTCGCAAGATTTCTTCCTTGTCTTGAGTAAAGCCTATCAGGTTTGGGTGAATACTGTAGGAATAACCAAAGACATTAATGATGATGGTTTAAGGTATTTCCAGGAACAACTTTTTTAAGAAATTTGGGTCATAGAGTTCCTAAAACCTCAGTGCTATAGAGCCATCCTGCATTTACAAGCCATTCTGGGTGTATCACAGCTCAAAGCGCTTTCTGACATTGCGGATGATAGTCACTGGGAGAAAAAAGACAGCAGAAGAGAGGCGGGGGGGGTCTCTGTGCAGCCTAACCCACCCTGAGTGCTGCTGAAAGCCAAAGAGGGAAACATAGCCCAGGACTGTAGGAAAACCTCCTTGTAGAGGGAATAGAGAGCTAGTTTGTCAAAGAAGTGGGGGGACGCCCCTGGTGTGTAATGCTGCTTTTCTTCCAAGGGAGATGTTGACTCTTCAGTCCCACACTGGCAGAGAGAGAGGTGCATGCCAATAAAACCAGCTGAAGTCGGTGGAGTGGAGCTAGTCACTGCAGACAGCTAAAACACAACTGACTGGATATTTTTTAATGGAATCTGCAATTAAATGGCTAATAATAAAACTCAAATTATAAAACATAAGTGGGAATGGCTAACTTTTCGCTTAAAGGGAGGGAAATCTGTGTTGCCTCACAGTTACTTACTGCCTGTGCTGGGAGGACAGTTTCTTCAAGGCTGTCTGTTAGCAGCTCCCCACAGCTGGGTCTTGCTTCTGGCTGGCAGCCTCCGCAATGCAAACTCGGGCATTGCATCTCACTGCTTAATTAAATCACAGCAACCATTCCCTTTAGCTCTCAGTTATATTAAGCACTGCAGAGTTCGTCTCTATCCTTAACTGTCTTACTAATAAGAAAGGTCAGAGTCTACCAGAGAAGTTTTTAACAGCTGTGCTCAGTAGAAACTGAGTACGTTTAAATCCATTTGATTAGTTTAATTAGGTTAAAGGAGACGTAAAATTTTGAGTTTGGCACAGATATGGTAACTGCACCAAGCGCTCAGCTATACCTTAGTAAAATTATATAAAACTGACTCTTTAACTGCTTAAATTTTGTTGTTGCAAATGTCTGCACGGTTGTTGAGCTTAAGGCCTTTTCCCGTGCTGAGTGCCCGGGCAGAGCTCCTGGGAGGTGGTGGCTAAGCAAGAACAGCCAGCCCAGTCCTGCGACATACTCAGGCTGTAAGCTAATTATTTGTTGACAAACAGGTTTTCAAGCCCCTGTTGCAGAACAGATTTTTGTGTGTGTGTGTGTGTGTGTGTATGCTTTGAAAACATAGCTTAGGGGAGGTGTAACCAATATGCAAACTTGGCTGAAGACAGCCTGTCCTGGACCCTGCTGTCACTGATTTATTTTTAACAACCCCAAGCTCTCTGCTGCTTTTGTCTTCCTCTTCTGCATGCACTTGAACAGCACCTGGTTATGCAACATTCCAGCCAGGGGGAAATTGCCCATTGGCTCGTATTTCCACCTTTCAAGCACGCTGAATATCCTCATACCTATTTTATAAGAGAGTTATGCAGTAAGATGGCTGGCCCAAGGTCAGCAACTACCTGTGGAAGAAGAGGAGGAGCCCTGGTGTTCCTCCAGGACACCAACCCCTGAGCCCTGACCAACCCACTCTTCTTCCACACCAGTCACTCTGCAGCAGCCGCGGGGAATAAAATCCCCCAAACTGCAGCAGAGCTTATGACGTGCCCCCAAATTATGATGCACTCACATAAAAAGCAGAAAAGTTCCAGTTTCACATCTTTATTACCCTTTTTAATGTAATCTTCGAATAATTTGGTTTCCTAACACAGGGTTTTATGCAAATAATGAGACTAAGATGCAGCATCAGAACGTATTATAAAGATGGGATATGGCATCATATCCTTTCAGCATAAATAACCCACTGATCTTCAGAAGTTTCATGCAATATTTTCTGCCCTTTGGGCATTCTACTATCTGAGATGGATCGTGGTAGAAGTCTTTTCCTTCTAGCTCCATGTAGAATTAATCATCTAAACAGGGAAAATATTTTGAAAGCATGTATTCTGTGTTTTAAGGCAAACATGAGGATGAAGTTAATACATTTTAATTTTTGTGTTCATAACGGTGAGAATTAAGCCTAGCTATAGGAAAACAGTTTACTGGTTAACTGGTTTACATACTCACTGGCATATCCGTGTCTCTAACAACTATGTGATGGGCAAGCTGCTCTGACACAGTTCTGTCTCTTGGACCGGTCCTGGCTAATTGCTGTGTGCAGTGGAAAGGTCTCTGGATGCATCTGTGTGCAGGGCTTACATAAAAATGGCTCTGCAGCCAATTTATACATGTTTCCAGGTAGCTGGTTTGCTTGGGATAAGCATGGAGCTCATTTTATCTATTCATTTAGTGGTGACCTAAGACCAGTAAATGCGGAGAAAGTCCTGGAGTTCTGGAGATTTTTATTTTTTTTTTTTAAATGAAGCAGTCCTTCCACAAGAAGATCTGAGGTGTGAAAGCTTTAGAGCCAAGTCTAGCTTAGAATGATGAGTGAAACAGGTGAAAGGGGAAGCAGAGTGGAGAAGGGGACTGCCTGCTACGTGGGGGATGCTGCGGCATCCAGGAGAGCAAAGGAGTGGAATGATACCAAGTGGGATGGTGGGGAAGAAGGGGTGGGAAGGGGAGTGCTGGGGATTTGTCTTCCCAAGGGAAAGTTTGCCGTACCCTCCTCAGAGCAGAGAAGGATGTGGGGAAAGGGTGTGTGATCTTAGTTTCCTAGATGAGGCAGCGCCTGCCTTGAGCCGGGCTGGAAGGGGCTGGCAGGGCCGTTTGTCTGCCGCCGGCTGCAGGTGGGCGCGCAGGGCAGGCGGAGGCGGCGGCAAGCGGAGCCTTTCCCTTGCCCTGCGTGCGGAGCCACTTTGAGCATGGCAGGGCAGAGGCTCGGGCAGAAGGGCACTGGGAGCAGCTGAACGGGGTGAAACGTCGTCGAGGTGGGGGCACTGCCACAGGGAGTGGGGGCACTGCCGCGGGGAGCGGTGCGTCCGGCGAGCCCACGGCCCGTCTCGGCCCCTGCCGCTGGCTGCAACCAGGCATCCTGTGTTTTGCTTCTTTTCAGCCTTTTAGGTAACCCTGAGTCCTTGATAAAGGTCTGTATTGCAGTTTGGATCTAAAATAACACACAGACTTCGAGAAGGTCCCCATTAGGTCTCAACAAAGTGCTTAAATCACTGTGTAAAGGAAGTCTCCCACCCAGACCAAAGCGTTTGTTCCATACCTGCGCTCCCTCCGCGACCTGTGTGGTGGAGAATCCAGAACATGGGAGCGAGGCAGACCTCTGGGGCATGAAGATGCTGTGGTTTCTCAAGCAGCATCTGAAGGTGTGACTGGCGATGCCACCGGGCCTTGCCATGACCTGATGTCTGCAAAAGAGACTAGTGCTGCAGCAGGTCGTGTCCCTTCTCAGACATTTGCAAGCATCAGGGTGGAATAGAAAGTGTGAGATGGGACCAGCTCCTGGCTCCCAGCTACTCTTAATAAAAATCAGCTTTGTAGCAGAGGGGGCAGCCGTCTTACTGCTTTCAGATAATTACTCATTTGAATTTGGACACATGCATGAGCCACTGTGTTGCCAGAAGGGGCATCATTAACACTGAAGGAAGTTAGCAGTAGGTTAACAAGTGAAAGGCTAGGTTTAAAATAGTGGCTTTCTGTAGCTCCTAATTCTCTTACCCTGAAGAAGATGATGGATGAGCTACAGCCCTAGGAAATGCAGAGCAATAGGCAGAGACCTCGCTGAGCATACTGATTGCTGTAGGGGGAAAGGGGCAGTGTGGTAAAGGCAGAAACTACAGGAACGTACAGAACAAAAACACAAACACAGAAGAATAAAGTATTTCCTTCAACTGCGAAGGCAAGCTGGCAAATACCAATTTCCAACTCCCCTGCACTGTGCCTGCAGGGCTGAAGTAGGAGCCTTCAGGGAATGAGAGATCTTGTCAGTGCAGGCCACTGCCACAGCTTCACATCTTGGTCATTTTATCTGGGTTGTTTTCAGCTTGCGAGGTATTATGCAGCAAACAGCAACAAATTTTGATGCTGCCAGGACTGGAGGATTTTAGAAAGCTGATGGGCTGGCTGCGCTTCTCCGTGACGGTGGTTGTGTAGCACAGGTGGACAGACCTCACTCAGCATATCTGAACACGACTGCTCTGGCAGCTGGGGAGGTGAAAACTTCTTCCCTGGTATGATGCGTAAAGCAATGTGTGCCCAGCCTGCCAGGCTGGACTAGACACCCAAAATCCCAGTGGACACAGCACGGAAGTCATAGTGAGAAGCAGAGGGCTGTGAGAAGCAGAAGGAGGTGATAAGGAAAACCTGGTTTTGAGCTATTATGACAGGAAGCACAAAACCAGTTGTCAGTGTCTTCAGGAACTAGAAAAGGCTTGAGTCAATGTCCTAGCAGTGAAATAACAAACTGACAGCACACGTGCCGACAGGATTGCATGTGGAAGGTCTACGTGGAAAAAAGGCAGCACTGGCTTTTGTCCTGGGATGTTGGTGGCTTCATATCTGCATTTATGGACCTGAAACATTGCAAATGTCTTTTTGCAATGATAGATGCTTCCTCTGACTAGAGAGGGGTCTTTCAGCTACTACTCTGCAGCATGCAAATTGTATACAAAACTAGGGCAGCATTTGGAATTATATTGGAAGGAAATGCTTGACTTAGGTGTCTTTCATTCCAGTCTTAAAAATGTAAAGCACCATCTCATCGCACTGTAGAGGAATATGGACTGTGACCGCAACCTTGGAAATGAGACAATGATGTGAATAATTCAAGCTTTTTGCATAGGCAGAGCCAGAGCAGCCCATTCTTATTCACTAGTATCAGCTGAAGTGGGAGTGCTGCTCTGTTCTGCATGGGGTTTTATTTAATAACACCAGGTAGTGCAGAAAAATTGGTTTAAAAATATATAGGGTGATTTAGAAGTTGAAAAATGTAAAAAAAGATTAGTCTGTTATTGTGGACTAAAATAAGACTTGAAATATTCCTTAGTACTATTGCTATTTATTTTATTTTATTTTATTTTACTTTATTTTATTTTATTTTATTTTGCTATGCCCAAGCCAACCTAATGCCAAGCCATGAAACTGGCAAAGGAAAAGCTAGAAGCAAAGTTGGTATAGAATTGTTTGCTTTGCCTCTTCCTGTGAATTTTACCTTATGGAGCTAGCGTTGCTAGAGAGTACTGCACCAAGGCAGATAATCAGCTGTACATCCTGGGGTTTGTATCTGTTTGAGGGCTGTTTTGGGGGCTTTTTTTGGCTAAGATGTGATCGCTTAGTATTGCACTGTCAGACTTGCTGTGAATTGTGGGCTTTAGTCCAAGCTGTCCTGCTAGTCACGGTCTCCAGGCCAGCCCAGTCACCACAACTGGCTTTAAGCCCCATCAGTGGAATTTGATACCATGTTGTCCCACCACTGCCTGGTCAGGCTGTTGTCCCACAGGGTGACTTCAGTCTTCATGTAGCACCAAGGACATCAGAGATGAGATGGTCTGTGCATCAGTCTGCATAGACCTCAGTATGGGCCAGCCCAGGGCAGCTCTTCTTGTTCGGTGCTCTAGAGAGCAAATTCATGGAAAGGTAGGACCAGCATGGCTAGTATCAGGATTACCTTTTTGTTTCTGATAGCTACTGAGCAGTTTTGCTGAGTGTCCTTTACAAAAACCATATGGTTCAGAGGATTAGCTTGATGGAGCAATTATGGCTCTTCCCAGGATTTCATCTTCTCCTTCAAAGACCTCTGCCTTCTGCCAGGCGCTCAGTGCCCTCTGGGGCGATGCTGACTGCTCCTCAGGGCTGTCCCCCCACCTCTGCAGACCTCAGGCGTCTCTGGCACCCACGTGGTGCTGGGTCGCAGCCTGTGCCAGTTGATCAGATGGGTCCTGCTTCTCCAATCCCATGGCAAGGAGCTAGATTTCTTCACTCTTGTTGACGAAGTGCTTTATCCTAATCACCTAGAAAGTGACCCTTGCCTCTGTTTAAGTAGAAATAGGACGTTGTGTGGCCACAGGTTTGCATTCTATCATGGGAGTGACAGAGACTTCACCACTTCTTCTGCTCTACTTAAGCCTCTGCCTTTGTCAGCAGATACTCTGCCTTTCTTTCCATCAGCTACTAATACAATTTCCCTAAATGAACTACTGTCTACTGAAGAAATATTGGGGTTGACTGTTTTGATTACCTTTTCTATGCTTTTTTCCAATAACTTTTGCAGCCCTAAAAATACTTTTTTTTTAAAAAAAAATAATGTCTTCTAACTGGTTTTGCTATTCTTTACACTCTTATTTCTAAGCCTTTTTTTTTGTAAAGCTTCCCAGAAAATATTTCTCCAGCCTTTTTTTTTAACTGAGAGAGATTTGATTGCAGCATATGATAGTGTACTGATTACATATCATAAGGTTTAAAGTTAGCTTTATAAAACATTGTTATTTCATATGGGGAGGGCTCAGTATATTTTTATTGTTGAATGTATTCTAAATTACTTTGTTAAGTATGTAGAGTGCTTAGAGGATGAAACATATGAGAAGACAGTAACAAACTAGTGGATAGATTCTCTCCTTCTTTGAGCGTTGTATAATCATTTATACTTGGGCAAAGCAAGTGTGAGTGCTATTAAAACACTGACAGTATCTTATAAGTGTTTAATGCAAGGTTTACATTATACTGTGAGATAACCATGCACTGGAGAATAGCCCCAGAATCAGCTCAATCTCACACTGGCAAAACAAAGTCAGATCAAAGACTGATTTTCCTGCATTGTCAAGAGCACTTAAAGACCTCCCCTTCATTGAACTAATCTTGCAACATGCACCTTACGAAAATTTATCTAAAATACATTTGTCAGATGAAATATGACTTTGCTTATGCTTGTGTTTCAAAATTTATGCGCATGCATTATTTTTACAACTTTTAAAAGTATTTTTGCTTTAATGCAAAAATCTAGATTTTACTGCAATAATTTAATTTGTTATGTGTTTTTACAGCTTTTTTTTTCTGTTGTTGTTTTTGCTTTTAGTTTAAAAGATCTTATCCAAGGCGAAGATGTGAAACCCAAGCTGCAGTACATCATGACTAACCCTTCCTTTTCTATGGTAACAGTTCAAAGTGAAGATAGTGGGATAACCTGGGAAACCGGCTCGAGCAGATGTTCTACTCCCTGGGCCTCAGAAACTAGTACAACTTCTGATCTTTACAGTATGGAAAGTTCACCAGTAGGTTCTCCTCCAGGAAAAGTTATCTTTATTATGGATGAAGGTAAGATTGTTCGGAAAAGGAAACGCAAATCTTCAAATAGGGTGCCGATGGCTACAAGCCTGAAGGGAGGCCAGGGCAATAAAAAACGTGACTCTTCTGGAATGCAGAGGCAAGAACCAAGAACTGTTCTAGGAGATCTGCAGGCCTCCGTGTTGAATGTTGAAGAGGTGGAAGCACAAGACATAGATGAGGAAATGTTGGACGACAAAGAAGATCTAGAGAACATCACAGAAGAGCCAGTAAAACGTGCTCCGATAAGATCAATATTTAGAGAGAGCAGACTGAGAAAAGTAGGGCCGATTCTTGGAGGACCAGTACAAGCTAGAATCCAGCTGTTTAACTCAATTTTTGGAGGGACTGAGCCAGCCCCTGAAACACTGGAGAAAACCAGAATCCAGAGAAGCAGCTCAGTTTCAGGAGATTCTGAACAGTTCCTTGAAACATCAGTAAAAGAAAGACTGCAGAAGTTCAGTTCATTTTCAGAAGCAACACATCCAAAACCTTTCCAGAGAGCAAGAAGTAGAAATCTTGAAACACCATCAGAGAGAAGAAGGAAGCAAAGACAACAACCCACAGCACATGCGAATCAAAGCTATTCTTCACCAACAATGCCTCTTGAAAAAGAGCTTACTAATAAAGATGATGTTTCATCTGAAAATATTAAACCCATTAAAATGAAAGATAAACCAAGCAGATTTTCAAGCTTTGGTGCAGAAACAACTCTTCAACATGAAGAAAGAAAAGACAGACAATCTCTTTCAGAGACTCCAAATCAGGTATCAGGACATTCACTGAAGTCCTGCCCTCCTGAAGAAGCCAGGAACCAGCAAAGTTATTCACCTGCAGCCAAAACATCAATAACCAAGCAAACAACCTCTGTTTCCTTAGAGTCTGATAATAAATCAGAGAAACAAGTGCCACTTTCCTCAGCTCAAAATGCAAACAAGAAACCAGACCAATCTCTGCTGACAGCATCAGATCATCTCGACGAACCGAAGCAGCAGGAAATTCAGCCTGATTCTGCACCACAGTCTGTTTCAGCAGATTTTGTTAATGAATTGGATAGACAAAGTACCCAACCTATTTTGCCTACAGCATCTGTGTCAGAACATCCTGAGAGGGAAGCACAGAAGTCAGCAGTTCAGTCCTACTTACCTAGTGCTCCATCAGCCAAATCCAAATATTCCAGTCTGTCTGAAACAAGACAGGAGGATATTATTCCTCAGTCATCAGAAACTGCACAATCTGAGCCTGAACATGTGCTTTTACCATATTCTGTAGATGAAACAGAGAAGCGAGAAACGGAGTGTCATTCATCAGCAACTGCACTGTCAGAAAGTGAGCCTTCGGGTCTATTGTATTCTGGTAAAAAAAAAGAGGGTCAAAAGACCCCATTACCAGAAACCCAAAATGTTCATTTAGAGAGGCAAACAAAGTCTGACCAAGACTTTTCTTCCTCCTTTCAGGAAACAGAGGAGCAAGGAATTAAACAAAGTTCACCTATTCCTGGAAAGATAGATTCTAAATATTTTGGCATTTCATATCCTATTCTCACAGAAACAGAAGAAACTCAGAAAACTTCAGCTATAAATAAAGCAGTAGATTTGGATCACCCTGATTTTTCCATTGAAAAAAGCAAAGAAGCAGAGAGTGCACAAATGGAGATGGAGCATCCAGATTTCTCATATTCCAGCAAAGAAATTGGAGAATCAGAGAGAACACAGATGGAGACAGAGCATCTGGACTTCCCTTTTTCCAAGGAAGAAACAGAGGAATCAGAAAGTGCACAGCTGGAGATGGAGCGTCCAGACTTTTCTTTTTCCAGGGAAGAAGTAGAGGAACCAGAAAGTGCACAACTTGAGACAGAACATCCAGATTTCTCATATGCCAGGAAAGAAATGGAGGAATTGGAGAGTGCACAACCAGAGACCAAGCATCCAGATTTCTCATACTCCAGGGAAGAAACAGAAGAATCAGAGTGTGCAAAACTGGAAACAGAATATCCAGAATTGCTTTTTTCCATGAAAGAAACAGAGGAATCAGAGAGTGCACAGCTGGAGATGGAGCATCCAGACTTTTCTTTTTCCAGGGAAGAAGTGGAGGAATCAGAAAGTGCCCAACTGGAGACAGAGTATCTAGATTTCTCATATTGCAAGGAAGAAACAGAGGAATTGGAGAGTGCTCGACTGGAGACAGAGCAGCCAGATTTCTCATATTCCATGGAAGAAACAAAGGAATTGGAGAGTTCACACCTGGAGAAAGAGCATCCAGAATTTTTTTCCAAGGAAGAAGCAGAGGAATCAGAGAGTGCACAGCTGGAGATGGAGCGTCCAGACTTTTCTTTTTCCAGGGAAGAAATGGAGGAATCAGAAAGTGCACAGCTGGAGAGAGAGCAGCCAGATTTCTCATATTGCAAGAATGAAACAAAGGAATCAGAGAGTTCACAACTGGAGAAAGAGCATCCAGAATTTTTTTCCAAGGAAGAAGCAGAGGAATCAGAGAGTGCACAGCTGGAGATGGAGCG
>JANHGO010000020.1:19710095-19725475 GCA_024606505.1 Aquila spilogaster | reverse complement strand
CCCAGGTCTTTCTCTGCTGGGCAGCTTTCCAGCCACTCTTCCCCAAGCCTGTAGCGCTGCATGGGGTTGCCGTGACCAAAGTGCAGGACCCGGCACTTGGCCTTGTTGAACTTCATACGATTGGCCTCAGCCTATCAATCCAGCCTGTCCAGATCTCTCTGAGCCTCCCTACCCTCAAGCAGATTAATACTCCCACCCAACTTGGTGTCATCTGCAAACTTACTGAGGGTGCACTTGATCCCCCTGTCCAGATCGTTGATAAAGATATTAAACAGAGCTGGCCCCAGTACTGAACCCTGGGGAACACCACTTGTGACCAGTCACCAGCTGGATTTAACTACATTCACCACCACCCAGCCATCCAGCCAGTTTCATACACATCAGTCTCAAATTTTCAAAAAGGAGTAAGTACTAAATCCAATTTATGACCCTAGCAATAAGGAAAGGTATTCCTGGAGAGATCTGTGTTGCAAGTGGGACTGCTTCTCTTGTAGAAGGAATTTAGATAGCTTTGAACTACTTGAGGTAATAGGAGTAATCTTCCTGTAACACCACAGATTTAAGACACAAGTCTAAAACATGACAATAGAAAAATTACTGTTTTATCCATTTTCATGAAACTCAGAATGACCTTTTACTGAAAATTTCTGAAACTTCTGAAAATTCAGAGCCCCCAAATTCATGGCCTCTGGGCACAGATGAAGCTGAGAAAATTGGAAAGTGAGAAGCAAATGTTTCAAAGGGATCTAAAATCAGAGAAACCTTGTGTTCAATATAACAAGATATGTAACAGCTCCTCAGTATAAAATGGCTATTGTTTGATACCTATTTGAACACACTTGTAAAACATTTTATAACTTCAAAGTACTTTAGAAATGTTAGCATAACTTGTTACATGAGCCAACTGAATGTGAATTGGGTGGTGGGGGGGAAATTTACTGTAATTATGTGGCAATATCTGAGTATGTAAGCCCCTTCAACATTTCCTGTTTCCATCTGAAGGGTCAAAAAAGACTGATCAGCTTTAGAAGCCTGTCAGCTAACAATCTAAGGAAGGCTTGTCTCTTTACAGGTATCAAACACTGGTAACGAGACACATGATGACACTAAAAATTTATTTTGTGTAAGGAAGCTTAATGGCTCAAGGGACTGGCAAAGATATTTTGAATGTAAAGTCTTCAGCTTACTGCTTAAAAGTAAATTCATAGGGAAAAACATTACAATTGTGCAGGGGCTCTTTGATGGACCATGTGAAATGAATGGGTGTCGGCTATTGAATTATGATGGAAAACAGACAGTTCTCACTTCTGAATGTCACAGCCTGGTTACCATTAGTCCTGTTATGAATTTTAATAGAATTGACACAGTTTTAATGAGCTTTGAACTTGAAATTGCAAGAAAAAAAACAAGTGTATGCCATAATTTTATTTATAAGATTTGAAAGCAAGCATAATGGAAATTTTAAAATAAGAAATCCTAGCTTCTATTTGCAGTAGCAGAACAAATTTTAGCACACAACATTCACCAGAAAAGAATGATCTTGAAGCTGTAACATTTGTGATTATCAACCATTAGCCTTAAGCTGCAGAAAAAGAAAGCACTTGTAATGGAAGCAAAAGAATGGGATCTACTTGGCTTCCTGCCGAGTCACACTGGCCCATAATAAGTAGAAATGGTATGAAATAAATGAATCTGATTTAACGGCTCTTACACACTATATCTGCCACCTCACTAAAAGAAGTAAAAAACAATTAGTGATATTACAGAAATGATATTACCGAGTACTGACCTACAGTCTAGAATAACACCTTTTATGTTAGGCATCAAGAACAAACAGTACCAGAGAAAATTAAACTTCATTCTAACTTTGTGCATATTTTAACCATGTGGTTATCTGTGCCAAAAATTTCTGCAGAATGGCCACTCATCTATGCCAGAAGGTGAGGGCAAGTAACAGCCAAGACAAAAAGGAATAGGATAAGCTATGCAATGAAAAAAAGACAGTTGATGGAAAAAATTATAAAAAGATAACAAGGTCATCTGTCAGTCAAGAAGGCTCAGAAAGCCAGACACAAAAAAAATATATGCCTTCTGGCAGAACAAAGTCACTCACATCCAAAGCTGCAGTCCTCAAAATATGTGTACAGCTTCTGTTTAATACTAGAGTCTAGATGGAGGTATCTAAAATCCATCAAGTTACTTTCTCTCAACAGGCATCTAAATTTTTCCTTCTAGGCTTGAAGACATGTGCCACTATGTTGATATAGATGAGCAGTTTCAATGAAAATCACTGTTCAAAGGAAAACTTTGGCAAATTTAAGCATTTTTTTTTTTAATAACTAAATTAGTCTCAGATATTCCAAGGATATGATATTGGAAAACTTTCTGAATTATAGAGGACAATGATGCAGCCAAAATAACATTTTGACACAAATAACCCTAAGATGTATGCCTCCTCAAAAGGTATTAGAAGACAGACATATTGCTTATGTCTTTAGTTGCATGAAGTGTGTGAGGAAATCATTAAAGCGTATACAGGTAATTATCTGGAGTTTGGATGAAAAGACATTTAAATGTCAGCCATTTCCTTAATTTTATAACTAAAGATTGAGAACTGGCAGAGTAGAAAGTAACCATGAATGGCTGTCATTATAGGCTAATAGAATACAAGGATGATTCTGATGTCATAAAACTAGTTGGCATTGAGATACACACAGAAACTTAGAAGTGTGTATATACAGGTTAGTAACATCCTCAAATCATCTCGGTCAGGCACGCTGTAGAAAATGATTCATGTTGTGATTGCTGACTCTACTGCCTGAAATACATGGTTTATAGATAAGACAGGAAGATTTATCATGATAATGCAAGTTGCCTAATGTGCTTTTAGCAGGGCTTTAATCCAAAATCTACTTTAGAAGATAAGAATGCTACATTTGTACAAGCCCTAAAAGAAGTGTGTAGTGTGAATTTCAAGACATTAAAGAGACCAGGAAAAAATTAACAACGGTACTATGGTTAAGCAGAAATATGTTTCAGCACTGGAAAAGTTAGGTTCAACTTGGAAGACTATAAATTAAGAAGTAATTCATTACCATTATAGATGAATAATTCAGATATGAGATCCATATTACTAGCCCAAACTTTCCCTCCTTCCTGATACACACCATGTGAGGGAGTCAGTCAGCCTATACGAAGTAGTGTCATAGAAACAGTGATCTGGCATTTACATGTTCATAGTTTTTCTTTCTCAGGATGGGTATTTCAGTCATGATTGTCAGTGGACACAGGATTCAAATTGCAGGTAGATGCTAAGGAATTCAGTCTTAAAGGAGGCAGCAGAAGTTACAGTCATCCTTCCTACAAGAAAATATTCCCTCCCCAGTGCAATGGGGCAGCTTAAAGTGATCAAGGGACATTTTAGTGTTCTCCCTTGCTAGAGCAGAAATGGCAAGACTGGCAACCATATTTCTTTGACACAACTTGAAAAATCATATTCTTTTGCCATCCAAAATTTAGTTTATGTTCTCTCATACTAGCACTTATATAACAGTTTGTTACTACATGTGTAATAAATAAAATGAATACATTTTATATAGATTAGCATTTCTGGTTGTTTTAAAAGCATTTAACATTTGGTGCTTTGATTTATAAAAGTAAAATATGGAAAAAAATAATGCCTCTTGCTACATTTTTTGAAAGGAAAGACACTGCATACCCATCTAGACAAAAGACAAGAAAAAGTGTTTTCAAGAAAACAATATTGCAGGTACAGTACATATAAAATCAAATAGATATTGATCAATGTCTTGAAAAGATTTTCAAGAAGCATGAAGAAAAAATCAGTGATCTACCCCCAATGACAAACCCCAAGCATTTTTCTCTGCCCTGTCTATGAGAACAGACAATAAGAATGGCAAGCAAAAAATGAAATGAAAAAAAAAAAAGTTCAGTTCTTTTCCTACTGAAAGCAAGCGCACACTCTTTGGAACTGGGATTTTAGTAAAATCAGACCCGAGAAAGGTGTGCTTTGTTTTCATTGTTTGTTTTTCAGGAAAAGATAATAAAGAATCTCATTTAATATTATTTATTTGTCCCTGTTATTCAGTTTCTTGATAATTAGAAGACAGTTTTCATCCCTTGTCAGGCAAAATATTATGTGGAAGCCTAATGATGCCACCCCCAAAGCATCATTAGGTTACTTCATGGTGGATATGATTTATGTGTGTTATAGAAGCATTTACTCCAGGGAACCTTTTCAAATCAACAAGAACAGAATTTTATTCTCTGGTAAACAGAAATGTAATGACAGGCTATTAGTTTTGGGTGGCTGATGTTTGATTTCCTGAAGTTATAAAGACAGTGTGCTTTTGTTCTAATGGCATTATATATTTCTGTGATGGAAATAATTAATGACTGTGCAACTTAGGTCATTACTGTGCTAGCAAACACTGTTCAGTTGTACTCTTACACATACGTAAGTTTTAGAGGGTAAATCAAATTCAACCCATATTTTCAGAAAGAAAAAAGAAAATGTATCTCAAATTTCTGCCTATTTGCAAGCCTTACACCAGAGCAGAAAAGAAGTTTTACTTTTCAGTTCTGCTTAAAAACTTTAGATTCAGTTGTTCCTTTAGTCACAAAGAAGTGCAGTCAGACAAGTATTTCATTTCTAACAAAAGGTTAAAGGCAGAGAAGTGCATTCACTCACAGCTACTACTGTAGAACAGTATCATCACCTGTGGAGCTGAACAGCATCCTGTTAAGTAGATTAAGAGGATGAAGTTCTTAAGTGCCAGAAGAAAGAGAAAACACAAGAATCAAAGAAAAGAAAGGGTTTGGGGTTTTTTTTGTTCCTTCCCCCTCTTCCCCACTGGTTGTAGTACCATTAGCTCCACTAAAGCCTTAAATGTAATAAAAGTAGGAATCCTCACTGAATCCCTTTCTTTGCAAGGTCTGCTGCATAATAAAAATATGCAGAAACTTTTCCTAATGAAAGTTTTATTATGCTTAGTACGGACTTAGGCGTCTCCAGAATCAGCCAGCCACCTACTGCTATTACAGGCACCTAATTTTTCAAATTACTTTACAAGTGAAATATTTCAATGGATAATGACAAAAAACCCCACACACTTGCAGATAAACTAAGCTTGGGATACATTGAGTAAAGGACAAGTCAGTTCCAAGGCGCAGTTTATTAAGTAATAGAATCCATGAAAAGAGAGCCTGTTCAAATTGACTCAAAGTAGTCATTCAGTTAAAAGTTTGCTTGTTAATGGAAAATAAATGAAGGAAAGAGAGAGGAGCCAAATGCAGGGGGAGCGACAGATTAGTTCATCAGATAGCTGTCTTTAATTATAAAGATCCTATGAATGCTCTAGTACTGCATCAGTGCAAGAAAACACGTCCATTCATAACATCACTCTGATACTGTGAAACATTCATTGTCTAACATATATGCTAATATGCATACAAACACTCCAGGATAATTCAGTGTGGCAAGTAAAGGTTGTGAGTAAAGATCTTAGAAATGTATGTCCTTCTCTCACTAATGTTGTATTGTTTGGAATTATTGCATCACTGGTAATAAAGTATTATGGGATTGAAATTCTCTGAAGTTGTAACATCGGTGTTTCTTACTACTGGAGTTGATAGAGCCAAGGGAAATTCTATTGTGAGATTTGTAGAAATACAGACATTTGGCTGGACTATAGCAGTAATGTTGGATAACAATGGATAACTTCAGTTCTGTGAGAGAAGTGCCAGTAAGGCAAAAGACAGATCCATTACTTTTTTAATGATGTCTTGAGGTTATTCCATTTTTAGGCCCTGAAGATGCAGAGAACATACACAATTCTTACCAATTATGAGTAGAATACAGATGCCCAAACAGGAGCAGGTTAAGACATTTGCTCCTTAACTTGCTACTACAGAATTTCTTCTGATATAGTGAAAGAGGAACACATAGAAGTGAAAGAGAACACATAGAAGTGAAAGAGAACATAAGCAAAACTTTAATGTGTCCTTTTCCTCTACCAGGTCATGTAAGCAGAGCTAGAACTACTTGCATCATCATGTAAGCTATGAATCACCCTTTTCATTTTTTTATTACCCTAGAGGTTTCTCCCTTCCCCTTGTCAGGCTACTATACGTTTGCCAGTCTAAGTGATGTAAGATGTTTCTAATGCAGAAAGTGACATTGTCAGCAGTTGAGGCTACATAGGTATGATAAGCGTGGTAGTATTAACTGTGGTAAAATATCCAAGATGTGTAAAGCTCATGGTAAAAGGCTTAAGTCTTTAAAGCTATCTCATAGATTCCTCATACCCTTCTCAGCTTCTGACTGTAATGTATCAAAATTCTTTGGCTTGCTTAAAAATCTCAGTGTAATGCGACTTTAGAGATAATAACCACTGAACAATTGTGTAAGACACAAGATGTGCAGAATTTATTTTGAAAAAAAATTAGAAATAATGACACAGTACTGGGCATAAACATTTTCTTTACAAAACAGCACTGAAGTAGAAGAAAATTCAGGTATATTTGCATTTGTTCATTTCACTTCTTCATCAAACTGATGTTAATAGAAGTAACCTTAAGGTACAAAGGAAATGAAATTGCTGAAGGTATCCAAAAGCATTTTGCTAACCTCAGGCTACTTGGGAAATAAGGTGCAGCTATACAGAGTTTTATTGTGAAGTAATTATTGTAATTTACATTCTGGGTTGTTACAGGTACAACCTGTAGCCAAATGCTTCTAATCCCTTGGGTCCAATTACCTCATGATAATCATGCCAGTTGGTGCCATATTTAGTTTTATTCAAAATACAACACTCAAAGGTAAAATAGATACTTTCCGATTGTAGGGAAACTTGCAGACTACCTTTTTTTTCTGGTGGGTTACTATGTGGGATGTGTAGTCCTTAATAAACAGCCTGTCAGCTGTGGATTCCTTTCCAGCAGTCAAAAATTTTGAGTAGCATAAACTACTCTTAAATTCCAAACATATGCCTTGAAGAGAAAAATCATTCCAGAACTAGTAACTCCAAGTGGATCAGAGGACAGGTGGAAAGGTGACAAGGAACTTGGTAGCATCAACCTCTATAAAAGATGAGAAATCTCTCTTGACCAATATAATATTTTCTTATTACATATAAAAGGATAAAGTTAGGTATGTTCAAACCTTAGTGCAAGGTGAAACCACTAAGGAATTCATTGGACTTTTCAAATCAGTGAAACAGAGGACTGTTCATCAGCAAAATAATTTTGGACATCACTGTTGGCACGTCAACTTAAAAAATTTCTGGCATTAGACTCTGAATTTCAAAATGACATGCCATGCCCTCCAATGGCAAGAGGTAAACTGCAGGAAACTGTCATTATACAACTACTTTGTTCCACAGTGAGATGTGACAATATATTATAGAGAATCATTTCCACACTGTAGGCAAGTTATATAAGTTTACAGATAAGTGAAATAAGTTTACAGAACCAATTATACAAAGTCCCAAATGTCTAAAGAAGTAGTGAGGTGTAAAGAATGCTAATATGCAACCTGAATAAACAATATCATCACACACACTACTGAAATTCGCAGGTACCTGAGGGGATATCTGTCTGAAAGCTTCATGAACAATTACAAAAAGCTACTTACATATGCATTTCCAAACAAACAGCAGGTTACACTGTAGTGACTTTTTATTTTAAATTTCAAAGACTTTTGTAGCGAGCTACATTACTGAGTATATTTCAGATGCGTTTCCTTGGAGGGTAGATGTTTAGGTATCTAGATTAACAAAAGTGGAATACAGAGATTTGAACCTGGAAATCTCATCTGTAACATAAATACTTTAAAACTTCCTTAAAAAAAAAAAAAAAAAAAAAAAGACTATCCTCAGTCTACAAGAAATAACACTACAACGTTATCCCATTTTAGTCACAGAAACTGAGAAGCATTTTTTCTTCTTACTTAGTTACTGAGTTTTACATAACCTGATCTTTCAAAATGATAATATGCTTTGCAAACTTCAGATATTCTAGCACTCAGTCATACTGTAACAGGTCTAAATGAGGAGATGTGGTGCCTGGCAAGTGGGTATCAAGGATATCTCAAAACATACAGTCTTCTAATAATCAAGTCATCATTGCATTTTCCAATGATGGCACAGAATGGCTACATACAGTAAATACTCATCACTTTAGAAATGTAACCACTGACACACAAAGCTTGGTCGACCACATTCTGATAAGCAAGAAAAAAAAAGTTTAAAAAAAATTGTATCTATATTCCACAGCTAATATCTGATACAATTCTGAATTAGAAATCCAATGGAGGCAAACACAGAGCATATTTAAGTAAATAAACAGTGGTTATACGATTTTTTTAGATTTCTCTCATGGGAAAAAAAAAAGCAGGGTATATAAAATGTCAGGTGTTATGACAGTAATTCTGTAAAATAAATTTAAATCCTTTCAATTTTTTTTTTAATATTCTTGTTTTACCTGAATTTATAGACCTTTTCTTCGTCTAAATAAAACACGTGCCCAGTTAATACCCTTGAAGAACACAGCAGAATAACAAAGAAGGATCACATTGAATGGGAAGATATGAAAAACAGTTATATGGTCTTAAGGGGTGTTATAAAGCATCCTTGCTGATCTTACTATCGTGCTTTTTCAACTAGTGTAAAGCAGCTTCTTCCCCTAAAAGGCTCTGTAACAGAAGCAGTCAATGTCTGATAAACACATGCAGCTGCCAGAATTGTGAGCTGCTGGAAAGACAGTATAATTTTAAATGGTTTATGTTTTCTGAATGTATCACTTTAACTAGTTGTTCTATTTTACTGTTGTTTTGTTCCCCCAAAAATCAGTAAAAAGGTTTTTGAGGTCCTAAATAAAATATCATACAAAGCCAGCTATAAGACAACCTCTTGCAACCCTTACTGGAACAAACCTTCAGGAGTTTTTGGGGTTTTGGGGTTTTTTTTTTGAAGAGTTCTTCCAAGATCACAAGAGGATCAGAACTTGACTCTATAGTAGCCTCATAGATCTTCAAGATGTGATGTGTGGTAATACAGCTTTTCATAAAATGTAAACAAACAGAGCTTTGAGTAGTTGTATGCTTCCCTCTCCCTTTTTCTTTTTAATGTCTAACAAAAATTAATTCTGGAGAGACTTAGATATTACGGTGGTGAGAGGGTTTGATGTGCATATATGTGAACACACATATATTTTCTTCATCTAAGGTGAAAACATATTTCGCTAAATATATCCATATAGCTAATGAGAAAAATTGCAGTCTCTAGTTAATGAACCAGCTGCCTCAACCTCAAACATCATTCTTCCATCCTAGTGTTAGACCTATACAGATTGTGATGTTTGCCTCCTAGGTCTTTAATACTGACTCTTATGTAGGGTAGCTTTGTTGGCCAAGATCAAAGAAGGAAAAAAATTACTGACTCATCATGTACTTCAGTAACAGCCTGTGCCCAGAACTGCAGCAATTCTTGGAAGTAAACGCCTGGAGACTTTTCAAATAACGCGAGCAAAACACAACTCAGAGATACTCTTGCTGAAGAGAAGAGACAGAAAAATACTCTTTCTCCTTTCCTCCTGGATAAAAGACAAAGCTGTTTTTTCCTCAAGCTCACTCAGGCACTGGGGTTCAGATGATAACTTTTTCCTGAACCAGACACAGTAGGTTCAGCTAATAAGATAGGTCTTTAGTAAAAGGTTAGATAAGGATACATGGAAGGATTACATTCTGCATTCAAGTAGTTACACTTGTGCAGTGTTATCCAAATACTAAAATCACCTCTTCATTTTCTTTTACCCTACAGATTTGGAATCTTTTGATTTTCATAGGTTTCATTCAAAACTAGGTAACTGTCCCGGTGAACTCAAATTTTTTCATATCATTATCTTATTTCATAAAAACAAAAATTCCAGGAACTCTTCTGAGCTTCTCTCCAGTCATGAAGAAGAGGAATTGAAGATGGAGTTTCTAGTCTTATCATAAGACAAGAAATTAATTTTTTTCTACCAAATAATCACAGATTAGTGTGCTTGCTTGGGTCTGGTTCATCATCACATGAGCAATTAAAATCTTACACACACACACACACAAAAAAAAAGATTAGAACTAAAGCTTTATTAAACTTGCAGGACTTACCATAATAGTATGAAAAAATATGAACAATAATCTTTTTGTGCTATTTACTATGCTCTATTATATCCAACTGCCTTTTTACGGTAGAAATCAGCCACTGTAACAATCCACATTTCAGAAGAAATTCGTAAGACAAAATATCTTTTTCTAGGACTGATCAGATTCTTGTTGTCTTTTAAGGAAACAGACTGCATATGAAACAAGAAAGCTTCTGGTTGGTAGCTATGTTATTACTTCTGACTTAATCAAGCATAAGTAGAGAGGAAAAAAAAGTAATAAAGATGTTCAGGTTTTCTCCAAAACTTGATCCAAATCTCACTGAAACAAATGGATATGTGCCCAGGTTCTAGCATTTGCAAGAATAGTCCATAAGATCAAGAACTATCTAAAACTCATGCTCATAAGAAGCAACCTAACTGCTACAGTATTTCTATGAGAATTCCTATATATAATACAACAAATACAAGTTACGTTGTCTACCTCAGAGCATGGCATTCAGTGACATGCAAACTTATTATAATCATGATGCCTCAGGCATGTTATTAAACTACTATTTAAGTGGAAGTTAACTTGGGCAGATGATATACACATCTTGTGTGGGCTTGATGCACAAGGTTGAATTTTTGCCTTAGCAAAGGCGAGTCACTTCCATTTCTGGGAGAAAAACATTTAGTTTCTCATATGAAGTTCCTATCTTATTTCCTTTAAAAGGGCAGAGGGGTAAAATCCCCATACAGGTCTCCCCCTCCACCCACCCACTCTGTCAACCTTACAATTTCTTAAAGACTAAAAGAGGGCAGATCCCAGTTTTCTTAAATACAAACAATTGAATCATGCTTTCATTTTTTTTAGAGGTCTTTCTTTCATCTTAAAACACAAGAATTGTTTTACTAGATTTAACTTTGCCCTTTAATCCTGTAATCTCAGACTTTAACTAACCAATATCTCATGTCTCAAAGTAAAGAGCGTTGTTAGTGTCCTCAAAAGGAACATCTGTCTTGCACTTTGAAAATTATTGCATATACTACTTATTGCCCATGTTAAACCTTATTACCGTAGGTCTAGCTCTTCAGCTGGTATGAACTGTTGAAATTCCTCTACTGTATTCATATGGTTATTGCTAATTCACTCCAACACTGTTTCAGAAAATACATGAGAACCTTGTTACTGAGGCTTTTTAGTGTATCTTACCAATATTCCTCTGCTTCAAAAAATGTAGTGAGATATGGTCTGGCAAGTAGCTTGGAATTAAGTCCATCCCTCACCTGCTGAAAAAAAGACTAGCAATATCTTAACAGAGCAGACAAGGAACCCTTCTTATCGCCTCTGAAATTATTTATTGTGAACTAGAAGCTATAATTAGAACAGCGATAGCAAGCAGAAGCTTTCTGTTATTTACGAAAATAAGAACTCTTACAGTGAACAGTTCTAATATACAAAAATGGTAAATTAAGAAATTAGCATGAAAATATATTATTTAAAAGATCACTATTTTAGGTAGTGGAACTTCTTTGTAAATGCAAACTCCACTTGAAAATCAATGAAGTAGTAATAGAATTCATATTTTTCTCTTGTGTCCAAAGTATTTATGGTGGTTTATCCTTGCCTTAAAATAGAACATTTATATTTTAGAAGTCTTTTAGAAATCTCTTTTGAAGCTGAAAAGTAAGCATTATTATTATTATTACTGGATACTTTTGTGCCAAAACATTATGCAAAGCACATTAGTTGTTCGCCTTCCATCATAAACTCTAAGTGAGAGAAGATCTGAGACAAAATATGACATCAAATATTAAACATAAGTTCAGTCACTTTGGGTAAAGCAAGAATTTATTATCATGGAACGATGGAAAGAAAACCTAGGCTTTTTTTGTAGAGGCCTTGTGTTTTTCTGCTTTCTGTTGATAAATAAAAGAACATTTGATGTAAATATTGTAGAGCAGTAGAAGTAAGGCTAAGCAACAAAGTGAAAAGGTTTGAAATTCATTGAGGCATAAAGAAAAACCCTATAAATAAATCATGATCCTGCTCTGGTGCAAAAGTTATGATTCATGGTGCACTATTCTGCCACACACTACTTTAGGAAAGAAACAAACAGTACTGTAGCTGCAGTAAAATTTCATAACACTTTTACGGTTTAATGTGCTTCATAATAAGTATCAAATCTTTGAATTCTAGGCACAGGAAACAGAATAGGCCAATTCAAGCCAGGATTTGCTACAAGACTGACACCCTGTGAAGAACTCCAAATACAAGTAAGTGCAGCAAGGATAAAATGCTCACTCTTTGCCACAATATGCTGTAGAAATAGTGAGATCCTTGTCCCTTTCCTACTGAAAAAACTGCAACAGTTTTTATTTTCAAGGCTGGAATTCAAATTTCAAAGGGAAGAGGAAAGGAAGTTCCTCTTTTTTGGATGGTGACTGTGAATTCTCTTATCAAGAGCTTCTGGCATCATCTCAGTTACCAAGGCAAGCTAATTTATATTGAAAATGTAGCCAAAGTTTAATTTTTTCCAATATTAGAAATATTCTGATGTTGCTATTGGAAACAATTTCAAATGCCTGGAACCAATCACTGTGACCTTTGATGGCAATAGGTATGAAATTTATCATTATCTGAAACTATATAATTATTGGTTCCCTTCTGAGATTAAAAAAAAATGAAGCTGATTAAAGTATTTTCCTCCCTTCCTCCCTCCCTCTCAAACACATTAGCAATGAGAAACTGCCCACCAGCTTTCAGTCAGCTATGGAGCAAACCCTCAATCTTTCTAGCCAAACACTTTAGAAATTTTTAAAGAAAGATGGGAAACATTTTGAAATCCATTTAGATCTGAATGATGTGCTTGTATCTCTCCCCAGTATCTAAAGCATTTTATATATCAAGAGCTGTAGTCATATAGAATATATGACAATGTTTTCTATTTTGGAGCTCAGAAAAACAGAGCTGAGCAGCATTCAAAATTACCTTTTTATTATAAAAATGAATCTAGATCACAAAGCTGTAAAGAAAATAAAGTAAAATATTTTTTGATAGGAAACAATTACATTTTTGATTCACCTGATGAAAGACAGTCACGGTCACTCTCTGGATAAGAGAAAGAAATGCTAACAGCCATTTGTTCATCTCCTCTGATGTGATCTAAGGAGTTTCAACCTCTTTTGAAATTATTTCTCTATGGCTACCTTGAAAAGTTACGATCATTGAAAGAAATTAATAATAAATTATAAGAAATACTGAATCTTGTTAAAAACAAATAGCTTTTCCCTGAAGGGTAATGTGAAAGATTTCAGTTTTACTTTGAACATTTTGGGGAAAATATGAAAATATAAAAATATTGGATAAGACAGAACGTAACGGAAGGGGAAGCAACAAAGTGAATGTGCTATTCCTTTTACTTTTTATCCTTCTCCGGAATTCTTCAGAAGCAATTTTCAACAGTTCAATCTCCTGCTGTTCTGACTTCCAGTAAGAAAAGTTAAGTCATAAGGAAGATAGTATTTATGTATTCCAAAGCTAAGCTGATCCTTTTCACGGGGAATCCCTGTCTCCTTTTCTTTCCATAGGTACTGGGTAAATACCAGTAAGAAGATTCCGTACTGCAAGAGAAAGACTGGAGGCATACTGAGGATTTTGAACTGTGCACTCCAGACTGCATCATCCCCCTGCACAATGCCATAGCAGAACATACACTGTTCAGCCTACAGGCTTTCTGAGCTATGAAGAGCTGCAAAATACATTACTGTTTGAACCTCCTGCATTTGAAACCAAAAAAGCATGTCAAAGTCAACCAGTGGGGCTATAGAGTCTGTACCTGTATCAGCCTATTACATAGCTCTTTCAATAGTTCAAGAATGACTTTTTTCTTTCCAGAAGCTGAATGTCCCCTCATCCCACCTACCAGAATAAGCTACTCTTTAGGCAACACTTCTCCCAAGCAGCAAAGTTCCCATGGGCTTTGCAAACATAAAAGGAAACTTAACGCATCAGCAGAACAATTACTTATGACAGCACTGTTACATGACTGGTTAGGATAGGAAGAAAGAAACACCTTACATCACTTTGAAGAAGCTACCAGAGTCAAATATAAAAGAGACACTGTATAGGTAGAAAGCTACTAAGAAAAAATTTCACTTTGTTGAGGTAGTTTCAGTGAGGTATCCTGTTTCTTGGACAGATGAAAATAAAGGTAATGAAATCTAAAATCAGGAATCTTCCCTTCATGGTTGCTGATTAAAATAGCAACATGCTGCCAAGTACTACAGTAATTTATAAAAACGAATTTTTCATCTTTTGTGAACACATTGAACAAAAAAAGTTTTATATGGTGTAGTGCATAGCAGAAGAGCAAAGTCTCAGCTACTATAAATTTGTTTAGTCATACTGACTGTCAAGATTTTGATTTACATCAGATGTAGCTGTAATCTAAACAAGTTTGGATCAAGCAAGGCATGCTAAAAACCCAGACAAGGTATCTACTATTTAGAAAAAAGATTCTCATTTTATTACAGATCAAGATTTGTTGAAGAATATAGCTATCCATCAATGTCAGTGTTCTATCCTTCAGATTACTCAACATTAACTAGAATATACTAGTGCCAGAGAAGCAACAAATATTTGACCATAATATAAGGTATATTGTATAACCATCTGAATGGCATATATTCCTCACTCAGATAAGTATGTTTGGATACTATGCAAGATAACCTGGAAGAAAAGGATGTATTTAATTCTCAAAAAAGCCAAGAAAATAGCCAAATAGAGGATAAGAAGCACCTTTCTTGTAAGACACTGTATTGGCTTTGTGTGGCAAGGTTTTGGTAGTGGGGGGCGGTTACAGGGGTGGCTTCTGTGAGAAGCTGCTGGAAGCTTCCCCTGTGTCCACCAGAGCCAATACCAGCTGGCTCTAAGATGGACCCGCCACCGGCCAAGGCCGAGCCAACCAGTGATAGGGGTAGCGCCTCTGGGATAACTTATTTAAGAAGGAAAAAAGTTGCCGGGACAGACAGAAATGGCAGCCGGAGACAGGAGTGAGAATATGTAAGAGAAACAGCCCTGCAGACCCCCAGGTCAGTGAAGAAGGAGGGGAAGGAGATGCTCCAGGCGCCGGAGCAGAGATTCCCCTGCAGCCCGTGGGGAAGACCATGATGAGGCAGGCTGTCCCCCTGCAGTCCATGGAGGTCCACGGTGGAGCAGATATCCACCTGCA
>JANHGO010000020.1:19674686-19709439 GCA_024606505.1 Aquila spilogaster | reverse complement strand
TCTCCCCTGTCCAGCTGAGGAGGGGGGAGTGATAGAATGGCTTTGGTGGGCACCTGGCATTCAGCCAGGGTCAACCCACCACAGACACTGCCTCTTCCAAGCCATTAATCAAACAAGAATAAGCTATGGTTTTTCAGGCATCAGAAGAGTTCTTTGTTCCCATAATTGATCTCTTTTGATAATTTATTGTAATTCACCGAAAATGCTTTGAATACTTTCATTACCTGTCATTAACAGGCAGACTCATTTCCAGAACTTTGAAAGAAATCTTTAAATTTAAAATCTTAATTTTGGTATGAATAGAGTAAATAAAAAGTAAACAAAAGAAGATCAGATACATTTGAGAAAGTTTCATCTCCTTGAGAAAAAGCCTAATGGGTGCAGTAAGAGGAACTGGCAAGGAACCTTGGCCAACTTGTACACAAAGATAGTGTTTCTCCCAAATTTAAAAGGCAAAGTGTTAGAAGGACCTGCTTGAACACAATAAAAATAAACATCAGGTGATTTGCTCAGACCTGAGACAGAAAGAGAGATCACTTCCCTTTCTATGTATTTTTGGTGGTGGTGTTGGATTTTTTTGTTGTTTTTTTTTTGTTTGTTTTGTTTTCAAAAAGAAGTCACTAGCTGTGGCCTTTTACCATAAAATGCTTTGTATTTCCTCAGCTGAATGAACCATATCACTGACAAGCTGCCATATTCTCCTTCCTGAAATCTCCAGTTACAGTCTACTAATCAAACATCTTGGGAAGATAAAAAGCTGCAACTTCATATGGCAATACTTTTATAGAAATCTAATTTAAAATAGAACATTATGGACAAAATACAAACACTTCTAATTGTATAAAAATGTGATACCTTTCCTTATTATGTGGAAAAATTGTGAGGGAATCTTAACTCAAGCTGCCTTCCCTGACTACAACATGACTTTATGCCAGATACTTTTTGGTCACTACTTCATAAACAAGAGCAACATGAAGAAAGTACTGAAAACTGTAAGGATTTAGGTAACAATCTATTCAAGGTGCCTTACCAACAGTGAAATCAATGTATCAGGATAGTTTGCTCTCTTCCTCAGCTGTGCTTTTAGCTCACCACTGTGTTCAGAAGGTAATACAGGAGAGCCTGTGATGAAGAGCAAGACAGCAATTGTCATTCCAAAGTCTTAGGGTTTTTCTGCTTTATGAAATGATGATTTTTTTTCTCTTATAAGAGCTTTTAGGCAGTTTTTTAAAAAAACAAAACAAAACACATCTTTAGCAAACATGTTTGTAGATAGCAAAAAATCCTACAGTTGAGGAAGAAACAATGCAAATTTAGTGGATGTATTTCTCATGTTTTTGCTAGACCCATTAACTGCTTTACCACTGATTCACATCCATTAACACCTGCATAAATAGGTCCATATGACTTTTTTGTAGAACAAAAGTCAAACAGATAAAGAAAACATTCATGTAGGGCAGAAAAGAATAGAATTTGGTCCTCAAACTATTAAGGCATATTAAGACAATGGAAGAGGAAAATCACTTAAGAAACAATTTTCATTGCAAGATTTTTGAGAGTTATATAACTCCAGAGATATAATTGTTTTCTAAGGAAAAAAAAATTAGTTAAAAATTAAAATATTGTTCACAATTACAATAATGTCTTTTTAAATTTAACATGATTTGCACAAATTGAAACTGGGTAAATATAAAGGCTTTGATAACAGGTACAAGCTTTCATTTCATAGCAATTAACTTGATGCAGTTCTACCAATTTGGCCTGTAGCTTGCACGGAACTACAAAGTGAATTTGTCTAAACATGATCGAAATGTACTTTGCATATTTTCTATTCTGAATTTCAAAGTGGAAAAAAAAAAGTGGATTTCATTTTAGGTTTTCCTTACCTCAGAACATAATTTCAAAGTGGAGCACAAAAAGCTTTTTGCAGACAATATGCTTTTTTAACCTTCAAAGCCAATGTTTTTCTACTGGTTATTTTAATTATTCATGATCACATATGATTTTAATGTGGTAGAAATTAAATATGGCACCTGACACATTCTATTCAGTGCATAGAATTGGTTTTAAATAACATTGTAGCCCAAATAGGAATTTAAAGTAATTTGTCATACTACATGCGAGCACATATTTTGATAAAAACTATAGGACAGACAACATCATCTTGTAAGTTCCAAATAATTGTTTCATATTTTCTGAGGATCGATATGCTTACACGAATCTCTCTCACCTCTAACAAACACTTAAAAACTTCATCATCTTGTGGCAGATTACACACTACATATGCACTCACAAATATTCCCTGACTGTTCTCCAACATAAATCCTCCACATTTTTCTTTTTCTGAACTTCCTGGTTTTAAGATAAGGCTGCCTCAAAACTATTTTATCAGGAAGGTAATTTTAAAATTAATTTTTGTTTAAGATATGTTGTTACATATCCGAAAGCCTTAAATAGATCACATTTTGTCATTTTAATGTATTTTGAAATGGCTGCACTTTCAGAAAATATTCACATGCAGACAATCATTGAGGAAACGTTTCTCCCACCTACACAATTCAGACATTTCATTCTAACTAGTAATCTGATGTGTATTTAAAAGCTGCAGAAATGAAGTCTCTGCTAGTCTGCCATGCTCTCTATTCCAGTGTTTCAATATCATTATCATTAGAAGGCTTTTCACAATTTTAACCTACATCTTTTTTGCCTTATCCAGTTAAGTGTATTATTTCCTGTCCTACCTGCCATGAACACAAGAACACAGATTACTGTGAAACCCAGATAATTGTTGCAGAAATATCTATGAAATTGAAGACTTCCTCTTGCTATTATCTTCTCTGGGGTAAACAAACTCAGTTTCCTCAATTTTGCAAGCAAAATAGAGAAAAAAACCTGAGCTTGTTATCTAATTATTTAATTTAATTACTTAAATTTTCACCAACCAAATACAAAAGTTGTGAAGGAGAAAAATGTGCTTATGTAAACTTTTCCTACCATTTTATTCAAGCAATATTTAAATAGTAATCCCACTGTTTACCATATATAGGACAAAATCTTCACCCCTGCAAATTTGGGGGTCATTTCAAAAGTATAGTCTTTTTTATTCCAGAATATTTCCTCTGTCACCAATTTTCTCTCTCATCCATGACTAGAAAATGTATATGTTTTTACTGTTTGTAAAGAGTAGAAAGCAGAAAAAGAAACATCTGTGGAAAAGTTTTCTGCATTCCCTTGGCAGCATAGGCCTAAGAGTGTTTCTGCAAACAGATTGCAAAGGGCTATTTGCTGATGAAGCACTCTGATGCTCCATGACTCTGTAAAGGAGCCAGAAAACCTGGATCTGAGGTTGTTAATGTTTGTTTCAGATAGCCTGGAAAAAAACTTCAGGTGGAAGGAGGAAACGCAGCACAGACTAGAAAAGAAAAAAAAAAAAAAAGGTTGGCTTGTGCTTCTGTAACAAGACAAAAATAACAAATCTGTACACAACAATTTGGGGTCAATAAGAAATAAAGTGTGAGTGAAATCCACCTGTGACTAAGTAAAGCATTACACGAATGTAAAGCTAATGCTCCAAACCTTCATGGATCTTACCACATACCTAAAGTCTGAATAGAGTCACAGTTACAGATTCTTTTCAAATTATGACTATTTCTGCACAGAAACTTCTCCATTTTATTTAAAGTTCCTCCTCTTACTGTACTAGTGATTGAGGCACCAAAAGACCCTCTACTTTACTTGAGCCAGCTGATCAGATACACAAAGAAAACATTTCCTCTTTTGTCAAGGTCAAAAGCAGCTTCTCACTAGTCAGTCAGCTTACAATTTTGTGTTACTAAACACTCATGCCATTGTCTATAACCATTCTCTCTCAAACTCTCTTACAATCTACAACTAAACTGGTGAATGTTTTTTCTCATAAACTATTCAGACCGGAACTATTTGTACACCTATAACTATGCAGGAACGGACCAAGAGGTACAGAGAATGGTAACCCTCCTTACAGCAACATGACAGACCCTCCCTAGCTAAGTTGTCACCCCTATTCTGAGAAACAACAAAGCAACTAAAGACCTTTCCTTTTATATTCTCTCTCCTAACCCCAAATCTTACTTAGCAACCTTCCTCCCATACCCTGCCATCATTTATTACGTTCTTTCCCCTTTTCCTACTAACTTTGCTTAAAAATCTGAGAGCTTTAAGCCAGTGTCATACTGAACGCTAACGCTACTGTGGAAACGCCCATAGTGGCAGCAATTCAGTTTTCACAGTGAAGTAAACCATGACTTAGTTGACAGCAGTCAGACAAGCATGTTTGTGTCAGAAATCTATTAGCAGAATCAAGCTTTATTTTACGCAACCAACTACCATACAGATTTCTAGCATCAGTCTGAAAATAAAGTTATCTTAGTTAGAATCTAAACATATTGTTAGTAGAACCTGCTGGGCAGAGTCATTTTTCAACACCTCTTTTTGAGGTATCAAGTGTGATTTAACAGCAGGTGAACAAAGAGGGATATTATCCCTAAAACATAAGTTATTCTGCAAACCCATCATCAAAAGTTGAGTTTCTGGTACTCAGCCTTTAACAGTTGGTTAGCCATCTCTGAGAGCAAGACAGGAGAGAAATTATGAATGTGCTTCAAAACAGCGCTGTATTTCTCTTACAAGATATCGGTTCAGGTGCTAATTACAGTAAGATAGGACATTCAGAGGAGAACAGCTCAGTCTGCACAAAGGTCCTAGGTGAGGAAAAGGGATTAATTTGTATGGGAAAAACAAACCCACCTGTCATTCCTATAAGTAGCTTGTATGTGGTTGATATTGCTTGTGATTTCACTTGTTCATGGGGGCCCATTAAAAAAGAAAAAAAAAAAAATCACATCATGGTTTCATTTGCAGTTACATTTTTTAATAGACCTGCTTGATGAAATTAGCCTTTTTTGAATAGAAATCTTACTATGAACTGAGCATTTCAACCCTAACCCCCAAACGGTCCTTTCTCATACTGCTGATGGTTTTGGCTTGCTGAGACACAACGTTTGGTTCCAGTTGTGAAACTGCATTCTCTAATGCTCAGTGCTTGGCCTGAAAGGGTGATTGAATCCAGGTGCAGATCATTAAAGACTAATGTATATTGCTTTCTGCTTCTACCTCTCCCCTCATCCTTTTTTTTTTTTTTTTTGATAGCTTCCCAGATTATGTAAACTGCTTTTCCTCCCCCTTGTGTATATGGGCTTTTTTTGATTCATTAACTCCAGTGTCTGAAAAGACATATAAAGAGGGCTAGCACCCTTTTAATGATGGCAACTTTGACAAGCGTGATATGAAACTGTCATCCTCATTGCCAGCACAGAGAGACAGAGACATATTACTGATGCCATCCTTTAAGTAAAGACAAACAACCATTAAAAAACCACAAGCAGCTGCATTTTAAGTGAGATCTGTGCATTACTAAGCAACATACTGTAATAAAGAAAAATATATTGTGCTACAGCAAGGATTATGAAATACCTAAGAGACCCATAAAGCATAATTAACAGGATACTGTGGATTTATAAAGCTGTGATATCATAAATTTGCTATTCATAACTTAAATGAAGCTGAAGATTTGTATGTTTCCAAAACTCTTCTTCGCATGCACTGTAATGACAGGTGAGTTGTTTCAGCACTATAGTGAAACTTGGAACTTTTTCTGAATGCAGTTTTGGGCTACAGTTAACATGAGGGTAACTCAGAAGAAATCTTTCATATTTGTGTTCTATGGAAGCAGCTTAACTGTATATAAGTGAACAATAAAAATTGATAAATCAGGATGGTAAAGAATACTGCTTATTGCAAGATGTTTAGCAATAAAGTTCAGCAGTTTGACTTCTTTTCTTAAACTCCAGAAACTGAAGAGAGTTTAAAAAAAAAAAAAAAAAAAAAGTCAGGACTTGTCCGTAACAAGACAGCACAAGACAAGCCAGGCTCTGAGTTAATAATACACTGACTAATTTCACTCATGTAGACAGCTGCAACACAAGAATGCACTCCTGGTAAAAACTAAACATATTTGCTAGAGAGTAGTGGGAGCATGCAGTGAATACTAAATTCACAGTTGGCTCAGAACAGTTTCTGCACAGATAAGCCTTCACTTTATCTAAAGTTCCAAAGTTATTCTAATGACTCAAAATGTCTCTCAGAATTTGTGCATCAGGACAGCAACCTTACAAAGATGTTACTACATGATCTGCAGCATGTCCTAGCAAGAATATGTTATGCTTTGAAAAACATAAACAAAAGTACATTCAAAATTAAGATGACTTTTTTCATCGCAACTGAGTATATCCATCCGTCGTAGGTAGGTATTTTCTTGCATATAACACCAAATCACTGTGTTTCAAACTCATGTCTTTCCACAGGCTTAGATAATGAGGCACCTACAATCAAACTGTATTGACTCTCAAGGGACCCGTGCCAATTCACACGGGGAAAGAACCTACCTTGTCACCTTGTTATTCTTTTGTATCCTTTCTCAGGTATATTGAGACCTTTTTATTAGTTTTGGTTTAGTAAACACTTTGTGTGTTTTCAGATGGGGTTTGCATATGTTAAACACATTTAGGATGAACTATTCAGTTGGAACTATCCAACTGGTTAGATGCAATGTAGAAGGTTTTGAATTAAAATATATGTTTTGTCAGGATTTGAGAACAGATTGCTCTCACCAAGGGCGAGCTTTCCATGCCTCTGAAATTACAGATCATTTAATTTGTAAGTGACACAATGGGAAAGGAAGCGCTAGAACCTAACTTTAATCTTCCTTGCATGGTGCAAAAAATTACTAAGAGATGATAGGTCATTAATAATTTTTCACCATTTTTATGTTATAAATTTTAGAAAGGTAAATATAACTTATCCAAGTAGCTTCATATCCCAGCAGACTGGAAGACTTCTCTTCTTTACAGCACCCCTTTCTTTCCTGGCAAATAGTCTGGGCCTTCTGCACTTTCCAGTGTGAGCTCCTCCACAAGCTGAGCAAACCCAGTAAATGTTCTTGACAGGTCCGCCATTATAATTTATAATTTTTAGTAGCTGCAATGGTTTTGCTTCACTAGCACACATTGAAATTGACCATCAGACAGATAATTCCAGAAGATCAAAGATGAAAGGGACAGGTGGCCAAATTCTGAACCAATAGAATAGGAAAATCAGGGATCTCCAAGACACAGCGCCAGAAATCCAGAAAACTGACATTGATTCAATTAGAAATTATGTTATTTTTCAGAGTCAGTACCAACAAAGAAAAACAGTATGTCATAATCATATGGAACTATGAAAATGGAAAAACCCCAAGGGACAGTTACCATCCCAGAATCAGCTTGGATGAGAGAAGAACAATGACCACTGTGCTTACCATGTCACAAAAAGAGCGGGGGGGGGGGGGGGAATTACTAATACTAGTTTCTGAGAAGAAAAAGAGCAAATCACCTCAAAACTCTCATTTTGGAATTACCAGGAATGCCATATGATAGGGTAGAAATGAACACCAGCTACTCTAAATTTACAGTGAATCATTAGAATTGCCTCACTGAAATTATGCCAGTTATGTATAGATTGTAAGTTAAGGAAGGCATTAGTTAAAATGAGAAAAAGATATTAAAAGAAAAATTAACAGAATTTTAGAAAATTAGACTATTTGGAATTATTTGGTCATAGAACAAATTCGGGGGTTTATGATTACCGATATTAAAGTAAACAGATTATCACTTCAGGATCTGTCAGTTTTCAAAACTTACTGTTCAACTCATCTTCAAAACTATATTGGATCTTGTGTGATACAGTTCAGAGAAAATTCTGTGTGGGATTTACATATTAGGGTCTATATTAAGTAAAATAATTTGTGTGCTGCTTTGGAATTTCAAGGCTGTGATATTGATGTTTCTAAAACACATCTCTTATCACTACTTCTGCCGTGATCCAAATAAAAGAAAATGGTATTTAGTAAAAGAAATTAAAGAAGTGTTAAATTGGCAGTTTCAAAGTTAAAGTGCAGCAGAACGTTCTTTTTCTTTAAAAAAAAAAAAAAAAAAGTTTACAAATCCTACCCAAAAAGGAAATATACGTATAAATAAGAAGGCGGAGCCTAGGTCCAGTGCTGGGCTCATATATGATGAAAACCAAAGCACAGAAACAGCATGATTGCAAAAGGCAGTTTTCCCACATAAGTAGAAAGATGATCTGGCCTTTCTGTACCAGAAATTTGTAGCCCGTGTAGCTGAACAAATGGGGACAAGCCTCAGGGAAAAAGTTAATGAGTTTTATGGAAACATGGAAGAACATCTGCCTATATAAGAAAGGCAAAGCATGTACAATGTTATAATATAAACTCTTTGGAAAGCACTGAAAATTTGCCAACTATGAAGCAGAATGTAATGTATAAACAATCAGGTTGTAAAGCAATTTAGAAATTCAAGTGATGTAATTCTCATTATCATTCATGTACCACAGGCAATAATGGTACCATGAGGCATAACATTTATTAGCATAATTTTCTTCTTGATGCTACCATTATGGTTTTCTTATGTTGACAAATGACTGTTGCCCATTCCTACACCTGCTGCCCTCTCCCTTAGACAAACCATTTTATGCTTCTCTTCTACTTAAAAAACAAAACAAAACAAAAAACCCAACCAAAACCAAACAACCCTTTTCATTTTATTTCTGTTTAATTACTTTGTTTGCTGTATTCATTTATGCCATGGTTATATGTGGTCACTGATAGTTGAATCACTCTGTTATATGTTGATAATCAGGCAAAATTTTGTAAATGTAAACTTTGAGAAATATTAATTCTGCTTGTTCCTAATCATTCTGGATATAGACTCTACTATAACTGTATTCTGGATGGCATGTATTCTGAAACATAATTTCTGTATGGGGAAAATAACCTGGAAACAATTTTCAGATTAAGCAATTAACAATAAAATGTTGCCTAGCTCAAAGATTCATGTAATTGTTAAATTAATGCAATTTATCTACTCTACAGCAGAGTTAGAACTTCCAGAGACTGTGAAGATGATGTTTAAAACATAGAGCTATCATCACAGATCTACATAAATTTTCTAAGAATCTGGATCCTACAAAATGAATTTTAATACAGGAGACCCTGTAGCAAGACCCAAAGTCAAGATTCTGAACTAAGTTTCCTCCAATCTTTGAAATACTTCCTTGGTTTTCAGTAGTGCTACCTACTGAGCTATCTTCCGTGGAAATCATGGAGGCTTGGAAGCTAGTCTACCTGTGTAAGTGTCCCTGACTTCTGCTTTTAGCAGATTCAAGGATCTTCAGTGCGGCATCAGGTATAACCAGCACCCAAACTGAAAAAAGCCCATTTTCACTGTAGTTACCTTCCAGCTGGTTGCCCATGAACAAACATACTACGACTACAACTACTTCTGTGACAATCTCCTATTTTAGTTAAAGTTCCTGTCCAGGCATTCCAACAGCAAGCATGGCAATCTATACCTTTGTTCTAAATATGAATTTATTTATTAGTCTCTTCCTAGTCAACACAGGCATACAGTAAATCAAGATGAAAAGCTATCAATGCATATACCCTTTTATGATTCTTTAAGCACAGGAATTTAGGAGCTTCTTTACTTTACAAGTAACAAACTACTTCTGGTTTATAGACAAATAGCATGACCTAGAAGTACTGCAGATGCTAATAACAGCTGGCAAACTCATTTTTCAAAGTAGGCAACTCCACTTATGGAAAATTGCAAATCAGCTAAATCCCCACCTTGCACAGTTGCAGAACATGACTAAACACAACATATTTTTCACAGAAATTTCCAGAGAAAGAAGTGTGTCACAGTGCTGACCAGAATATTTCACATGAAAATATTCCTGATTAAAAATAAAACATTTTTTAATGAGAGCATGAAACAGACAATGGATTAGAGTGGGAATTTTAAATTAAGGAACGAAAAATGTTTTAGACAGAATTTTTAAATTTCAGTTCTGAAAAATGAACTTTTTACTTCTAAGAAATTAAAAGTGTTGGCATTTCCATTTTAGATACTGAAATGGTGTAACAAAAATTTCCATTTGTAAATGAGAAAAAAAAATATATCTTAAAAAAAAAAAAAAAGACAATGGTTGTTTTCATCAGAGGCTTTCCATTAACATGTTAAAAAACCCTAAGCCTGTAACACTTTGTGCTTTCTAAGGAAAATCTGTAGTTTTTGGCAACATATCATCAAATGTATATGATATAGCATAATACTTCCATATTCTCAGTATTTATGAAAAACATTTCTAGTGAATTCATTAGTTATTTTTTAAGGATTTACTAATTCATTATTACCTAAAGATTTTTAAAGTGAACTACACTGTTACTAATGAGCAAAAAACCATTCAAATGTTAATAGGTACTGAAAAAATTAGAGTGGAAACTTCTATTTCTTCTTTTACTTGTAAAAAGAAAGGAAGCTCATGGAAAAAGACAATAAAAAGAAAAATTGTTTACCTTTTATCCTCCTAAATCAATAGGTTAATCAAAAGAATCTTAAATTACATGACATTGGAATGCCCTACAGAAATGAGCCACTCTGAGATCTGTACTATCTTTACTGAGGACAAGACAACCTTAGACTGGGCATTAGATGTAGTGTACAAAATTGATTGTTTTTGTTTAAAGAAAATGTTTTTAGGCTAAATGAACAGAAACCTGTCACAAAAGAGACAATAAAATATGACTTTGCTCTACCCAAAAAATTAATCTCTTAAACATTGAAATTAGTGGACACAAACTTGATATAATGTCCTTAAAATATTTAAGAAATAATGCCATTACACTAATTTCAAAAAGAAAAAAAAGCAACTGATTAAAATGAGAAAGTACTTTAGTCTCAAAAAGAAACTCCCCCCTTGAAAAACAGTAATGGAAAACCATCAACAGTTTTGCTCATCTTGTAGAAAACAAGGCTTTCATGAATCCTAGAAAACTGCTCTGAAGCCAACATGTATGCACCTAGTTGCTGCCAGATAGTATCAGAGCAAAACTAAGCACACTGAGATTTTAAGACTCCCTAATATAAACTTAGTTCAAGAGATGAAAATCTGAAATGTTAGCAGGGGTGTAGGGCCCAAAGTCCCTCTGACTTAAGACAGAACATAGTCAATTCTGTTAATTCATGCATCAAGTCTTGAAAGTAGGTCTATATAGTATATAGTAAAAGAGCTACCCAAAGAAATTAAAACTATATTGTACAGGTGAGAGTCATTGGTTATTGGCTTGGATACAGTCTGTGTATAGTGTATATATAGCAATTTCTGACCCAAGCTAGCATCACCCCAATGCATTCTGCTCTGTTGTGAAGTTTCCAGGCTACTCAGATACTCAACTGGGCAACACAGAGATGTTTTCAGTCAATTAGGCATGAGTCAAAAGATATCTTAAGCAGGCACATTGTTTTGGTCAGGTAAAATCTGATACTGAAGGGGTCAATTCAGCTGGCCCAACATAAGCACTGAGTGTTGCCTTAGGGTATCAAAAACATCTGCACCCAGCTGATAGACATGACATGACCTGTAGAAGACCATATGCTTTTCCAGTAGTAGCTGCAAGACAGGTAATACAGCCTAGTATGTCCAAAATGGCACTAGATGCTTCTGTTCAGGCAACTGCACCATGCCCAGCGGAGTAGAAAGATTTTCTAGGCTTTGCATTAGAGATTTAAAGGAGTTTCAGTCTTATTGCCAGCACAGATCCACTCCAAAGTGGCAGGAGCAACAATGATATTATTAGCTATGGTATATTTAACATATATGAGATAATGACTAAATGATATTGCAGAGGTATAACAAATAATTTGACAACAAATCAACTAGATTTTCAATATATTACCCATTATATGGTCACATAGTTTGATAGTACACTTGCAAAGAATGACAACAATTATGGATATTATACGCATGGAAGAAACAGATGTTAAGTTTTCCAGAGTGGTGTTTTGTTATGATGTTTTCAGTTTTGTAAGTATGAGATTCCAATGTAACACTTTTCACTCAGCCTGCTCCATCCACTTTTTCAATATCAACAATTTCACCCAGCAAAAGATGAAGACATGGAAAATATTTCAAGTAGCAGCACATGTATTCTGAAATATTTGACAAAGTAAAAGACGACATAACTGGAAGGACAGATAAAAACCAGGATATAATTCTGCCTCTAGAGCTCCCAGAAAAAATACTCCACTCCAGGGAGCTGCTTGAGGCACTAATCTGGAGCAAAGCAAACCTTGGAAAGCACATGTAAATTTGCAGCAGGCAGGAGGAGCAAGCTGGAGGTGCATGAAAAGCCAGACCTTTGGATCAGGACAAGCTAGGCATCAGTCCATTCACAAGTGAATTTCCCACTGTTTCACTAGGCCCGAACTGCTTTCAGAGATCACAACACAAGTTTGCAAGACTTTACCTAACACAAAAATTATTTGCCATTATATTAGACTAATCACATGACTGCCCCTAGCAGAGCACACCTACCTTCAAGGTACTTATAAAAAAAAAAAAAGTGAAAAGAACCACACTTTGTCTACCCAGTATTGATGCAGAGAGTACTTTTCATACATATCAGTATTTGCTACTCAATACTGACCAATATCCGTGTTCTAAACTAAAAAGTAGTTTCTAGAAGAAAAAAATCTATACATGACAGTACTGGAGAGCAATGCACTTAACAGAGAACTACTAGACAAAAAAAAGCAAGAAGGTTTTTCAGTGTTTTAATCCCTTTGGAAGATGACGTTGTACTCCCATATTGGTGTCTGATGTCAGGAAACTTGAAACAATGAATGAAAAAGCTGAATAAACACTGATGAACCTGCCTAGTTTTAAGTTCCCTTAACAATTGTACATTCTGCGATGCAATAATATTCCATTTTATGCAAAAGTTGCATTTTAGAAGCAATTCAGCTTTTTCATTCATTTGGTCCTCTGCAGGTTTTTTCTGAAGGTATATAATGAAACATATTGTGATACCAGAGATGGAATAATGAACTAACCACAAATATTAATTTAGTATTATAAAACATCAGCAACATTACTTTCACTACTTTATGATCATCATTATAATGGTATTATGGTACAAGTCCTAAAAAGCAATGGATAGATATTGTTGCTTGATTTAAAGTCAGATTTTTATAGTTTGTTAGTTTAAATGTATATATTTTTCATAAATTTCAATACTTAAAATTAAGTTCAAGTTTCCTGACATCAGACACCAATATGGGAGTACAACGTCATCTTCCAAAGGGATTAAAACACTGAAAAACCTTCTTGCTTTTTTTTTTTTTTTCCCTAGTATGTGCATTCAGAAAGGCTGGTAGAGCTGGCTGACTGATAGACAAAATCAGTATCTCACCATCATTATCAATATCTCACCATCACTGGCAAAACCAATACTGAGATTCTAGGAGATGAGCAATGTGGAAGCAGCAGTCATTCAGCTAAAAATAAATTTAGGCTGAACTTCAGTTTTTTGTGAAGTCTAAAGCGGGTAACATTTTGGCTTCAGTGTGATCCAGACATCCACCTTCCTTAGGCTCTTAGAAGTGCACACATCGTATCTAGCTTTAAATATATCAAAGAAAAAAAATTGACTTTTAGCTTCAAAATCTCACATCTAATTAGACTATATTCTCTGGCATATCTATCATCCTAACAATGATAAAATTGGCTGCCCTGAGATCAGATCTCATTTTCCTAGAAACTCAGCCAGCTGTTATCTTAAAAGAAGCAAAAAGTGAGGTCTTGGCTACCTTTTATCCAAAGGGCACTTGTTACTATAATGACTGTTTATCATCCCACTCTCTTTAAACAATTTTTCTAATGAAATTAAACATTTAATAAATTCAACGAACAAACACACACCTGTGTGAAGACTCTGTGGAGCCCAGTGCTTTCTTCCCTTGTCAGTAGCTTCATAAAGAGCTTGACAGACATTTCAGATGTTCCTGCAGGGAAACAGAAGGATGAAAGCATGGAGGATTTTTGTCTTTGTTTCCGCAATCTTGAAAGTACCTGAACAGTATAGGCAACAGCATCCCACACAATAGAAAATGAAGGATTTAAAAACATGGCTGCTTGAAAACGCTCTCTCATGTAAACAAAAGGTGAGGGGAAACTCAGAAGGAGAAAGTGAAAAACTAAAAAACATCAAGAAGTAAAAAGTAACTCACATTTAAATATGCTTCAAAAATTAGGTAATTACACAGATCTATTTCACAACAAAACGGAACAGGCTAATATGCAGTGCTCTTTGCTATAATACTGTACCTCATCAAAGACTCAACATTTGTACACAAGGGGAGCACTGCTCACTTCTACCTCGTCTTGTCAACTTTGTCAAAAACATTAATAATGTACGATGTTATTTGATTTTCTGTTTAATACCCTGCAGACATAGAACTCATATCAAAATCACATTCCTATTCCTAAATTATCTTCCCATTATCTTCCCAATTGCAACTAGTATAACTGCATTTTTGTATTAAACCACAAACATCTGGGATCCTAATAGAAATCCTCTAGCTAGTCAACACACACTCCAAAAAAGTCTGTTACTGTATGAAAAACAAAAAAACAACACCCACATTAAAAAAAAAAGAAAAAAAAAAAGCACAGCTTCAGGGAGACTCTCCAACAAAAGTTCTTTTTTTAAAGTACAGAGAGACTGAATCACTGCCCAGTGGTCCTGCTTCCTCCACTGATGCAGGTGGATGCACTGATGGATGGTGCAGGTGGATCCACTGATACAGACGCAAGTTTCCTGGCCAGACACATCAGAATCTGGTTAATTATCCACCTGCCTACTAAACAGAGAGAGCTGGTACAGACCAGGAACCTAAACACTGTGAAAAACTGCTTCAGTTGTCTTCTGTTGGACTTGCTCAAAAAATGACAGCTCTCTGAGCTGTATCTCTGGGTAAATGGTTTATTACAGTATTTCTACCTTACACATATGTTTTCAGCACAAATCCAAAACATAGCCCCATACTAGCTATTATGCAGAAAATTAACTCTATCCCAGCCAAAACCAGCACAACATACCAGCTTCCATTAACCCCCAATCACAGCATCAGGTGAAGAAGTCAACCAACACTGCTGTCGCAATAAATAAGAATTTAGTTATGTGTTCACATATGAAGAAGGTAGTTGTTAATGATGTTTAATGTTTGCAGTTCATTTTCTGGTTTCCCATTCTCTTTTATAAACCTGAAATCAGTCTGACTCTTGTGCAGGTAGGTGATGTGGAAAGCTCCAGACATTTTTTCTCATTGCAGTATAAATTTCTCTTGATCCACTAGCAAAGAAGATGGAAAAGTGGAAAATGCATCTTGTCAAAGACATTCGTTATTGCATTCTTGTAAATAGGCCAAAATCCCACTCACTTCTTACAGAGACCAAACACTTAGTTCTTTGGGAAAGATCAAAATATAAACCAAAAGAAAAACCTTAATGTATCATTTGGAACAGTAAGAAGCATTATAGCACATTAGAAAGAAACAGATTCTATTGTACAAAATTAAAGGACAAGAAGAGAGAGTTTGCAGACGTGTTCTCAAAATAAGCAAGTTTTTAAACTGGGTGAATTCCCCCCCCCCAAATTTCCCAGTCTTCACGTTCTCAGAGGTACCAAAAGAAGGAAAGGCAAGAGGAAAGTTTATCTGGCAATCTGATATTGTTACAGATTAACAATTTATAGGTATATCAAATCAGAACCATGTTAGCAGACAACTAGGATTTGCAGCTATGATTTCCACCTTAAAGCTTTCTTGTTTAAACAGGTTGTTAAACTGAATTTTCTTCTTATGGCAGCTTCCTTCTTTATTGCATTTGCAACGAGGCCTGTCAAGGGAAGCTCTATCTTGAGGACTGTGCAAAAATGGCTAGTTTCTACCGGACAGATGAGCTGCCCCTGCAGATCTTTAGGACAAATTCTCAGTGATTTTAGGTGGTGAGGATTTTAAACTAGAAGTGCAGGGTTTTCGAAATTCCTGGTAAAGCTATAGCAATTAGAGAACTGGGCTTCATTTTCATATACAAGAAGAGTTTACAGGATCTGCAGTTCAAATAAACTTCTAACTCATAAATTGTGTCCATTTGTTTTGGAACCATTAGAAATATCAAAAAGAAAATCCTAACTGTTTTCAAGTCACTTAAAAGGTGAATTCACAAGCATGTTAAAGATGACTTTCAAAGCCTCCATTAAAACAACCATAAAATACTGTAAACTTCCAAAAGTAACATATAATTTAAAAATCAAACATTCTAGGCTATTATTTAAAGTACAAAAATATTCTAAAAGCCCAATGCCAAATGAAATTGAGCATGATAATATTTCAAAATAAATGGTAGTATCTAAAATTATTGGTAATTCTTACAGTTCAGAAGATGTACAAAACATCTATGGAGATCAAAGTTACATGAAAAGGAGAAGGAAAGATGACTTAGAAATTACTTTGCATGTGTGAAACAGAGGATATATAACAGAATGATTACATCTTATAAAAGTGACCTTAGAAACAACTTCAGAAGTCCAATACTTTTCTAGAACCTTTTTTCTGCCTCCCTCCTCTCTATGGTAGATTAATAAGAACTTTAATACTAGCTTTTAGATTATAATACTACCTTTAGATGAAACTCATATTGCTCCAACCTTTTGAAACCTGTGATAAATTGGATGTATTTAAAGTGAAAAATTCTAGGCAAAGCTTTCCTGCATCGAACAGACATATTAGATACACTTTCACAGTATTCTAAATATTACATATTTCATACAATATTGTTCATGGAAATAATGAATTGGAAAATCCTCTGTGATTTCTGTGGACAAGTCCTGTGACTATTCATGCCTTTATGGCAATTTGTGACATGAATTAGTTAATTTATCTTCCTGAAATGAGTCTGATAGATACAAAAGGATAAAAACTTGAAGGAAAACTTAATGCAGGTAGGTTCTTTTTCCCTGTTCATATTGCTCAAGACAAATACTAGGAAAGCCAGCCACCCCTGGAGATTATTCCATTTTTCTATCTTCATTCTCTTTTTCTGTTTTAAATTGCTAACATAAATTCCATTAGGTTAAGCTTTTGAAGTCATGACCACTAGCTGGCAGTACTGGACATGACTGAATGAGCACAAATGTTTTACTCCAGTTTCAAAAAGCCACTTTACATAAACTGGCAGAATAAGCCCTTCTGGGAATTAGTTCAGCCTAAAGAGAAATTCTGCTGGTAGGCTGAGGTTAAAGGAATGGAGAAATTCTGCTGGTAGGCTGAGGTTAAAGGAATGGCTTTTGCTACATTTTATGTAATCCTACATTATAAAATTAATTGTAGTTGTAATGTGTTTGAACAACTTCTAAAACTGGATTCCAATCCTGAAGTTTGCACTATCATTTCCATTTCTTCAAGAAATGCAACAGAAAGTATGAAGGGTCAAGATCATAAGTTCTTTATATGAAATTACACTGAAAATAGAAACTTAGGAAAAAAATACAGGTCTGGGAACATCTAGAACAGAAATTAATTAGCTGCTTCTACACAGATGATGAAACTGCTCTTGTTGCATTTGCTCCAGTAAATCATCATACGTACTTCAACTAGGCTGGGACAATGAATATTATCCAACAGAACCCTCAACAATCAATAGATATAAATACTTCAGGTCATAAGTTACGATAAAAAAAACTAGTGAGGCCTACGGTCTTTATCACAGAGCATTCAATAGCACATTTGGCATGCACTAAAAGCTAATTATTAGTTCAATATTGCTCCTGATGTCAATGAGAACAAAGTTGCACTTGAGCCCAAAAATCCAGTTGTGTGTTCTTTCAAAGGAATCCATATCACAGTTTCTTAGTGTTTTATTCCCCATGCCTTTTTTATTTTGTTGGTGGTGGTACTTTCTAAAATGTACAACTTTACATACCCAGTCAATCCACACAGATGAACCAACGGAAGATTCTCCAATTGAAAAAATAATTAACCAACCAGAAACCTCAAATGCCCATCACTGCTATAAACAAAATATTATTAGTTCCAAGGCTTGAAAAGGGATGTAGACGTCTAAATTCAGTGAGAGCCCAAAATCACTTAGCATAATTCAAGTTGGAATTCTTGTATATTACCACAGAGTCATGGTATACACAATAACCCGCACAAGTCAGAAATGTCTGTCAAGATGAGAAGTATTGACAATAACCAGTGTGAGAAAGGTGCGAAAAAACACTGTTTCAGGTGGTTTTAGCTGCAGGAGCTACAGACTAAAAACTAGTAATTATAAAAAAGAAAAAAAAAATAAAAGGAAAATTCTCCTAAGTTTTGGATAATTTTTCCATGTAACTGCTATGTGTGTGCATTTGTTACTTTTGTCCTTTATTCCTCCCATGTAGGTGATGTTACTAAGCCTGTTATAAGCACTCGTGTGGATAACATTTAAATCATTGTCCCCTGACAATTTCCTGTGCTTGACCCTCATTGTAAGCCCTTAAAGCTTAAAAGCCCATAAGCTCCAAATAGCTGCCATTTCAAACAGATACTTTAACACCTTAATATTTATTCCTTCACATCTAATGTAGTTTTCTTTCAAAATTATATTTTGCTGGTGTCTTAAATTTTACATGTCTATTTTTCTGGTCATACCTTGTTAATAGGTAAAATTTGGAAGCACTTTAATTTGTGCGTTCAGCATCGTGATGCTTTTGTAGAAACTGCAGCAGTGGTAGTCAACAGTCTGTGCTGCTGATTACAATGCCATAGGACCCAGCTGCAGACAAGAATCCTGTTTTTATCAGTGCGACTCACGCTCTTGTTTGACTAATGGTAAAACTGGGAATAATCCAAAGAGTGTACGCAAGTTACATTTGTTTTTCTCTCCTGCAATGCCACTGACTCCAACATCACAGTTACTCCTGATTTACACTGCTATCAATCAAACTGCAATCACAGTCTGGGAGTACCTTTTTGAGTCAAAAGCTGGCATTTCCACATAATTACTGTTCCAAATAGAACTGCAGTTAATATCCTACTTATTTTTCAGGATTCTTTGCATTGTAGTTTGCATTTCTGCTGATTTAGCTAAGTAATTACTTTTCAGTGGTGGCAACAGCAAACATGCTTTTTCCTTGCTATCAAGGCAGCATTTGTTTTATCAGTTACAGTAATTGCATGTGTCACTGAGATGCTGAACAACCACCATGGGCCAAAAAAACCCAAAACCAAAAAAACAGAGGGAAAGAAACAGAAAAAATTTTGTGAAAAAATATTGTAAAAGAATTCAGCTCAAGAACTGATTTTTTTTGTAATTTTTCTATCCCCCAAATAATAGCATCATAGGAGTAAGAATATCACATATCAAGTATCACATACCAAGTGAAACAACAAATACTAAAAAGAATGAAATGAAATGTATATATATAATCACAATGACTTAAGGAGGTCATTTTGAGAATGGAGAAAGCAGAAGAAGAAGCAAGGGTATTTTAACTGCAACTAATTTTCATAGCCATTTATATGGTAACTAGTGAAAATGCCACTGTTGAGCCACAAGACTCACAGAGCTGTGAGAATTCCACAGAGGCGGCACACACACACACAAAAGAAGTATTTTTGGGGCATGTATTTTAAAATGCATTTTTAAAGAAATTCAAGTTAGTCTATGCTAGATACTATCAGTGAGACTGAAGCACACCGCAGAGAAGCTTTAATTGAAAGCACATTTTCAATTATTTACTTCAGGCACTGACAACAAACTGGTCAGGGCAACACAAAACTCATTACGAGCTAACTTATATTGCTACGCACTGTGCTGTGGTGGCTAGACTGATATAGTCACCTCAGCTGAGAATTTGTACATTGGACTGTATCTCTTAACAGGCAGTTCATGTTTTAGTATTACTGGTGTAATCCTATCAAATTCAATGCTGCCAATATGTAATCCTGATTAATTTTAGTGTTTTCTAAGAGTTGCACCAGATCAAAAGTAATCAGCAGAAGTCAAAATGAAAAGAACCTTCTCTGGATTTTAAGTCATACATACATACATACATACAGAATATAAATTTCTGTATTATCAAGAATTCTGCTTCCACAAATTGAATACAATTTGGTGAAAAAAAATAAAGGGGCCATAAAAATGAAGCAAATTATTTTTCCTAGAAACCAAATGTTTCTAGCTCAAGAACAAATCATCCAAACAGTAGAATGGGATGCAGTCATTATTGCTTTACTGCTTTTACAGTTAATGGATAAATGTAAGAACTAGGCATTACAGAAGCCCTTATCTTGATGCTCTGCTAAATGCAAAAATGGGATTTCAGTACTTAAAGAGGGATTAAAAAAGGAATCTAAACTCTTAAATCCAAAATTGCAAGCCCTTGTTCAGCTGTCACTTAAGCCTTGGAGGTACCAAAATTATTTACTTCAGATATATGCCTTAAATAACTTCCAGCACCTAAAATTCTACTTCCAGGTATTCTTGGCAACCTTTAAATCTTGACATGGCCAAATAACTCAGTGCTTAAGATTGGTCAGGTTCTATGAACCTGTCATACTGAATTGCTCTGGAATTCTTGAATTGCTCAAAAAATTGCTTAAATTGCTCAAATCTTTCTTGGAAATACATGGTGTGGAGATAGGAAGGAAGGGTACGAAGAAAAGGTAAAAGCTGTTCCACACATCTGTTCTATAAAATAAATAATACTCAAAGTACCTTGGTTTAATTCATGCATATGCCTGAGCATAGAAAACCACAGATCTCCAAGACGACGACTATGAAGCATCATAAAATCTTCTAGCTATTCTGCAAAAGTGACGCTCTCCAGTGTATTGAAGATTCAACAGTAGGAGTGACAGTAGGCAAGTAAGAATATTTATGATTCTTTTGCATTAGTAGGTTGAGTGCTCATCTGTGAATGAAGACATCGGGGTTTAGTTCCTCTGCTAGTAATTTTTAAAATATATTTTACATTAAACAATCACTGAATAAAACATACAATAAGGCGGGATAGGGATAGAGTCCTGCAACTTCCCTCTCAGGGGATGGTTTTAAATATTAGGCTCTAAATTTAAACATGTGATTGTAGATTTCCTTTCTCTCCATCTCAAGGAATGTTGTTTTTTTTTTTTCTTTTTCCTCTTCAAATGTGTACAGCTGTAAAAGAGCACTGCAGTTCAATTGATCTCTCATACTTCATAGAGAAGTTCCAAACATATTGCTTAAAAGAGTAACCTTTCTACAGTCCCTTCAAAGAACAAACTTGCTTTTAGGTGTCTACTTCAGGAGACAGTTCAAGGCTGAAAATTTGGCTGGAAACAGATGCCATCCTGGTGGGTTATGATTTAGAGTACACTTCAGTCTTCACAATTTTGTATTTTTATTCTTTCTCAGTGATTATCTGATCAGTACAAAGTCTGTTTTTTTCCAGTTTCACTCTAAGGGGACAAACTTTCAAAGTACTGCTTAAAAAGCAAATTCCTAACACCAAAACTAAAGACATTACAGGAATCTACCCGATACTTTTAGGGAAGAATTCCACTTTTAAGGAAGAAATAAGGATTTTAGAATTAGGCCTCTTATTTGGAAAACTTGTAATTGGTCTTCCAAAACAAGCTCAGAGGTATTTTTTTCATTAAAATATTTCACCTACCTTCTAAACGTTTACTCATACACCTATGCTTTACTCATGTTAAAAGCTTCACTGATTTTGTTAAAAACATTTACGTCAAGGTATGCATCATTTCAGTCTCTGAAGCAGGAAAACCAAAAAGCAATTAAATCCAGATTGCTAGACAATCATAGTAATGATCAAAAAGATTTCACAGGCAAATTTAAGATGGTCTTTAAAAACAGCAAACTATTTTTGCTTGTAAAGGGCATCTGTCCCAAACTAATACTGAGATGTACTTCCAAACACACACACAGATGCAAAATAAAATGATGCACAAAGCAGTGTACACATCCAGCAACTATTTGTGAATGCTATACCAAATCACATTATTTTAGGCCAAAATAAACATCAGAACATACAAACCTACAGCCACATTTTCAGATGAAACTGGTGTAGTTCAAGCCAAACACCTACTAAATGGTGCCAGGGCACTGAAAATGTCCTAGACCTTCCTTATTCTTCCTAGCTATATTCTTCATCTTTCCCCTCTATTTCCCCTTTTGGTCTTTTACTATAGCTGCTCTATGTACTGCTGTTCTCTAGAGCTGAGCAGACTAGATATCAGTTGCCTGTGATGGCAGAGGGTGGTATTTAATTATCTAGGGGCTGAAGAGACCATCATGCTAAAAAATTTCAAGTGTGCTCTGCTAAGTTACATGCAGGCTTATTTAAGTGGAAAGAAGTATATGTACAAAACCTTTTAAATTATTGTGCCTGTGCTTTTTTCCTCCATCAGTATGTTAAAGGCAGTAAACAAATGATCATATAAATAGTTTATGGTGCATTTTAATATTGGTGTATGTGGGGGGAGGAGTAGATCTATAATTAATTTTATTTCAAGGAAAGACATACTTTTAAAAGACATCTTTCACACATGCCATGAAAAGAAGAATCCTAAAGTTTCGTACACTATGCAGTATGTAATTCTTAAGTTCTGAAAATGCAAAGCAGCTGCCATTTAAAAGATTAAACTGAAAATTATTGCAGTGGCATGGGAAAAGCCCAAATGGAAAAAAAATAGAAAAAAAATCTAGTTAAAACAAACCAAGGACAATTGTATGCATCTGAGTTTCTATGAACTGATCAACAGACTCACTGTCTTTATTAAATAAGGTCTTCTTGCTGAGACTATTGTTATGGTTTATTAAGCACCGTCATTGCTATTTACAGACTGCAGACACCTCTCCACTGAGAACTGGACTGAGACCAGCTGGAAGAGCTATCCTCACACAAATAAAGTTCCATATGTTCAAAGGGCTACATGAATGAACCCTGGCTAATAATTCCTCACAGTATCATCCTCAATTTGGAACATCATCGTCATGGGATCACTGTAGAGCAGAGGGATGGGGGGGAGCCATAATGACACTCCCCACAGGGAGAAAAAATAGTGCCAGGGATAAGGAACTGATAATCTTGCAACTGTTCTTTTGAAATCTGATGACCAGCTGTCATGGTTTAACCCCAGCCAGCAACTAAGCACCATGGAGCCGCTGACTCACTTCCCCCCCCACCCAGAGGGATGGGGGAGAGAATTGAAAAAAGAAGTAAAACTCACTAGCTGAAATAAAGACAGTTTAATAGGACAGAAAGGAAGAAAATAATAATGATAAAACCAATAACAACACTAATAATAATAATAATAATAAATGACAATAATAATAATAAAAGAATTAGAATATACAAAACCAGTGATGCACAATGCAATTGCTCACCACGTGCCAACTGATGCCCAGTTAGTTCCCGAGCAGCAATCCGCCCCCCCGCAGGCAACTCCCCCTAGTTGATATACTGGGCATGGCATCACATGTTATGGAATATCTCTTTGGCCAGTTTGGGTCAGCTTCCCTGGCTGTGTCCCCTCCCAATTTCTTGTGCCTCTCCAGCCTTCTTGCTGGCTGGGCATGAGAAGCTGAAAAAGCCTTGACTTAGTCTAAACACTACTTAGCAACAACAGAAAACATCGGTGTGTTATCAACATTCTTCTCATACCGAACCCAGAACATAACACCCTACCAGCTACTAGAAAGAAAATTAACTCTATCCCAGCCAAACCCAGGACACCAACAAACAGGCTTCTGGTAAGTCAGGAAAATCTGTGCATTACCTATCTCCACAGCATTTGTTGTGATTTCTTGAAACGAACATTACTTCACTATTCTGAAGAAACTTTCACATTTGCATAGCTGCTAATACAGTTTTAAGTAGTTTTTTTTTCTCCTAAAAATAAATGCCTGTAGCTTTACCTTGTTCTATTTTAAATTAATAGAGATAAGTACAGAATCTGCTCAACACAGAAGTGACTGATATTTTTTCTTTATTTTTAAGTGCTAAGCAAGTATTACAGTATCAGGTGTAATCAGCCTAATCAGCCTAAATCCTTCCTGTTGCATGGGAACAACCCACAGATACTGATAAGGACTGGCAAAGAAAGAGGCTGATCAGCATAGAATATACACCTGTTTATTACAAATAAATACATCACATTTTAAAATCTCAAGGACTTAATCAGCATGAAGAGAGTTTCTGAGAGAAAAGTTATGGAAAATTGATACTGATTTTTCCCCTCTATGAAAAAAATATAATAAGGTTTATTGGCATAAGCAAATGGACAATTACTGTTATTTGTGAAGGTAGCAGTTTACAAGAATTCACTAGGGAGGACTGCATCTCAGTGAGTATATTACAGACAATGTGTTAAAAAAAAATAAACAAGATGAAGACTAAACTACCAAGACAGATTTCTATGCTCATAGAAATATATACTGCATATAAAAATAAAGATTTTAAAATCAGCCCTAGGTTAGGAAAGACAATAATATGACTCTATAATAATTGGCAACTAACAATTAACTCTAATTACTTTCAGTTGGAAATATTATGCTCATTTTTTCTAACAAAGATGGCACATGTATAACATTAACATACGTATGATGACAAAGGGGAAGTTTGATTTTCCACCATTCTGTAATTGAATAATTATGAACAAGCAACCAAACCTTCCTCTAAAGGATTGCAGTGTTTCCATTCCTACAAGACATGATGGATCTCCTCTGTTGTACTAATTTTCATCACCTTGAAGATTTGGGCTACAGAAAAATCAAAGAGCAAAGCACAGTATTGACTACAGTAGGATCATTTCAAAAGGGAATTTTTTCACTGACTTCTCAATTCATCAATACCGGGCAAAAAGAAATTATCTAGCCCTCATGAATACCAAATCATCGTAATAAACAGAGAAAATATATTCTGGGAAAATACCAGAGTCCTGAAGAGAAGTTAGCCTTTCAAAGGAACCTACAACTGCAACAGGTCATTATTCAATATTGTGAATAGTCCTGGAGTTCAGAACAAGGAGGAAGACACTGTTGAAGCAGGAGGATGTGGAATAATAAAAAGAAAGCAATCAAAAACAGTTGAGTAGACAACAAGAACCAAAACCACCAGGAAACCAAAAAGGGGGGAAAATGAACAGAGATAAATACTAGACAAACATTATTAAAGAAAAGAAACGGGTAACGCTATAGTTAGTAAGAAATATGACAAATGAAAGAAGAAGGGAAGGTATTTAAAAAAGAAATTAGAATGAAATGTCCAAGAGAAAACAAGACACTCACTGAAAGAGGATGAGATGTAACACTTTTATCAGCTAAGTGAAAAACAAAATTATAAAGCTCTCAATAAACATAACAATAATAAAGAGAAAATAACAGATATGTCTGAAATAAAAAAATGAAGAAATCACAAATCAAGATATACTAGTTACTTCCAAGGCTGTTTTCCATTCCAGATAAAATTTAATTATCTATTTCTCTTATAATGAGACCATGTATTCATTTCATGTCCATTTCAAACAGAAATTAAAAATACCCCAACATATGCTGTATGTTCAAACCCCCTACTTTAAGAGACCACTATTAAGGCTCAAAAGGGAATACCTCATAAATTAGCAAATGATAAAGTTGCTTGTAAACAACCTTTTCTTCCTATCTCACTCTGTCTATTCTAAGACTTTAGCACCAATTATACAAAATACTTAAAAACATACTCCCTATTAATTATACAAGGTAGCCACCACTGTTGTCAACCCTCTTTGGAAAGATAAGGATCTGAATGAAGAGAACAAGCTGATCTGTGGACTCCAGGTTTTACTCTGCTAATTATTTTAAAGGTTATCATTACCTTGATTATAAGCTCTTTAGTGCAATGAACTTCCCTCACATGAACTCACCATGAACTACCCAAGAAGCTCTAACAGGAGAGAGGTTTTCAGGACACTGTTACAACACAAATTAAACAGTGTTGCTGTGAACATACCAGTAAGAACTGAAGCAACAAAACAGAAGAGAGATTAAGTGGAGGGAACAGATTTTGAGCCCATTTCATTCTGGCTGTGGGGGTTGATTTTAGGACTGTGAATATTGCATTGTGAATGCAGGGCTGAGCTGTGTTTCATTACACTTTAATAGGCTAGTTGTGGTGTAATTAGATTAACACCTATGCAGTGGTTGTTTTGGGTTTGCAGCAAATCTCAGAGTTAGAAGGAAGGGAAGCACTAAGATGATGGCTTGGAACTGCCACAGTCATCAGCTTTTATGTGTTCCGTTGAATTTATTTCCCTTAAATATCATAATTAGGACACTCAGTCTTGAAAAATAATATGACATACAAATTCAAACTAATGGTTTTCTAACACTTACCTAATAATTCTGTGCTCCTTGGCCTAAAGTGAAAAGATTTACCAACACAGTACATAAATATCTATATCTATCCATACCCATATATCTATATGGATGCACTATGTTGGTAAATATATATAATATTTATCAATTTTAAAATGAATAGTTGTAGCAATGACAGTGAAAGATTTAATTTCACAGGACAGAGCCAGCTTTCAGTACTCAGAGACAGACGAGACAAACAGGGCAGGCCTTATGATTACTGAAGAATCATGTTCTATGGTATTTTTTCTGTAAGTTCTCACAAATTCTTGAAGACTTATTCTCTACTGGTGGAGTTAAATATAGAAGTGAGCAAAGTCTACTTTTCATAAAATATTGGTAACATAGTCCTAATTTTAGGCAGAAATAAAGGCTGGTTTGAATGTCCTGTACTACTTCAAATCAATAAGACCGATTTGTACTTTCATGAAATTTTGTAATTGTTAACTTAGAAACAGCAGTTTTTCTTTCATTCCATTGGGTTCAGAGTATAAACTCACTTTTATTTTTCTCCTCTTTATTCTGTACTTAGATTTTAAATTTAAAACTGGATAAAGTATGAGATTTAAGGCAATGGTTTTCTAATCAAGAATGTGATTTATGCATGAATTCATAAAAAATATGAGCTTGACTGTTGACTGGAAAATGCCATTATACAGAATACAATTTACTAGAAACAAATGCCTGTGCCATTTAGAATAACTACATCCATTTTTGGTTTTAAAGGCACCTTTTTACCTAGGAACACTACATCTAAAGTTTTGCAAGAAGAAGATGGGGAGTTTCTGTCCCTTATGCATTAGGTATTTTATATTTTGAAGAGTTATAACAATGACTTCTTCTTCTAGACCTCCATATGCCCTTTAAAAGTAAGTGTCCTGAGTGAACTAACCTTGTAAAAATTTTACTCCTTACACAGTTCCTAGAGAAGTGAGATTTTATGATACAAGCAGAAAAGTTGAAGAGACTGGTAGAAGTATTCTGGTCCCAAGCACTCAGGTACTATTTGACTTAATTGTCTAAAGCAGATGTTATTTAATTATTTATATGTAACTGGGAGAAATAATGTTCCTATTGGACTAACAAATAACCCCCATAATTAAATAAAACAAGTGGCCCAAACCACTTCAGCAGTTCATCCTTATCTACAGTTTTATTTATTTAACAGTGTGTCCAAAGAAGCAGAGGAATATGAAGAAGCATTTCTGTCTTCTGGCAAGGATTTAGGGATACTATGAAGTGTACAACTGACAGATCCAGAAAAGGAATAGTGCATGGGAAGTTTACCAGTAACTTAGAAAAACAGTATCTTCCTTCCACGAGGGCAAGGTTACATTTAAAATTACAGGACAGTGATCTGAAGGTACATGAGATGATAAGCAATTGCTCCCAGAGTACTGACAGCTCCATCAAAGCTGCACAGACCAACAAATCACAGCATTATGGCAGAATTTGTAGTGACATATTTGACAAATGACTGAGGAGCATGCGTTTAGGTGAAAAGTATGTTACAGCACTGCACCAGAGCACTAGCAACAGCTACCACAAAAAAACTGCTCAATGAAAGAAAAAGCTTGCAAGTTTGTCCTGAAGAAGAGTTTATTCTGCCCTGCATTCTTTATTGTCACTAGGGCTGGTTTAGCACTTAAACACCAGTTCCACATACAGCTGCTCCTGTTTGTTTTAGGAGTCAGTTTTAGAACATTTTGCTTTTGCTCAGTGCTGTTGTCCTGCAAGGATGGACAATTCATGGATTAGACCTTTCAGAATGCAGTAGTCTAACACAAGCCCTCAGTCTTACTGAGGAGTATGACAGTAATCCAGTGCGTAATAACAAAGAAAAAGGACTCCATCAGATCCTACCAAACAGTCTGGCTTCATCATTAGGTGCTGTAATAAAACAGTGATCCACAACAGACAAAGCAAGGTTGCTCTGTGCTCAGATTTCCCCACAGCATCACTTGCCTCTACTAAAGTTCTTGAGAATTTATACATTGGAAACTACATATATCCACAGACTCTTAAGTGAAGGTACTTGGTTTTCAGATAAGATGAGAATCAAAACTTCCATTCATTTAAGTAACAGAAAATCAGGCTATGTTTATTGAGGTCTTCATGTTGACATGCCACTATGATGATTTAAAAATTTAGTCCAACACTTTTATTCAAACCTAACTTTCTGTCTAAGAAAAGGAAATACATAAAAATTGCAATATGAAATACCTGTAAATGGAAAATTTTAAAGATCCAGTCCAAAGCATCCCAGATCTTAAAAGCTTTCCTGGATTGTCACTCAAGATTATTACTTTCTTCCTGGGAATATTGTTAGGTTTCTGTAGCATACATCGTGCACATTATAGGATAACACTATATTATGGCTTCTGAATAATACTTAAGGCATCTAATTTAATTATAACAATTCTTACTTTATTTGTCTGTTTATCTTATCAGTAGGGCCATTCATTTACCTTTCCTGTTCTCTTTTAACAGTAGAATTTCATTATTTTTGTCATAATAATAGGTTATACACTGCACATAACGTCTCAAAACATTCTTTAGTTGCCCAGTGTGGTCTCCTGTGATAGAAAGTACTAGATATGGTCTTTGATTTAAAAAAATCTACAGGACTAAATTTATGAATGTATGAATTAATATTTCTGTGAACTATTCAAAACGGGCTTTTGTGACAGAGGTAGCAAATAGTTAAAAAAGGTAATTGAACCTAGGCAGGTAGACTTATTGTGCTTTAACAATTCTCCCTTTTAAACAGAAGAACCACAACACAGACAAAAGAGATACCTGCAGATTTTAATGCAGGAGATTTAAAATCCATATTTAAATTCAATACTAATTTTCTCTTTTAATATTACACTGTGTACTATGGGACATATAAAATGTATAAACATATCATGGGACTTCAGTCTCTAAAACTGCGATCTCAATTTTTATAGAATAATATCTTAAGAATTTAGTTGAAAAGTCTGAGTTAACTTTAAGGATTTCCAACACCATTTGTATGATTGAGAAATGTCAGGTGGCAATTTAAAAATACTTTTTCTAAATCAACAACACTATTTTTTTCTATTTTTTAAAGAAAAACTTCAAATTTTCCAGCCTCACAGTTTAAAAACAAGCAGTAACTACTGCTTCAGGTAATAGTAGACTTTTTAAAATTTCAAATTCCATTTTTTATCATTGATCAAAATATTGGTCAATGCATATTACTTCATATTAAAAATTGAAAAATGGAAGAAAACTATAACAACTTCTGTTTATTTGAAAAGCTATTTTAGTTGAACAATAGCTTTACCAAGGAAAGTCTGACAGGGTCAAGAATTGATTGACCTCATAAAACTAGCTCACTTGGAAATTTCTGCCATTAATGTTTTTACTGTAAGAGAACACTCATTCACATTGAGCACTTGCACATAATTTAAGGTCACATAAGATGCATTATTACCAACTTTAGAGTAAACATATACTACTAAATAAAATTAACACTCTTAAACAAACCTCCCCACCTGCCAATCCATAAGGAGAAAACTTGCCTTATAGGTTAGCAGGGATCATTTAGAGATATTCAAGTGTAAAGACATCATTAATTCATTTCTAAATTATAAGGAAATAAGCAAGTCTACTATAGCAAGTGTGAAGAAAGCGATTCTTGGACACAGCATAGTCAAAAAAATGCCTTCTCCTCCCCTGTCTTTCACAGTTCTGTACATTGGGATGGGGAGAGGTATTGATCATCCTTTGTCTGAAGTGAGGCTGTCCTCATTCATTATCTTTTCTCCTTTTATTCCCAAAGGCGGCACAGAGTGAAGCCACCAGAATGAGAGCTATGGATCTTGCAAGAAAAGCGGTGCAATAAGCTCTTCTTCAGAGCTACTGAAATTGAAACGCCCAAATGCTCAAACCTTTTTTAGGCCATTTCCAACTTGTGCCAATATTCTTCCATTTTCCTAAGCATGTTCAGGTTAAAGAGATCACGAAGACCAGCAGTCCATTTTTGCATTTCAGTATATCTAGGAGACAAGAACAGCAGCTTCCTTCCCACTCTGTCATACTACATGACTCATACAGCAGTCAGTGTGTACAAGAAAAATCCACTTGTCTATGGGAATATGTAAAAATGGATAATTGTATAAATTCAGTTTTTCCAAGCAGAATATTATTTCATAGACTCTTAAACCTCTTTTAAGATACTGATGTTGTGAGATCACTGAGTGCATACTACACTAAAGCTTCTGATTATTATTGTTGCTTTATTGAAAAAAACGAATATGCAATGCTGCTAAACAGATTTTTTAAAAACTCCTAGACTGAGAGCACATAGAAAGAGTTTCATGTTATAACATTTTCATGGTTGAATAAAACTCTAAAAAGGGTTTTGCAATGGAAACATTAGCTCAAAATTTAGCTATCACACTATTAGTGAAAATTGCTATCCTCCTTTTCTTTGCCTCCCAAAATTTTAATTAGAACTCTACAGATTCTGAATTTTCCAATTGCTAAAATAAAGCATGGCAAACCCCCCCCCTGTGATAGATGCTACAGTGTTTTAGGCTTTTCTTACTAGAAGAAGGGAAAAAACCTACAGAGCTAAAAGCAAGGCAAAAAAGCTACCTAGGTTGTTCTTCCCATCTTTTATCTGTGAAGATGATTGCTCCTATCCAAATGTGTTGCCTTTCATTTGTCACTACTGAATTTCTTATAAGTTTTCCAGATTGCTTTGGGGTTTTTTTTTAGATCATTCAATTATCCTTCATAAAGGATAAAATATCTTATAATAAACGGAGAAGGCTTATGATGCTCATTATGACAGTATATGTTATCCTGGTTTTAGGGCAGGTACTGTCAAAAAATACTTATTCATTGATTCATAACGAACAATATAAGCCTTGTGAGAAAGTGTCAGATCTGGAAGAAAAAAACCATGAAGCTGGCTTAAAAGGAAAAGAGTAGTATACATCAAACATTCATTGCACCTCTAATTAGTATTCATTTCTAGTTTCTCCTAACTACCAAAGGAACATGGCAAATGGAAAAAAATTACAGGAACAGCAATATTTAAAATATAGATGTCACTTACCACACCAAACTCATTATTTTCTTTTTTTCTCAGGCTATAAACAGCATGCCAAGAAAAATAGTTTCTGTGCGTGGTCATGTCTATGCATTAATATATTTTATAATTTTCTGAGGAACCATTTCAATCTAATGCAACAAATGCTAGAGGCAACAGTAGGCTATTTATGATTTTTTTCCAACTGAATTGCTTTACTATATGATTCCAGTAACTGTCAGTTCTATCTAATAGCAGAAGAACTTTTCCATTTATTAAATTCTGCTTATTTCATTAATCTAGTACATGCTTTAGACTACCTCTTAGTGTTACAGTTTGTCTTTCCCCCACAGATCATTCTGAGACATCTAATAGGAAACTACAAATCAAACTTACTCCACTATTCACCCTAAGTCTTTAACCAACTGAATCCATTAGTTACTTCATGGAGGCATTTCAAATGGTTGGCATTTCATTTAAATAGGCTACTAAGTTCACTTTTACAAAGTTTCACAGAGTAATTTTACTAAGATTTATTCAGAAGTGAAGTCCTGTCTCATGTCACCCTCTATCAACACACCCTTGCACTCTGCATGGCCTCTTCTCCTCAGTACTGCAGCAGTTCTCTTGGGGATCAGGAGAGCACCAAAAATGAGAAAGCCACTCAGAAATATGACAGAAATCCCCAGTAAAATGTACTGGTGGTCTGCAAACAAACAGAATACCATCATTTGGAGAACCCTGAACTGCATATTTTGGCATCACAGGTTTATCTTAAGTTTTCAGTATGGCACATTTCTTCAACTAGTTGCAAGCTTCTGTTACCCCAAACTCAGTTGGTGTTGGAGGACTCCAATGAAGAGCCAGCATAAATTTTAGGATAACATATTTATGCCATAAACACAATCCTGATGTTTCTGCAGTCTACCTTGCTTATATTCTCAGCCTCAAGCCATGTTTACATTCCAAGGTTTTGTTTGCATATCTAGATGAACAGTGACGTGACAAATGGAGAGTCTGTAATAAGGATATAAGAACAATTAAGTCGCAACAGTTCTTTCAAGAAAACTCATATTGCTGACACAAAATATACCCATGAGGGATCCAGAATATGCTTATTAGTAAAAAAACAGTTTTCACTACAGTATTTGTGTCCTTGCTAGGAATACTTTCCAAATCTAATTTGCACTTGCCAAGTTGCTTGCTTTCTTTTGCCTCTATGTGGATTTCTGTTTCTGCAGAAATGTGAGCACTAAAAATGTAAGCCTGCAAATTTTGCATTATATGAATAAAGAAATTGTAAGTGTGTTAAGAGGTAAGAATGATCTACTTCACAGGAAATCTATATACAAATGTTGGTGAGGAAAAGGAAAACAAAATCAAAGACAATATGTTCATTAATTTAAAATAGTTAACTACTAGTTAGGATTGTTATTAGTTGTTAAGTGCAAGATTAAGTAGAGATAATGACATAATCATAACTTCACTGACAGAAATTGGATTTGTTAATCAAACTAGACTCAAGAAGTAGACACATTAATAGTTAAGTGTAGATTTGGCAGAAGAAATATATATCTGTAACTAAAACAATATATATAAATTATAAAGAATATTAGGTGGGTGCAGCTGTCCCTGGGGTGATATTGACTACTCTGAGTATAGCTGAGAACTATATGTGATGGAAGGCTTCCTTTCTTCTCACCTGCCTGAGTCAGCGTGTAAGCATGTACTGCTGCACTTCGTTGTTCTGTAGCTGCCCAGGACGAATCGGCTGGGATAATTTGGAATCCTGATTGTATGTAAGACCAACTGGCTAGGAAGACAGGTTCCTAAGAGGGAAAGAAGGAACACAGGAGTATGTAAAAAAACAATGGGGATCTTGTAGTCATTCATATCTATATCTATATCTATCTATATCTATATCTATATATCATCTATATCTATATCTCAAAACATATCCCCAGTTGTCTGCCACACTAGCAAACTATTGCCACCTCTGCTGACAGCCTCCATCCCTGCTTCTGATTCTTCTTCTCATTAATACGTGGCAACTTGTGATTTCCTCACTTAAGCTTAAGCCTCTATAGCATATGTCATTTTGTAGAGGGAAATCTATGGTAGTGATTCGAAAAGCATCTACTATTTTGAAAGACTTTCACAGGTCTTTTCATGTTAAAGGCAAAAGGGTTATCTCTGGAACTGGTAAAATCATTCAAAACAGCGGAAGTCTCAGGCTAGCTGTCAAATGGCTTGGAGTAAACACAGACAGACAGTTTTAATTGGAAAAGCTAGATTCTCCACACAAGTTTGAATAATGCCTCTCTCTTAAGGGGCGGGGGTGGGGGGGAAAGCTTGTTTGTAAAACTATCTGTTATACAAGTCTGGGATGGTAGAAATACAAGAGTGCTTCCAGAGACTTCATTCAGTTTGGCTTTGATTTAGCTAATCTCTACAGAGGCCTGCAAAGCCAAATAAACAAGCCGTAAAAATGATTAAATAGTTCAAATATCACACAAGGCGGACACTCTCAATCAGCATCTATTTTGTCCAGTTAGCCAACCAACTTAATTTTTTCAGTCAAAACTGAGGGGATCACACCTGATGATGGTTAATTCTACTTCTACCTCTAAAATGTTACAGTGTTTCAGGCTTTAATAAATTAATTTTTAATTATCAGTGTGGTATGGCATACTTCAGAATACATATACACATATATACAGTCTAGTACAGAATAAGAGGACCTCATGCAACAACACCCTCACAACTCTTCACATACTTTTTTATTGAAGTTCATTGATGCAGGAGAGGAAATAAATGTTTACCAGATTCAGTCATTAGTTACTGCTGAAAATGAAATATTCTTCTTGAAAACTACTGTCTTGCAGATTATAATATTAGCTGAAAGTATTAGGTATATTCTGATGTTTCAAATTTAGGGTATCCACTTATTAAAAGGATTGGTGGTTAAGGCATGGCACGTTTACTACTGCAGGAAATGGTAAATACCCTTTAAAAAAGAAAAAAAAAAAAGAAAAAAAAAGAAAGCCTACAACACCATATTTTAAATACCTGCATAGGCTTTGGCAAAAATCTATCTTAAAAAAGAGCAAAAGTTATCAAATTTTTCTCCTTCAGCTTGAAAATATATTAGCAAAATCAGACACAGGTGTCATGGTTTAACCCCAGCCAGCAACTAAGCACCACGCAGCTGCTCACTCACTCCCCCCCACCCAGTGGGATGGGGGAGAA
>JANHGO010000020.1:19632653-19674586 GCA_024606505.1 Aquila spilogaster | reverse complement strand
GGGCTCTTTTGATTCATTAATTCTACTGGTCTGTAAAGATGTTCCTTGAGGACTACGCTCTTTTAATGACAGCAGCTTTGACAACCATGATACAAAACTATCATCCTCATTCCTGGCACAGAGCGACAGGCATAGACTGATGTCATCCTTAAAGTAAAGACAGATAACCCTTAAAAAAATGCAATCAGCTGCTTTTTACGTCAGACTTGTGCATTACTAAGCAACAAGGATTATGAGGTACCTAAGAGTCTCATAAAACAAATGAATAGTATATTAATAGATTTATAAAGCGGTAATAGCACAAACTTTCTCTTTGTAATTTAAATGAAACAGAATAGTTGTATGCTTCCCATGCACAGTAGCAAAAGACAAATACACATTGAAACTTGGAAACTTTCTGAATGTAGTTTTGGGTTTCAATTAACATGAAGGTGACCCAAAAAAGATCCTTTATGTTTGCGTTTTATGGAAGCAACTTAACTGTATACAGTGAGCAATAAAAAATACTAGATATGGTTGGTAAAGAATACAGCTTATTGCAGAATTCTAAGCAGTGAAGTTCAACAGCTTGAATTCTCTTCACAAACTCCAGAAACCAAAGAGGGTGTCTTCTTTATTTTCTTACTTTCAAAGAAGATAAAAATAGTCAGGACTTGTCTTTAGCATGATAGAACACAAGCCAGGCACATTAACTGATTTGGCTCAGGTACACAGATGCTGCTAAAAACTAAACATATTCACTAGGCAGTAGCGGGTGCATCCAATTGTTCCATTCAGAGTCGGTTCAATACAGTTTCTAGACAGAAAACTTCAGATAAAATGTACTCTACTGAAAACATCCCTCTGTGCATCAGGACAAATATCTTACAAAGATGTTATCACATAATCTGCAGTATATTCTAGGAAGAATACTTTGAAAAGTGTAAGCAACAGTAGATTCAAATTAAGATGCTTTTTTTTCATTGCAACTTCATGTATCATAAGCACGTGTTTTCGTACAAATATCATCATATCACTACAGTTCAAATTCATGTCTTTCAACAAGACCAGATATTGAGACCTACTATCAAAATATACTGACTTTAAATGGACCTCTGCCACTTCACACAGGAAGAGAATATACATTGCCAGTTTTCTATCATTGCTCAGCTATATTAATACCCATCTATTCCTTTTGGTTTAGCAAATGCTTGGTGTTCTGAGATAGGTTTTGCACATGCTTAAGGAAAGTAAGAGCTGGAAGCTGTGTTGAAGCACAAGAGATCAAAAAGTGAATTCAAACTATGAATGCTCTGCTCAATCACGTTGTCAATTTTGGCTTTTAATGTAAGTGTGCACCTAAAAAAAGATGTATCACTTAGCTATGGCAACTTTAGAGTTTTTAGAAAGGAGTTTAAATTACATGTATGGTTCAGCTCTTAACCTAAAGGTTAGGGAGGTGAAAATTTTTTGAATACAGCAAACTAGGAAATATTTTGCCTTTGATGTTACCCATGCTATTCACCTCCAGAATCAATGTCACTGTTCAGAGACTAGCTATTGATCAGATGCGTAGCAAAGAGGATGGTTTAGGAATCATCTGTCAAATAAGAATGTTGTAAGATGTAGGTGCAGGGCAGGGCAGGCCAGTGATGAAAATCAATCCACAGAAAGAGTATGATGAGGAAAGTCAGTTTCCTACATAAGTAAAAGGGTGGTCTAGCCTCTCTGTACAAGAAATTGCTACCCACAGTAGCCGAAAAAATGAGGACAAGTCTCAGGGAGAAGGTTCAGGAGTCTTATAAAAACATGAAGTAACACTTGCATTTATAATTAAGGCAAACAGTCTGCAATGTTACAGTCTGAATTCTTAGGAAAGTGCTGAAAATCTTCCAACTGTGAAACAGAATGCAATGTATAAACAAGCAGTTTGTAAAACATTTTAGAAATTCAAGTAGTGATATAATACTTATTATCATTCATGCAACACAAGCAAGTACTAATGGCAAGTACTACCATGAGGCATGACTTTTTATTAGCACAATTTTCTTCTTGATGCTACCATTATGGTTTTCTTATACTGACAAATGATTGCTGCCCATTCCTACACCTGTTACCCTCTCCCTTTGACAAACTATGCTTTGCTTCTGCTCTCTAAAAAAAAAAAAGGAAAAAAATAAACAAAATAGACCTATTTTATTTATCTTATTCATTTATGTCATGGTCATATGTGTTTATGTATATTTGAATTAGTCTCTTATTTATATGTATTTATGCAACTAAGAGCAGTAAGCTTTCTCTTTTTCTTTTTGTTAAAGTAGGGCAACTCCACTTACAGATAATTGCTAACCAGCTAAATTCCCGACTTACACAGTTGCAGGACATGACTCATCACAATACACGTTTATGGAGATTTTCTTGCAGAGAAAGAAGTTTGCCACAGTGCTGACCAGACTATTTTGCATGAAAATATTACTGATGAAAAACATCACATTTTTCAATTAGAGCATGAGACAGCGTGCAGAGATTTTAAATTAAATAATGAAAATAGTTGAGGCAGCAGTTTAAAATTTTTATTCTGTAAAAATGAACAATTTATTTGTAGCATATGAAGAATGCTGACATTTCCATTTTGGATAATAAAATAGCATAACAATTTCATTCCGTAAAAGCTACAAAAAAATCTTCAAATGAAAATAGGGTAATGTTTATTTTCATCATCAGCACGTAGCATTTCTTTCTTTCTGAAGGCAGAAAAAATTACAAAAATCTAATTTTTTGGGCAACAGATCATTAAACTGATATAGCAATTTTTTTTCCACTTTTTTTTCTTCATGTGTCTCTACTTATGGAAAACATTTTTATGGAATTAATTAGTGGTCTACTGAAGGATTTGCTATGTCATTATTAACTAAAGAATCTTTCTGAAATGCACTAATGTTGCTGATGCGTAAAAAAAAAAAACAACCATTCAAATATTTATATCCACTGAAAAACATTATACTGGAAACCCCAAATTTCTTCTTCTACTTTGTGAAGGGAAAGGAAGCTCATGGAAAAAGACAACAAAAAGAAAAATAGTTTACCCTTTATGCCTGAAATCAATAGGTTAATCAAAAGAATCTTAAATTACTTGACATTGGAATGCCCTACAGAAATGAACCACTTTAAGATCTATACTATCTTCACAAAGGGCAAGATAACCTTAGATTGGGCATTAGATGTAGTGCACACAAAATTGATCATTTCTCTTAAAACAAAATGTACTTAGGCTAAACAAATGGAAACCTATTGCAAAAAAGACAGTGAAATATGGCTCTACAAAAACAATCTTTTTAACATTGAAATCAATGAACGAAACACTGGATATAACTTTCCTAAAATATTTCCAAAAAAAAAAAAAATCAAAAAGAATGTCATCACACTGGTTTCTAAAAGGAAAAAAAAAGCAATAAAATTAAAAGAGTAAGGACTTCAATCTGAAGAAACTTGTTTTGCTATTGTTTTTATTTGTTTTCAGAAAAACAGTAATGGAAAACCATCAACAATTTTCCTCTCATCTTGCAGCAAACAAGGCATTAATGAATCCTAGAAAACTCTGAAGTTGATAACCTGTGCACCAAATTGTATCAGAGCAAGACAAGACACTGTGATTTTAAGACTGTATTACAAACTTAGTTCAAGAGATGACAATTTGATATACCAGAGAGGTGTATAGCCCAAAGTCCCTCTGATTTGCAGTAGTACACAGAAAATTCTGTCAACCTGCGCATTACTTCTGAAAGAAGGTCTCTGTCTTGTATATTGTAGGCGCTACACAAAGAAACAACAATCTATTGTGTTGTTGAAAGTTGCTTGTTATTAGTTTGGATACTGAACACATATGCATAAGCATGCATACATGACGCTTTCATGCCCAAGCTTGTGTCAATCTCCATCTATTCTGATGTGTCACACAGTTTGTTTACAACTAAGGCATGGAAGTCAACAGTACAATTGTGTTCTAAGTCACCTAGGCATAAGTCAGAAGGTATCTTAAGCAGACATCCTGTTTCAGTCAGGTAAAATCTGATAATGAAGGAGCCAATTCTGTTGCCTAAATCTAAGCAATAAGCATTGCACAGCTGATGGATGTGACATGATACACAGAAGATCATGCCTTTTCTTAGCAGCTGCAAGACTGGAAATGCAGCCTAGTAAAACAGCACTAGTTGCTTCAGCTCAGACCACAGCATCATGCCCAAGGAGTACAAAAAACTTTCCAACCTTAACATAAAAGGGTCTTAAAGAAGTTCCATTTTTATTACCAATGCATATCCACTTCAGAGTGTCAGGACAAACAGTGATAGTATCAACTATGTACGATATATTTCACACAAATTAGGTATTGAGTAAATGATGTAGAGGTGTAACAGAACTAATTTGAAAGCAACCAAAAAATGTTATAAGTTGTACGGTCGTATAGTTTGATAGTACACCAACAGAGATGAAAAACAGTTACAGATATTGCACATGCATGACAGATGTTAAGTTTTCCAGAGGAGTGTTGTCTTGTTATGATGTTTGCAGTTTTTCAGGTGTGAGATTTCAATATAACACTTTTTTCTCAGCCTCCTACATTCCCTTTTTCAATACCAACAGTTTCTCTCAGGGAAAGAGGATGAAGATGAGGAAGAGATTTCAAGCAGTAATATATGTATATTGAAATATTTCACGGACAAAATTGAGAACATATCAGAAAGGACAGATAAAAAACAGAGCACAATTCTGCCTTTCGAACTCCTAGAGCAAATACTTCGCTCTGGGGAGGTGTTTGAAGCAAAAACCCAGAGAAAAATGAACTTTGGTAAGTACATGCAAATTCACAGCAGGCAAAGATATAAGCAAGCTGAAGGTGCATGAGAAGTGAGAAAATTCCAGAAGTCTAGCATCAATTCATTTACAAGAAAATTGCCTGCTACTTTACTAAGCTTCTACCACTTTCAGAATTCTCAACATGAGTTTGCAAGACTAACTTGTAAAAAATTATTTGCCGTTATACTAGCTTAGCCTAGCTGTCTGCCACTAGAAGAGCATATCTGCCTTCATAGTACTTAACAGAAAAAAATTGAAGAGAACCAAACACCATCTATTCTAAAATGATGTAGAGAATGCTTTTCATATATATCAGTATCTGCTATTGAGGAGTGATCAATACTCACGTGGTGAATGTTATTTATTTAAAAAGTAATTTATAAAAGAAAAATCCTCTATATTACAGTATAAGAGAACAGTGCAATTATCAGAAAATAATTAGACTATAAGAACCTGGAATTGCTGGTAACATGCAACTGTGGCTTAAAATGGAGTATCATTGCAATACAGATGTACGATTGTTGCAGGTACTTAGCATCATCAATGTTTATTCAACTTTTTCATTGATTTTGTCCTCTGTTTTTATTTATTTATGATCATATTGTGATCCAGAAATCTGAAATAATGAGCTAACCACAAGTATGAATTTATTGTTATGAAACGCAATGAAGTTATTTTCCTTGCTTTATAATCATAAAATCACCAAGATTGGAAAAGACCTCTAAGATCATCCAAGTCCAACCGTCCACCTATCACCAATATTTCCCACTAAACCATGTCCCTCAGTACAACATCTAAACACTTCTTGAACACCTCTAAGGATGGTGACTCCACTACCTCCCTGGGGTGGTTTTTTTTTTTTCTTTTAATCAGCCTTATAACGGCATTTTGGTACAAGGCCTAAAAACTAACGTTTAGCAATTACTGACTGATTAAATGGCCGAATTTTAGTTAGTTTGTATCCCTATATTTTTCAAAAATGTCAGTGCTTTGAATTATTTTTAAATGTCCTGACATTAGACACCAAGATGGGAGTTCAGTACTACTTTTCAAAATTTAAACACTGGCAAACGTTTCTTTAGTGTGTGCACTAAGGAAGGCTGGTAGAATTCACTAAGTAAGCAATAGACAAAATCAATATCTCACAATTGTTGGCAAAAACAATACCGAATTTTAGCAGATGAGCACTGCAGATGCAGTTGTCACAGCTAAAAATAATTGTAAGTAGAACTTAAGCTTTTTGTGAGGTCTGAAGACCCATAACTACTTGGCTTCTGCATAATCTGGGCATCAAGCATCCTTAGGGGGTCTAACAATTGTAGCTGTTGTGTCTAGCACGTTACCTTTGAATTCACAAATCTAATAAGTGCATTTTCTGTCTTATCTGTCATTGTAACAATGAGGTTGGCTGCTATGAGATCAGATCTCATTTTCCTTAAGACAGCTGGCTGTTGTCTTAAAAACTGAGCTGCCTTCTCTTCAAAGGCCACTTCTTATTTTGATGATTGTTTAGCATCCCATCCTCTTCAAACAACTTTTTGAAGAAATTAAACATTTCATAAATTAAAAAAAGGTGCAAAAAACATGTATGAAGATTAATGGGACCCCCCCATGATCTTCTGTCAGTTGCTTTATATGGAGCTTGACAGATAGCTCAGTTGTTCCTGTAGGAAAACAGAGGATTTTTCTTTGTTTCCGTAATCTTGAAAACAATAGAATAGTAAGGGCAACAGCATCCCACGCAGCAGGAAATTAAAGGACCTAAAACCATGGCAACTTTAAAGTACTCTGATAATGTCAGGGAAATTTAGCTGGAAAAAGTAACTGAAAAACATCAACAAGTAACTCATGTTTATACTGTACTTCAAAAATTAGGTAAGTGCATGGATCTACTTCACAACGCAACAGAATGTAATACTGTACCTCATTATGACAATGTTAGTACACATGAGAAGCTTTGCTCATTAATTAAAAATAACATGAAATTGTTTGATTTTGTGTATTCTATATTGCAGACACAGAGCTCTCATTGCAATGACATTCTTGTTTCATATTTATCTTCCCAATTTCAATTACCATAATTACATTTTTGTACTGAAGCATCAGTATCTGCATTCTACTAACTTTCAATAGCAATAATCTAAAAAACAAATAGCTTAGCTTACTATTTGACATCCAAAAATATCATGAAGGCCCAGTGTCATGTGAAGTCTCTCGAAATTAGTTCAGTCTAAAGAGAAAATCTGCTGGTACTCTGGGGTTGAAGAAATGGTGTTTGCTGCATTTTATGAAGACCTAGGTTAAATTTTAAATGTATTTCTACCACAATGCAAATTTGAGAAACTTCTACAGCTGAATTATTTCCATCATTTCCATTTCTTAAACAAACAAAATCAACAAGTATGAAAAGGCAAGACCATAAGTTGTTAATATGAAATAACACAGAAAATATAAAATTATGGGGAAAAAAATATCAATTTGGGGATATGTAGAGTACAAATTAATCAGCTGCATCTGCACAGATGATGAAACTACTCCTACTGTATTTGTTGCAGTAAATCTTCATACTTATTTCTACTAGGCTGAGACAGTGAACACTATATAGCAAAGCCCTCATCAGTCAATCAATGTAAGTGACTCCAATCGTAAGTTATGGAAAGAACAACTATAAAGACTACAGCCTTTATCACAGTTCATTCAGTACCACTTGTGGTATGTACTTAAAGCTGATTATTAGTCCAATATTGCTACTGATTTTGACAAGAGCAAGGTTGCACTTAAACACAGAAATCTAGTTGTTTATCTTTACAACTTAGTATGTACGTTACTCTGAAAGTAATATCTCCCATTTATTTCCATGGAAACTACCACAGATACTAATAGCACTATTTGATAGAGCAAATTCTCAGCTACAAACCACTAACTTGTTTATAACACAGACACCACTATTAACTATATATTTTTGCTGATGATGAACAAAAGCCTGCATGCCATGCTCATAAAAATCTGCACCAGCTGGTGTGACTGTTTCATAGTTGCTATGACATCACCATTACTAGAAAAATATTACCTACACAGACTATCTTTCATTAGCCTGAACAGACGGAAGACACAAGGTACCAAATCTAAAATATAACCTAGGTGTGGTAGGACAGTCCAGCCAAGCTTGGCAATGTACTCCATTTCTTCAAATTGGTATGGTGCCTGGTGTTATCATATTGAAAGAGAAAGGTTGTCTTCTCTGGCCAGATTCTTCAGCTTAGTCAGTGCTGCAATGTAGTGGTCAGAGCTGAGGGTTTGTGCAGGTTGCAAGAAATCAAGAAGGACCACCTCTTTCCTATCCTGAAGGACAGTGAACATCACTTTACCTGCTGAAGGCTGTGTCTTGAACTTCTTATTTGGTGGGAATTCACACGTTGCCACTCCATGGACTGCTATTTTGACTCTGACTTGTAGTGGTGACATCAGGTCTCATCATCAGTGATGGTACAATCCAGAAGACTGTCATCTTCAGCCTTGTACTGGTTCAATAGGTCCTGACAAGCTTGCATATGTTGTTCTGTTCCTGCATAAGCATTTGTGGAAAACAACTGGGGCAAACTTTGAGATATTCCACCATCCCCACCGTCATTTCCAACGCATTGAAGCTGATATTCAACTCCATACATGGTCCTCTGGTCTTAATTCTGATTTGCACAGATAAGCTGATTGAGATGCCCTTCATTTCGTGGTGTGACAGCTGTGCACAGCCATTCAGAATATGGCTTGTCTTTCATGTCGCCGTTGCCACTGATGAAGTGCACCACCCACTGCATCACTGTGTTCACATCCTCTATTTGGTCTCCATAAACATTCAGTAAGCATCAATGAAGGTCAATGGATGCTATTTTTTTCTGCACAGTGGAATTCAGTTCCACACCTTTTCTTTTTATGCACTTCTGTGTTATATGCCATTTTGTCAGACTGCCCCTATGCTGCCATCTGTCCCATGGCAACAAAATTTAGTGGAATACTGGCAGGAAGGTTCAGCCCTTATTGCTGTACTGCTAACATTCTTGAACACCTTGTTATTTTTTTCTTCACATCTAATGAACTTTTTTTTCAAAATGATACTTGTCTGGCTATCTTCAATTTTAACATTCCTTACTTTTCTGGCCACACCTTGTTAGTCACTAAAATGTGGAAGCACTTCAATTCTAATCTTCGGCTTTATTTCATGTTTGTAGGAAGTCTAGCTGCAGTACTGAACAATCAGTACTGCTGTTGTCATAACACCACAAGCCCCAGCTGCAGAAAGTGATCTTGTTTTTCAGTGGTACTCATGCTCTTGGACTGACTAATAGTAAAACTGGCAATAATCCAGTGTGTGTATGTAAGTGACATTTGTTTTACACTACTATAATGCCACTGATTCCAACATCACAGTTACCTCTAATTTGCACCGCCATAAATCAAACTGCAATCACAGTCTCAGGGTACCTGTGAGCCAAATGCTGACATTTCTGCATAATTACTGTCGCAAATTGAACGGCAGTTCATGTCCTTTCAATTTTTTAGAGTTCTTTGTGTTGTAGTTTCCATTTGCTCGGATTTACCTACCTAATTACCTTTCAGTGGTGGCAACAGCATACATGCTATCAAGTCAGCATTTGTTCTGTCAGTTACAGCAATTGCATGTGTTATTGAGATCTGAAACAACCATCAGGATCGAAAATTAAAATAAAAAAAAGCAAAAAAGAACTACAAAAAAAAAAGAGAAATAAATAGAAAAAAACAGTGTAAAAATACCAGTTCATGAACTGAGTTTTTCATATTTTTCTTTCTTCTCCCAAAAATAGTATCAAAGGTGTAAGAATAAAAAGCATATCAAGTGAAACAACAAATGTAACAAAAAAAATAAAGTGAAATGCTTCAAAATGACTTAAAGATCTCATTTGTAAGTGAAGAAAGCAGCAGCAGAAGGGGCATTTTAACTGTAACTGATTTCCACAGCCATCTATGAGATAATTCCACAGAAAATGTTGCTGTTTGCATTTTCCCATCCTTAAGGCATGTATGACTCACTAGGATATGAGAATTCCACAAAGTTAGTACAGAATTGAACTAAAAATACATATATAATTATTTTCAGGGGTGTATTTTCATTTTTAAGAAATTCAAGTAAGTCTAGATACTCTCAGTGTTATGGCAGGTCCTTTTAGAGGAGCTTTAATTTAAAACACTTTAAATTAAAGCTTCTGCTGACAGTGAACTGGTCAGGGCAATATGAAACTCATTACAAGCTATTTTATACTGCTAAGCTCTGCGCTGTGGGTAGACTGTTATAGTCACCTCAGTTGAGAATTCATACTTTACATTGTATCTCTTAACAAGTAGTTTATGTTTTAGGATTACCATTGGAATACCATCACATTCAAGGCTGCCAATATGTAATCCTGATTAATTTTTGGTGTTTTTTAAAAGCTGCACCAGATCAAAAATGATCAGTAGAAATCAATATAAAAAGATTGCTTTTCTGGATTTAAAGTCATACATGAGCATGGAATGTAAATGTCAGCATTATTAAGAATTCTGTTTCCACAAATTTAATATAATTTGATGAAAAATAATAAAAGGGACACAGAAATAAAGTAAACATTTTTTCCCTAGCAGAGCAAGACACCAAATTGTCCTAGCAGCAGAATGGGATGCAGTCATTTTTGCTTTGTTTCTTTTAGTTATTACATAAGTGGAAGAACTGTGTATTACAGAAACCCTTATCTCGCACTCTGCTAAATGCAAAAATGGGATTTCAGCACTTAAAAAGGTAGTAAGAAAAGAAACCTGGCTCTTCAACCCAAAACCAGCATTGCAAATCCTTGTTCAGCTGCCACTTAATTCTAGAGATACCTAAATTGGCTACCACAAAAAACACGCTAAAATATCATCTGACACATAAAATTCTACTTACAGGTATTCTTGGTAACCTTTAAATATTGATGTGGCCAAATAACCCAATGCTTAAGGTCAGTCAGGTGCTATTTAACTTGTCACACTGAATTGCTCAAAAATTCCTAAATAACTCAAATCTTTATTGGAAATAGATGGCGTATGGAGTGAGAGTAGTAAGGAAAGTCTCTGAAGCAGGAAAAAATAATGCATACTAGATTGCTGGATAGTAATAACCAAACAGATTTCACAGACAAACCTGAGATGTTCTTTAAAAATAGCAACAATTTTTCTCTCATAAAGAAGATCTGCCACAAAATAATATCAAGATGTATTTCTGAAAGCATACACATACAGAAGTCAAATATATATGAATGCTATACCAGAATAACATTAGGAAAAATAATAGGCATATAACTAAAAGGAATAAACAACAATCAGAACAAATGAACCCAGGGCCACATTCTCATGTGAAATTGTTATAGATCAAGTCAGACATCTGCCATTGGGTGCCAGGGCATTGAAAACACCTTATTCTGTCTAGCTTTATTCTTCATCTCTCCCTGTATGGTCTCTTTGGGTCTCTTAGTAGAGCTGCTTTCCATACTGCTGCTTCTAGATGTGAGTGGACTAAAGATATCAGTTGCCTGTGATTGCACAGGCTAGCACTTAATTATCTAGGGGTAGCAGAGTCAATCATTCTATAAAATTTCAAGTGTAGACTGCTAATTTACTTGCCAACTGATTTAAGTGGAAAGAAGTATATGCACAAAACTCTTTAAATTGTGTCTGTGATATTTTCTCCATTGATACTTCCAACTCTAAAGATTCTATGATTCTATGATATATAAAAGGCAGTAAAAAGCGATCATACAAATAATTTATGTGCATTTGAATATTGGCACATGTGGAGGGAGGAGCATATTTATAATCAATTTTATTTCAAAAAGAGACTTTTCTAAAGGACAATGTTTTCATAGCATATGTGAAAGGCCAATAAATCCTCACTGCATCATCTTTACTTTGGATCATCATCATGGAGTCAATACAGAGCAGAAGGATAGGAAGAAGACATGATGACACTCCCCATTGTGGCAAAAAGACTGAGATAAGGAACTGATAATCTTGCAACTGTTCTTTGGAGCCTGTTGGACAAGCACTACTGGTCAATCAAAAAAAAAAAATCTACATATTACCACAACTTTTGTTGTGATTTCTGAAAATTAACATTACTTCACTATTCTGAAGAAACTCCATAGCTGCTGATTTACTTTTAAGTGGATTTTTCAAATATATTAATAGAGACAAATATAGAATCTACTCAACGTTAAGTGATTGATTTTTCTTCTTTATTCATTTGTAAGAGCCAAGCAAGTATTATAGTATCAGGTGTTTCAATCAGCTTAAATCCTTCCTACCTCATGGGAAAAATCCACAAATACTAATAAGAAACTAGTGAAGAGACTGATCAGCATAGAATATACACTTGTTTATTACACATAAATACATCACAGTTTAAAATCTCAAGGACATAATCAACATGAAGAGAGTTTCTGGGGAAAAGATTTGGAAAATTCATACTGACTTTCACCTTCAGTGAAACACAGTAACATTTATTAGCCTGAGCAAATTTACACAGTGTTGCTATTTGTGAAGCTAGGGCTTTAAAGGAATTCACTAGAGAGGATTGCATCTAGGTCAGTATATTTCATACAACTTCTTAAAAAATAAATAACATGAATAATAAGCTATCAAGACAGATTTCCGTGCTTGAAGTAACATAAACTGCATATAAAATCCAAGATTCTGGAATCAGCCTTAGAGTAGAAAAGACAGAATGACTCTCTAATACTTGCCAATTAACAACAATTCAAGTTACTTTTAGTTGGAAACATTTTGCTCATTCTTTTTTATAACACAGATGATGCAGGTATAACAAACACACGTACGATGAAAATGGTGCATTTGTCCCACTCTCCCATAATTGAAACAGTATGAATAAGCAATCAAATCTTCCTCTAAAGGATTGTAATCCCTACTTTCCTACAAGACACAATGAATTTGCACTGTTGTATTCATTTTCAACATATTGAAGACTGGGCTACATTTGAGAAGCGAAACGGGGGAGTAAGCTGTAATATTGACTGCGGAACAGTAACTAGAAAAGGAAACTTTTCCATTGAATTCTCAACTCAGAAATTCCGGGCAAAAATACATCTGCCCCTCACAAATTCCTAACCATTGCCTCTAACAGGTATGGAAAAAGCACCCTGGGAAAACGCTGGAGTCCTGAAGAGGAGATAGCACCTCAAAGGAACCTACAATTGCAAAAGTTTATTGTTTGATATTGTGACTACGCATGGACTTCAAAACAGGAGGAAACCGCTGTTGATGCAGGAGGATGTGGAATAATAAAAGTAAACCAATCAAAAGATTGCTTTATAGATAAGGACCTCTAAAGCCAGCAGAAAACAAAAAAGGGGGTAAAACAAAGAGAAATAAATAGTGAACCAATATTATAAAAAAAAAAAAAAAGAAACAGGTAATGTTGAAATCGGTCAGGAGGATAATGAACAAAAGAGAAGGTATTTAAATGATACCTGAAAAACGACCAAAGATCATGTATTTAAGGGAAAGGTCTGTCACAGAACAGGAACAGAACATTAGCAGTAGTTATCACAATAGACTACTTAAAGAAAGAAACAGCTTGCACGTTTGTGCTGAAGAAGAAACGATTCAACCCTGCTTTCTTTATGCTCACTAGAACTGGTTTAGAATACGAACTGTTGTGCATAAGGCTGCTACTTCATTTTACTTTTAGTTTTTCAATAAGTCAGGTTTTAGAACATTTTTCTGTTGCTCAGGGTTGTCGTCCTGCAAGGATGGAAAATTCATGGCGTAGACTTTTCAGAACGCAGTAGCATAACACAAGCTCTCGGTCTCACTGAGGAGGGTGACAGTAATCCAGTGCGTAATAACAAAGAAAAAAGGCTCTATGAGATCCTACAAAACAGTTTGGCTTCATCATCAAATGCTGTAATAAAACAATGACCCACAACAGACAATGCATGGTTGCTCTGCACTCAGATTTCCCCACAGCTTCAATCACTTCTAAAAGATACACCGAGTGAACTTAAACATCTGAAACAACACGTATCCACAGACACTTAGGAGAAGGTACTGAGTTTTTCACTTATGAGGAGAATCAAAACTTCTATTCACAATAGTAGCAAAAAACAAGGCTGCATTTATTTAGGTCTTCATGTTTACATTAAATGCTATTTAACTATGTTTTCAAATATTAGTTCAACAACCTTATTTAGACCTAGCTTTCTGTCTAAGAAAATACTAAAACTGCATTATCAAATATCTGTTAACCAGGAAATTTTAAAGCCTCAGTCCAAAACATCTCAGATATTGAAAGCTTTCCCGGATTGTCAGTGAAGATTATCACTTTCTTCCTGAGAGTATTCTTAGCTTTCTGTTGCATACACTACGCACATAATAGGATAAAACTATACTATGAGCTTCTGAATGATCCTTAAGCTATCAACTTTCTTTCTTTGTCAGTTTATCTTATCAGTAGGACCATTAATTTACCTTTCCTGTACACTTCTAAAAATAGAACTCTGTTATTCATGTCAAAATAACAGCTATGCACAGAACAGCTTCAGACACTATAGCTGCTCTGATAAATACTCTCTGTGATTTGCTGTGACAAAAAGTATTAGATGAAGTCCTTGATTTAAAAAAAAACAAAAAACCTACAGGACTAAATTCAAATGTATGAATTAACATTTCTGTACACTATTCAAAATGGGTTGCTGTGATAGACAGAAAATTCAAGTGGGTTTCACAGCCTTAAGAAAATTCTGAGAGCTTGTCTTGCAAACGCTATCAGTCATTTGAACTTTCCTGTAAAGACCTTGTCCCAGGAACTGTGAAACTTCATCCTGTAATGTGCAACTGCATCTACCATCCCGGACAACTTGCTTCTTTTAGTGAGTATCTCAGGCTCATCTTAAAGTTCAATTTTCAGGTAAAAAAAAAGATAATTGAACCTAAGTAAGCGCTTCCATTGGACTTAAACAAAATATACCTTTTAAGCAGAAGAATCGCTATACAAACAAAAGGGACACCTTCAGGTTTAAATGCAGTGGATTTGGTGAGTTTTCATAACTAAATTAAATATAAAATTCTCTCTCTCTGAATATTATATGGCAGATTATGGCACATAAAAACATAAATGCATATTAAAATATATAAAAATATAATGGGATTTCAGGCTGTAAAACTGAGATCTCAGTGCTTAATAGAAATACATCTCAAAATAAGTTGAAAAAACAGAGTAAATATTATTGATTTTTGATACCATTTAGATGATTGAGAAATGGTAAGCTGACTGAGAAATGTCAGATGGAATTTTTAAAATAGTTTTTTTTAAATTAGCATTACTTTTTCCTATTTTTCTTAAACAAAAACCATAAAACTTTCCAGTTACGCAGTTTAAAAAGCAAGCAATAGCTACTGCTTTTAATTTGCAACTCCATTTTTTATCATTGATCAAAAATATCAGTCAAGGCATATTTTATGCCTTTATAAGGCACATGTTTATTTGAAAAGCTATTGTAGTTGAATGATAGGTATATCAAGCAAAGTCTGATGGAGTCAAAAATTTACTGACCTCATGACTAGCTCCCAAGGAAACTTCTGCTATTAATGTTTTTACTGCAATCATTCAGATTGAGCATCTTCAGATAATTTAAGTTCAGATAATATACAATATTATCAACTTCAGAGTAAATATGCATTACTTAAAAAAAAGTTATAATTAAACATAACTAAACCTCCCCACCTATCAATCCATTAGGAAAAAGCATGACTCAGAGGTTAGGAGAGATCATTTAGAGTTATTCAAGTAGTATCATACTTAATTCTAAATTATCATAGAATGACTTGGGATGGAAGGGATCTGAAAGATATGGCTCCACCCCCTGCTGCTGGCTGCCCCCCACAAGGTCAGGCTGCCCAGGGCCCCATCCAACCTGGCCTTGAGCAACTCCAGGGATGGGGCACCCACAGCTCTCTGGCTAGCCTTTGCCAGGGCCTCACTCTCTGAGTGAAAAATCAAAGTGAATAAATCTCACTGTAAGTAAATAAGTTTCCTACAGTAAGTATGAAGGAAGAGGTTATTGAACAATTTGAAGAAAGAGATCCTTGGACTTAGCATAGTCCTATGAAGTTTTTCCTCCCTTCTTGTTCACAGATCTGGAGACTGGTGTGAGGACAGGCATAGATCATCTTCCATTACTTTTTACACTTTTTTATTCCCCATGTAGCCACTGAGTGAAACTATCAGTAGAGAAGCTAAGGATCCTGATCTTCCTTGTATATTTCACAAGACAGAGCAAGAAAAGAAGTGTAATAAATTCTCACCCAGAACAACCATAACTGAAAAGCTTAAAGGCTAAATTCATTTTTAGGGTATTTCCAACCTATGCCAAAATCTTCCATTTTGCTAGCAATGTTAAGGTTAAAGAGATCAAGAAGATCAACAGTCCATTTTTGTATTTCAGTATATACAGCAGACAGGCACGAAGCAGTCCTTTTTCTAGTCCATCATACTACACATCTACAGCAGCCAATTTGTAAAAGAAAAGAAAAGAAATGCATTTTTTTATGAGAATAAAGATGTATAAAACTTTAAATTCAGTTTTCCAAGCAAAATATTGTTTCACAGAACAGTAAACATTTAAAACAGATGTGGTGAAATCACTGAATGCATACTAAAATTTCTGATTATTGTTGTTGCCTTATTTGAGAAGAATACACATTGCCACTAAAGAGATTTCTTCACGTACACCTACACTGAGACCTTGTAGAAAGTTTCATCTTATAGCATTTTCATGGTCTAATAAAACTAAATAAAAGATCCTTTAATGAAAATATTAGCACACAACGTAGCAAGAGCACTATTAATGAAAACTGTTATCCTCCTTGCAGCCGATTCTCAAAACTTTAATTAGAAATCTACGGATCCCGAATTTTCCAATGGTTGAAGTACGGTAATAAAAGCTGTGATAGATACTACTGCGGTTTAGGCTTTAACAACAACAACAACAAACCCCATAGAGCTATAAACAAGGCTCCAAATCTGCCTAGATTGTTACTCACCATCCTGTATCTGTGAAGCTGATTACTCCTATCCAAGTGTGCTGCCTTTCATTTGTTGCTACTGAATTTCTTATAAGTTTTTCCAGATTGTTCATTCTATTATTATTATTTTTCTTTCAGATCATTCAGATACACTCCAGGGGAAAAAAAAAAATATAATAGAAAGAAGCTTTATGAAAGCTCATGATGACAATACGTGTGTGCCTCTTTTAAGGGCAGGTACTGTCAAAAAATACTTATTCATTTAGTCATGATGAACAATATAAGCCATTGTGAGGAAATACCACATCTGGAAGGAAAAACATTAAGCTGGCTTGAAAAGAAAAGAGTAGCATACATCAAATATTCCTGGTGACTCTAATTACTATTCATTTCTAGCTTCTCTGAGGTAACAAAGGAACGTGGCAAATGGAAAAAAAAATACAGGAATAGCAATATTTAAAATATAGATGTCACTTAGCTCACCAAATTCATTATTTTCTTTTTTTTCCTCAAGCTATAATCAACATGCCAAAAAAAAAAAAATAGTACCAGTGTGTGGTCATTTCTATGCAGTAATATATTTCATAATTTTCTGAGGAGCCATTTCAACCCAATGCAACAAATGCTAGAGGCAAAAGTAGGCTATTTATGATTTTTTTTTCCAACTGAACAGCTTTACTATATGATTCCAATAACTGTCAGTTCTATCTAATAGCAGAAGAAATTTTCCATTTATTAAAATCTATGTATTTCATTAATCTAGTACATGCTCTTGACTACCTTCAGTTTTACAGTTTGTCTTTCCCTCAAGACATCTAACAGGCAACAGCAAATCAAACATCCCATTATTCCTCTAAGTCTGTAATCAACTGAGTCTGTTGTTTTCTTCATGCAGGCATCTCATCTAACCCAGGCTAAGTTTTAAGTCTAATAGCTCCTGTCTCATGTCATCCTGTATTACTGCAGCTTTGCATTCTGCATGGCCTCTTTATTCGTCAGTATTGCACCACACTTCTCAGGGATCAGGAGAACACCAACAATGAGAAAGTCACTCATGAAAGTCATTGGTAAAATGTTCTGGTGATCTGCATAGAAATTGAATTTCACCATTTGAGAAACTATGCACTACCTGTTTTGGCATTACAGGATTATCCTAAGTTTTCAGTATGGCACATTGCTTCACAAGTCATAGAATTTTGATCATCATAGGTCCAATTACTGAAAGTGTCAGAGAACTTGCTGAGAAGCAGCCTCTGCACAGCAGTCTATACCGGTGTCTTCAACAATGGCTAATCATAAAAAAAATGTACCCAGGAGGTGGCAGGCTTTGGATGCTATAGGAAAGAACCAAGGAAAAATATGGCTGTCAGAATGTCTTCTCACCGCACCTTAGTTTATGCAAACTAGGTTTCTTCCTCAACTGTTCTTATTTTCTTCACTGGAAAAACACTGTCCAACTATTCATATAACTGAATTTTATACCTGGTTCCCAGGTAAGCTTATTTTGCCCCAAACTCAGCTGGTGTCACAACTACTCAAATGAAGAGCCAATACAAAATTTTGGATAACATATTTATCCCGTGAACACAATTCTGATGTTTTTTAAATCTACATTCTCTATATTCTTGGCCTCAAGTCATGTTTACTTTACAAGCTTTTATTTGCATCCCTGTATGAACAGTGATATGAGAAACTGAGTCTCTAGTGTGGATATAAGAACAATTAAGTTACTAAAGTTGTTTAAAGAAAACTCTTTTTGCTGACACAAACATAAGCCTGTAAGGGATTCAGAATATGCTGATTAGTAATAGGACAGCATTGACTACTAAAGTTGCATTCCTGATAGTAATATTTTCCAAGCCAACCTGCACTCTCAAAGTTGCTTACTTTCTTTTGTCTTTATTTGGATTCCTATTTCTACAGAAATGTGAGTACAGAAAATTTAAACCTGCAAGTTTCAGATAAAGAACTGATGACAGGTGTGATAACAGCTAAGAAAGATCTGCTTCACAAGAGAGCTACACACAATTTTTTGTTGAGGAAAAAAAAAGGAACAAAATCAAGCATGCTCTGTTCCCTTCAGCTCTTCTGCAGCTGCCCAGGAAGAACTGACTGGGATAGTTTTGATTCCCTGAATGTACATAACATCACCAGGCTAGAAAGAGAGCTTCCTAAGAGGGAAATTAAGAACACAAGACTGTGCAGTCTAAAGACAGAGACAGATGCTGTAGTTATTCATACGTATAATAAAGCTTACACCTGGTTATCTACCATACTAGCAAATTACTGCAGCCTATACTGACAGCCTTGATTCCTGCTTCTGATTCTTGTCTTCATTAATACATAGCAACAATTTCCTCACTCAAGCTCAAGTCTGCATATGTGGAGGGAAATCTTCACCAGTGATTTTAAGAGTATCTAAGATTCTGAAAGACCGTGACAGGTCTTTTCACTTCAAAGGTAAATGGGCTCTCTCTGGAACTGGTAAAGTCATTCAAAGCAGTGGAAGTCTCCAGCTAGCTGTCAGATGGTTAGGAGAAAAGACTGAGTCAGGGAGCTATAATTGGAAAAGTTAGATTCCCACACAGGTATGAACATCACCTCTGTTGGGGTGCAGGGGCGATGGGGGAGAAGTCTTCTTTGTAAAACTGCAAGGCTGTGGTGGCAGTTGTACAAAATTACTTCTAGAATGATCATTCAGACTGGCTTTGATTTCGCTAATCCTAACAGAGGCCTGCAAAGCCAAGTACATAAGCTATATAATGACTTAACACAGCAAATCTCACACAGTGCTGGCATCCAATCCGCATTTTTGTTCAGTTAGCCAACCATCTTAATTTTTTCAGTCAGAATTAAATAGATCGTGTTTGATTATATTTAGTTATGCTCTATATTTTACATGCTCCACTGTGTCAGTCTGCCTGGATTTGAAAAATTAAATCTGAATCATTGTGATGTACCATATTTCAGAATGTGTGTACATATGTACATATATTTTAGAGCATAATAATAGTACTCCATGCAACAAGGCTGTTTTTGCATACTTACTGAAGTTCATAACTAAAGCAGAAGAAATAAACGTTTACTAGATTCAGGCAGTAGTTGAAATCTTTGATTTACTGTTAAAAATGAAAGATTATTCTTGAAAGTCACTGCTTTACAGATTAAACGATAGCTGAAAATATGATGCATACAATGATGTCTCAAAGTCAGGGTATTTGGTTAGTAAAATTCAGGGTCCTTGTCTGAGCAATTGAACTACCGCAGTAAATGAAAAACAACGCATAAATCCTCTTTTCAAATACTTGCATATTTCTTTCATTAAAAAGTATCTTAAAGAGAAATAATCAATTCTTCTCCTACGTCTTGAAAATATATTAGCAAAATAAGACAGACTATGAGCATACAGGTTTAATCTCTTATGTAAAAATTAACTGTGATATAATCAGCTTTATCATTCCATCATTAGTCACCTCTTTTTCTGCATAATGAAAAGTTAGCTCAAACATTTTATAAAGTTTACTTAATGTTGAAGCCAGGAAAATCACAGTCAGGAGGCAGAAAGGTTCCTTTATTTTCTTCCTATAATCTTTCAGAGAAACAATCTAAGTACCTAGGAACTAGTGCCCAAAGTAATTTATGGTTCTGAAATGGCAAAATAAGACTAAAATTACACTAACACTGTCAGACCTTTCTCTCCATTCATTTCACTTGAATCCTCAGGCACATAAGTCCCTAAATTATTAGATCAATACATAAGTCAAAAAGCACTGATAACTGTACGTAGAAAATGAAGAAATTTTTCATTTGCAAGACACACAAACAAGAAGCCAGCAAAGATCAAAACAATTTCAAGGATACAGGTAATGGACAATACAAAGTCTATGTACAAGAATCTTAGTGTCTGCATAGTGGCCCAACACATCACAAATGGACTACAAGTAGATTGGTAGGAAAGCTCAGGGAAAGTTAAATAATTCTTACAGTTCTAGTGGCTGACACAGCTCGATTTAGAATATCACTCTCCAAGTGAAATAAAGAAAAAAAACATGCTTTCAGAAATTCTATTTTAGAAAATCTTTAAATGTGAATTAACCATAGGACAAATGTTGCACCTGACTCTTCATGCTGTCTTCCACCTGTGCTACTAACTAATCCAATTTCTCTGCACATTTTGAGATTCTAAGGAAGTTTTAAATGTGTTCACACAAACCTTGATATAGTGTCCAAAAGTGTTGGACCTTCTCTTCCACATCTATCTTCTTCGATATAAATAATAGAAGACATTACCACTGGTAAAGATGCCATTTTCTGACCCAAAACTATGCTTTATGTATTTCCTACTTATTCAGTTTGGAGGTCACTCTGATGACAATTTCCCATTGCTATCTGAGAATGATTTTAATCTGCCTACTATCTGCATGATGTGTTGTCGGTGATAATTGCAAACTGTCCTTTCCTCCTGTAAAATTCTAAGGGTTACTGCTACGAAACTAAGCGAACAAAGCACAGTGGATCTTGAACCAAAACCAGAATAACCATAGCACGTGCCCTAATCTTTCAAGTCATACGAAGTTCAGTTCTTTTCTTAACATTCTGTAATGTTTAGGAAGATCTTGGAAGAGAAACCTGAGGTGGCACATACTGAAACATTAACAATGCATGGAAGGGACAAAGCCTTACAAATTTTCTACATGCAATTGACATTATCTGTAATTTTCCCCACTAAAATGAACTCCTAAATAACCTCATGACTGGACAACTTTAACACTGACAAAGAGATACAAATGAGTAAAACAGACTTTTGGAAGCATGGCAACAGAACTCAAAGAAGATTATAATCATTAACTATCCAGATGGTGCATTTACTGTTGCTTAGATTTGGATCATGAATTAAGCACTAAAATCATTAAGTTCTTGATGATCTGCATATTCAAGGGTAATTTGTCTTTTCCAGCTGATCCCAATATTAACCACAAGAAGTAAGCAAATATGTTTTCTTTTGATTTTTTCCCCCCTCTTGTATGAATCTCTATTTCTGCAAACTCTGACTTCAGTATTTGGTTTCAGTTTGGCCAACTGGCAAAAAAGATGATCTATTTATACAGTTGGTATGCTAGTAGCAATTTTGCAAGAACAAGAAAAGCTGCTGAATTTCACTGTATAGATCTTAAAAACATAAACGCTTTTCAGCACACAGCTGATAGCTGCATATTGATAGCTGCAGACACAGCAAGTGACCAAAACAAGTGAATGCAAAGGAAAGATCTATGACTGGACAGGCTGAACATATGAGGGCTTCTCTGTCTCCTATTTTATGATACTGGACCACGATGTCAGAGGTAGATGTTGGTGGTATGGTAGTAGAGGTTGAAACTTTTATTGCCATGTGACAGATGGCAGCAGAGAGGCAGTCTGACCAAATGGCATCTGATGTGGAAGTACATATAAAACAAAGGTGTGGAATTGAATTCCTTCATGCAGAAAAAAGTGTTGATATTCATCAACACTTGCTGAATGTTTATGGAGACCAAACAGTGAACGTGAGCACACTGAGGTAGTGGGAGGTGTGTTTCAACAGTGGTGACAGTGGGTCACCTCTACTGGTGCAGATTTAACGAGTGTGGCATGTAGGCTCTTGTTCATTGCTAGCAAAAATGCAGAGCTAATAGTGGTGCCTATGTTGAAAAACTGTTCTGTAGCTGAGAATTTTCTCTATCAAATGGTGTTATTGTGCTCCTTGTATCTGTTGTGGTTTCCATGGAAATAAATAGGAAGTATTACTTTTGGAGTGATCAACATAGGTTATACTAATACTAGTGTACATTACATAGAAAGTTATAGGATCTTTTTAAATAGAATATTCATTGATAGAATTTATGGAAGGTAAATGTTTAGTCCTGGACTGTAACAGAAAGTTCTTATTATAAAACAGAGTGATTCACTTCTGTCAAAACCAGCCTAGCAAAAAAAAAAAAAAAAGGAAATAACCTATTTTATTGCTGTTAAAATGTTGGATACAAATCTCCCTCACAATCCTCTAAACGATTCCAGAGATAACAGCTCAAGAAAGAAATTTAATGCCATGTAGAACCCTCAGCATCTGCGTCTGGTTTTATGTCTATTTTATTCATCTTTTTTTAGTATAATGTACAACTAAAACTCAAACTTATTTTGATGTTCCATCTGTTTAGGCACATTCTATTACTGCTCTGATTATGCTGACACAGATACTGCAGCCAGCATAATCTTAAGGACTAATGATATAACACTATTTTTTTGTAATTAAATTAGCAGTTAATTGAATGGTGATGAACAGGCATCTAAGTGAAAAAAGTCTTACAATGTGACAGATATCCAAGAATTTGTCATGGTTTCTGTTGGATTTTTTTTTTTTTAAATACTACTAATTTCCATCACAAATATCCAGTTATAAAGATTTTAATTTTGATTAAATAAGTTTCCCTTTTCCTTAGAGGAAAAATACTGAAAATCTCTTCCACTCTGAGCTTCATGTAAGTTACTCATTTACTTTTTGAGTGTGCTTGTAACAATCAATTTTATCTATCCATAAGCAAGACATTCTACTTAGTATTTTTCATCATGCCTCCTGCACCTATCTTGAAATAAAAAAAAACAACCAACAAAAACTATTCTAATAGTGCCTGCTGCAAATGGAATATCTGAATGATCAAGAAATAGCACTCAAAATAAATAACTAAATATCCTGGAAACAGAAAAGAGTGAAAATCTTTTTGTCTAGTTCTATTCGGTTGTTAACAGAGATTGTTCAAAGGATATTTCAGAAGCTTTTTAAACTGAACTTATAACTCAGATTTTGTTAGTCAAGATTTGTTAGTCAGATTCATTTATCTAATATAAATTAGAAAACATTAAATGCAACAGTAGATACATTCACACAATATACTTTTGGGAGTAGCATATTTACTCTACCTCTAAACAATACAACATCTATAACATAATACTTATTAATGCTGTTAGCCATTTAGATTTTGAAAATATTTGTCTGAAATTTCTTCAGTTATAGAAATGAATAATATTACCTAAAATTTCTCTGCTAAATTACATAGCTGTTTTTTTTCTTTTCTTTTTTTTTTTTTACCAAAAAATGCAACCGACCTTTCATTTTGCTTGCACTAAGAATACAGACTGATACAGTTGCTCAACTTTGCATCATATCCACAGAGCAAGAAAAGATTTGTAAAATACTTATTATACAATGAATAATTTAAAAACAACAACAACGCTATTAAATGATTTTGTTCCACCTTCATGTTGACACAGGGAGTGTTACCACTATTTTCTAAAGCATTTGGGTTGTAACTGAGTAAATCCAATTCATTCTGCAGTCACATCTTTCTCTGTGGTTGCAGCATCCTGAAGGCAATACAGATCCTTCTCACTTCTTTTCTAAAACCTTTCTGACAACTTCCTGGGTTTAGCCTAGGGGGGTTTCTGTCTCTCTACTACTCTCTAAACCCATGAAGTTCTTCTTCAAAAAGCAACAGTTACTTGGGAACAGTGTGCCTTTTCTATTACTTCCAGGGCTATAGTACCCTAAATGTTACTGTTATTTGCCATTCTGAAGTCCTGGATATATAGTTTGCTGTAAGTTTTTGTGCTTCAGCAAGACAGTCATCCTTACTGAAAAGTCCACCATCAAATTATCTTGCTAAATGATTTGAAATCCCTTGTAGATCCTAGATGCTTTGTGTATTAAAATGTTTGATTTGCTTCTCAGGAATATCCTGCAATATTAAAACCACATGGAAAAAACAGAATTTATAAGAAAATCAGATTAAAAGTTTTCCAGTATGGTATCATAGCTATGCAAAATCTATTCAAAAAAATAGATGACCTGTAAAAGTCCCTTCCAACATAAATAACTCTATGATTCCACCTGTAGCACAGCAACTGACTTCAACAGATTAGCACTGAAGATAGCTTCCAGTTGCTAGAAAATCTGTGCCATGAATATTTTTAGACTGAATGTTACAATTTTTTTTTTTAACAGTCAAAACAATGAAATTCTGAGCAGTTCCTCTTCAGAAAGAGGAGTCCAACACAGTTTAGAAAAGGAATGGCATGATATAGTTGCTTAAAATAGAGGGATTAGACTGAGCAGCCCAGGAGGTTTCTTCATTTTTAATTTTCCAAGCCAACTAAAAAAACCCATCACCATGTATTACATTCTCCATTACCTACTGATTATCCAAAAGAAATCAAGTCATCCATTTCCTTCTGTCCTAACTATAGGCTCCCACAACACAATTACTTTTTTTCCTTTTTCCTGAAAGAGGTTCTACCTCATCATATCATACTTCACTTTCACCATATTCGAAAGGGTTCTATATATCTTCTGTGGCCTCATCTATTATGTTCAGTTGTAATCTATTCATTTTCTATTTAATCCTTTACTTCTTTCTTCTTAATTCTTTTATACAGCTTTTTAGCCTTTGAGCTATTTTTTACTCATTTTTATTTCTCTCTGTTTACTGGTTCTTATCCTTTGAAGGCTTCCAATGTCAACATATCCTCTCATCTGTCTTTACACAGCATAGCTGTAGTGACCTTATTCCAAATAAACACTTTATGATTACATGTTTTTTCTTCAAAAACTATGCTTAGAATGCTTCATAAATAAATGGGTTTTTGTCTTTCAAAACTCACATAAGATATCTTATATGACAGCAAAAGTTGTAGATCACAAAGGCATTCCAGGGACTAGCTCATAGGGCAGAGTTGCAAGGAAAAAAAGTTACTTTTCACTTACTTTTTATTAAGGCTTATTTTTATTATGGAAACAAATATTCAAATTGCAGCCACAAACAAAATACTAAAATGTGGATATAATCACACTTGAGTTCTATGTTGCGTTACAGATGCAGGTTCTAAGCTGCTTCCTTCAGATTTGAGCCTGAATTACCAACTCTTAAATTTCTGTAGCCAACTCCATTCAGTTTTAAGCACAAGATAAATCAAACCCAATTCTCCCATCTCCTACTTTACAACATTCTGGAAAATGAGGAAAATAGAAAAATCTATCATAACTGTGTTTAAAGCACAGAATAGAACAGTCACATTTACCTGAAGTCACAGTTGTTAGAGGTCAGTAATTCACATTATAACTCAATTTCCTTTCTACAAGAATATTATTATTCTATTCAGATAGTTATAAAGTCGCATTCTAAGATCCATAGGGAAGTAAGGGAGAACTATTTCACCAGGAAGGCTCTTCTCTTTTGAACTACTGTACCGATTGAGTTATTTCACTTTTTTACAAGAAAGTGAAAGGACACTTTATCACAACATAACGTCAAGTCAACTAAAAAAAAAAGTCTATAAAATTAGATGAATAAGATGGTAATGTTCCAATAGTAACAGTCAGTCAATAGTAATTCTGTTAAACTCATCAAATCCTAACTCAGTTAAACCTGAAAACAGTGACAGAAAACTAGCGATACAACTTAATATTTATCATTTAATATTACCTATAATCATCTCAAAACAAATAATGCAGATCATGCTATGGGTTATTTGAAATTTTCATATAATCACTAGACTATTTTTTTCTCTTTTCATTAGTTAATGGTATCAGCAAGTAGAATTAATTAACTTTAATTACAATTAAATCTCTGCATCTCCTAAGAACTTAAATACAAAATTTACTTGCTTTATTTGAATATTTGCCTGTCACATGCCACTAGACAACATCTGATACTTTGGGCCAGTCAGCATTCTGCCATGTGAGCACACAATATCCAGACGGGTATCATGGATGTTCAGAACCCTGACCAAAATGATGAGTTTTCACTTTATTAGCCTTGCTGACAACAGGAAACAGACTGCCCTACAAATTGCACTTTCTCTGTCACTTTCAAAAAATTGATAAATACTAAATCATTTGACCCATCATTAGCTATCAGTTCACTTCCTATATATCATTACACAAAGTGTTGAGAAAAAAAGACATGCAATTAATACTTAAAGCAGTATTTCTTGCTTTTTTTTTTTTTTATGAAGTCAAGCATCTAAGCTCAATTAGCAAAACTTCTGTAGCTGATACTTGACTATAGAACAGGGTAATTCTTCATTCTTTCAGTATTCGTGATTAAATCATTAATCACATTGTTCAACAGTCTCCATTTACTACATATGACAAGCATATTTTTATTGCAGCATGGACTTCTCTGGCTCTGCCAACAAGTTTTAGTTACAATTTCCATTCTAGTCTAATTCAGTAAATTATCATACATATAATTCACTTGGATTTTTTCCTGAACTGATCTGTTCATTCCCTGCAGACCACTTTCAAACCCAGTGAATGTCAGAAATGTTCACTTACTACGTGGATTTTTTTGGCACAAGCAAAAAGTTTTTTATGGCTAATTGAAATAATTGCAAAGAAATGACATGTAATTCTTGTAGATAGAGAGCCACAATTTTTACTGAAAGTAGCTGTCAGACTGATATTGGTAAAAATGTATTTTATAAATTGTGTTTGAATACTGAGAATTCATAATACTTTACAAAATCAGTAGTGGAAGCACCTTTTCCGCAATTTTGCCAGACATTCAAAATCATCAATACATACATATATATAAATTATGGCAAGTAATGTTAGTGGTTTGGAAGGAAATAGAGTTTTAAAACACCCAAGTGTCCTGAGATGCACACAAATTGGGTAGTTAGGCCTATCATTTCCAAAGAGCCTAAGGGAGTTACAAAACTCCACTTCTATCGGTTTTTATTATAGATGACTAACTTCCAAAGAATATTTCAAAAAACAGCTTGAAAGTAGTGTAAAAAGAAAATGCACTGGAGTTCTCAAAACTTCTCTGCTAGTTTCTCTTTCTTCCCTCTGCTGGGGCAGCGACCTGAGAAATGCTATACTTTCAGGGCAGTTAGGCTGCGATAACGTAGCTCTAAGACCAGCTGTGAATATAATGAAATGCTATTTACTATATTATTCACAAACACAGAACACAAACAGATGTCTGCATGTTGCATGAATGAAGATAAAGTATTTGGACAAAGTTTCAAGAAAACTAATGCTTCTGTTTTCTGGAACTTCTACAGAAAGAGAACAAGTGAGTGTATATTCCACCAGTCCAAAATGAAGACAAATAACTTCCCTTCTTTTCTCCCAGAAAACCAGAAACATTCATTCTTTGGAATGTGCTAACTTTGGGTTAGGAGTTCTAATACTATCTTTTTTCAAAATAGTCTAGACTACAACATCAAGGCAAGCATAGCACAGGATTACCTGACTCAATTTTTCAAGAATTTTCTTATCAGCTATTCCTTCACTCACAACCCTGCACCATGCTTAGCTTATCACAAGTTCTTTTTTTGTAAATTCATTCTTGTAGTAAGATAATTTATAGTTTTTAGCTTAACAACCATACTTTTTGATCAGCTGCACAAATGCACTGATTTCATCTAGCTCTGCAGCGTCCAACCCTCTGCTCATTTTGCTGTATATTACTAGCAATCAACAGTAAAAACCGAACTAGTAAACTCAAACAAGGATTTCATGCTTTTATCATATATAGATTGACAAAAGAGAAATGCACAACAACTTCCATAGAATTTCTTTGCAAGTAAGGCTTTCCAATGCTAGACAACCTACTGCCAAAAAGAAACATTCATGGCAGAAAATAACAAAGATCAGAGCTGGACTTCAGAAATTATTTTGGTTAAAGGTGGCATGGTAGTAAAAGATATGGCTGAAGTCATACTTTTTTGTTGTTGTTGTTAGAGCTGTTTTCTGGGCCTAAAATCTGAAGATTTGTTCAATAGCTAGGTCCCACTCACTAGGGATTACTCTTGACTGAGTGGTCTACGTTGTCCCACTGGAGTGTAGCTCATGGAAGACTTTGTAACTAAGAAAACTGCAGTGTAATTTGTCCCACGTGAAATGAGTAGTTCTTTAAGCTAAATTCAGCTTCAGTAACCCAGTTTGGAATGGACAAACATCTGGTCTCTATACTAGGTATTTGTTCAGTAAAAAGAGAAGATCTTCCAGCAAGTTCAACATCAAATGGATTTCAGAGGGCTAGGCATTTACCAAATGAATTCATTAAGGTAAAATTACAAGAAAAGTCTTCACAGAGGAAGTTATTAAGTCTCTAATTCTCTGCTCTACTGAAATACTTTTCTAGCCCAGAGGTGGTCACTTGAAAAAGTACAGATAGATTTTAATTCAGGGAAGCAATAAAATCTGCATAGAACACAAAAAGTTTCTTAATTTCTATATAATTAGTGATGAGTCATGGCTAAACAAAACCAAAACCAAAGGGTTATCTTGGATAGAAAGCATTGGCTAACTCGTACATATAACGGGCTATAAGTGAGACAATTCAGGTATTTAGCCTTAAGTTTTCAATCCAAGAATTAAGCACAGTTAAGTTCTAATACATGTAACTCCTCAGAATGGTGTTAAAGAAGTGTGAATAACTCTATTTTGGTATTTTAGAGCTGCTGCTTTTTCACCAAGACATTGAATCTCTCTCTCACTCTCTCTTAAAATGCCAAAGAGGAGTAAGATTACAGGAGTTTTGGAGTAAAAAAAAAAAATTGCTGAACACCCTGCTTTCAGGTTTTATTTGTATTTTAAAATAGAGCTACGCATACTTGAAAGTACAGTATTAGGGGTCTATGAATCATACCCAAATTGGCAAACTTTAAAATAATTTATACCCTGGTGTTGCCTTTCATAAAGGATTGTATGCAGATATTTATGCTTTTTGAGGATTTTGTCCCATAAGAAATATAAAAAGACAAGAAGGAAATCCAATATGCCTCAGTTTACAAGGCTTTCGGTTAACAATGCAATAAATAAGTGTGAACTTGGAAGACAAAAAATAGAATGTTAATCAAAGTGCCAACCTTCACATCTTGATTCCTCTCCAATAATACTCTTCACACTACTCATGCTATCATTAATATTGCTGCTTTTCCCATTAGTAACCCATCAAAAAAACTCAAATCATACACCAAGATTCCAGTGTGCTAAGCAGCAAGAAATGCTAAATAAAACTGTGCAATATATATATGACAAATATAATTAAAATAAATATAGATCTGGTTTTGCTAGTGCTCTGTACGGCTAGATAGCCTTTAAGGTCCTACCTACAACATCAGTGCAAAGATGACAAAGGGTGGATGAGAAAATTCATTCTTATGTATTCTGTGAGAAATGATATAAATGATAACATTAATTGACACCAAATATCTAGAAGATTTAGGAAGTTTATCACTTTCCACATCATACTTGAGAAAAGAGTTCACCTCAAAGAGTGCACTCCACAGGCTGCCGCAGGTATATCTTTAGGACTGATACTTACAGTTAAATGAATTAGAATATTCTAATTTTAGAGTTCTGTTAAAAGTATGCATACTCCACTTTTCTTCATTTAGTTCTACGTATGCTCAAACTATATTTAGGGTCACAATGATAACTTCCTGATGTCTGTTTGTACTAACAATCCTTGAGTTTTAGGTCTCAGACTCAGTTTTCCTTCCAAAGGAGATTTGTTATTTATCAAACTTAGAGATAACACCCTTAAGTTGAACAGTAGTTTCAGCATCAGGAAACTGATCTAATTAGTTATATAAAGCAAGTAGGATTGGGAATAATCTGATGGATCAACTACCTATTTACTTATTCTATATAAATTAATTTGAAGCATACACTTTTTAAAAATAAATATGTTGAAAGTACTTTTTCAGGCAATGACCATATAATGTTCCATGAAACTTTGTACCAGAGGTATCATACTCTGTGTGGCAATAGGGCTTTTTCTTAATAAAAATCAGGATTTTCCGATTTCAATGGCTATTTTTTTTCCTCATTATTTCAATAACATTTATTTTTCCAATCCTAACAGGTCTCTTTTTCACTTTCCTTGCAAAACAAAAATGAATTTTCTTTGGTGAAGAGAAACAATCACCAAATGCCATAAAGCAGGAATTTCTCTCCAAACATGTAAGATTCTGAACACATCCAGGAGTCCTCTTTTTATACTTTTTCTCACATTGTTGTGTCATTAGCAGCAGCTACATTTTTCAATGAATTCATGACATTAATTATACTTTTACCCTTACTATAGGACTATCATCAGCACTTTCCCTTCCATTTTTAACAGTTGATTCCCCTCTCTTTCTTGTCATTATACCCTTCAAAAACATTAACTAATGTAAACTAGAGAAAAATAAATCTTTATCTAGCTTTCTACATTGTTTTCTTTTACTTCACTAAGTCATAGTGAAAAATATGCTAATATTGGAAGTAGGGAAAATAACTCAATTACATGTTTGTTTGTTTGTTTTTTTAATTTTTTTTTTATTTAGGTATCATTTAGGCAATGACCTATCTGTGGACTAACTCCCTGTAAAGGATCTTTCTCACCAGCTAGAGAAATATCACTATCCTAGCTATGATGTATTGCATCGATCGCTCATATGCTGAAGTATCAGTTAGAAAGAGCATCTTTTGTCTGTTGAAGTCAGCTTCCTGTTCTCAAGCTTATCTGGAAAATATGTCATGTATTCCTTTTCCTTCCTGTTTTGGATTTTATATCCCATGTCTCTCATTTATAAAGCACAGTACTGAAGTTCTGACTGCTTTGAAGATTTTTCTTAATTCTAGGCTGACTCAGAGCTTCCTGGGGTAAGAGCTGCAACATTTAATCAGCAGTCAGCTGTCAAACTTTGTCAGGAAAAAGGCACAGCACTTTAAACTAACAGGATCTTTGTTAAGTCTGCTTCAGCATTTGAACTACTTGATTCAAACTGGACGCTGTTTAACAAGCATTATTATAAATAATGTCATGAACCTTTTGTTGGATTACTCTGAAACCAGCTACAGCAAAAAAAACGAGGAATGCAGGTAAAGAATTTGGTGACATTAACAAATTATCCCAGAGGTGGTAGAGGCCCAGAGGGTAACCTGAGTGGCCTTCAGTTAAGACATGAGGAGCCACCAACTTCAGTGTGACTCCATCACCTTATCCTACCTTGTTACTTCTGATCGATAGATATTAAGAAATTTGATATTGAGTCTTTATTTCAACAGAAGTGAAAAAATTTAAATTACTTTTCTAACTGCATCCATAATCCTCCTTTCTGGGGACATCTGTCCTACCCTAACAACAGGCATCACACGTATCTCTTCTCAACTTTACAAAATTACATTATTAGACTTCATTGTACCCCAATTTTCTACCTCCTCCCCTAATTCTAGGGCTTCAGAACGTATATCACTTTCTAACAAGTTCAGCTCACCTCCTTATTTTGTAGGGGTATCTTTGGGTATATAGTATTCTTAGAAGTAGTTTCTCTGTACATCTTTCATTATTCTCAAGAATCTAGCTCTTTCGGTTATGATTTAAACTGGAAGAGACAGCTGATTTTATTGACCAGTGTTTCTATCTTTCTTCACATTTCCGCTTTTTACATAGTTCTACTTCCCGATATCTATCATCAATACCTGTCCTTGTCAGCACTTCAAGGTAAAGAAAGTATCTTTCTCCTCATGGATACAATGAAGGAAAATCTGTATACTGAATACAGTTAAATACTAAATTAAAAAGCCTCAGCAATATGGGAAACAGCCTAAGGTTAAAATTCTCACAACCATTAAAACAGCTACTTACAGTGTGTTATCAATTTCAAAGAAAATATTGAAGGGACTTCCTCTGCCACAAAGCATCTCTGAGGGCTGAATATATTTCATTGCACTTGAAGCACATGAACAATGACAATATTATGCTGAATTTTTACTTGATAGGGAGCTTAGCTGAATCTGCCTCAAGCAACAAGTAAATTATGTTTTATCTCCAGTCAATGTCAAGTAGTTAGCATTGCAGAGAACAAAACTACTGTACAATTTGCAAAAATATTATTCTGTTACATGGATACCTTACCATTGAATATCTCCTAATATTTTCTTCCTCCTTCAGGGTTCATCACCTGTGCATTTGAGGAAAATATGCATTGTACTGTGCTATATCCTTGCTAACTCTGTGAATGAAAAGACTGCTCATCAGAACAATCACTTCTTAATTCACCCAATTCAGCCTGCAGCGGAACAGAAAACAACTTGTGCACAGTTTATTTGGGTATTTATTTAGACATTTGAAGCCCCTGTGAGATCACTTTTTTTTTTTTAATCTGTCTGAACTATGAGGTACATAGTTCTATGTTAACACTAACATGAAAGTACAATAAATGATTAGGATGTAGCTCACTTCCAGACAAAAATGAAATCCTTAGTATATGACTCAAATATCTTCCCTTACCAAAACACAGTGGCTAAGCTCACTGAGCCAAACTGGGCTCACTGTATCATGCGGTCTCAAAGCTTATTTTGGACAAAGAACAGCATCAGATCCTTCAAAAATTAGGGACTACCCTTTCACTCCACCACACACACACCAAATTACAAAAGGCACTCAGAAACCAAATATAAAGATGTTGAATATACTCTCTCACAACAGATGAACTCCTACATCTTAGCAGTGTCAGGTTGTTGAATTTCTCCTCAAGAATTTGAAGATGTCAGCTTCTGTAAAGTTAGATGTTTCACAGAAATGCTGTATTTGATTTTGATTCATGTTACGCTTTCTTGTAAAGGACATCAAGTAATAATAAACAGATGTGCCATCTAGTTACAACTTGTGTGAAAGCATTCTTTTTGTTTATTTATTTTTAGTTCAGTGCTTTCTTTCTTTCAATTGAAAAAAATGGTCAAGTCATTTCATTTAATTGAATGACATGACCTTATGTGACCAGCAAAGATTTAACCTTTTACTGTTACTCCAACATTGCAAAGTGATTAGTTGTTTACTTCCCTAAGACAGAAGCATGTCAACTGCAAATCAAATTTTGGCTCCTGTTTATTATAAATCAAACTCTGTTGATCATATTCTCCTTTAGTTTATACCAATGTAAAACCAGGAGTTTTAACACCAATATCTGCTAAGCTGAAACATTTAACCTACAACTACAACCACATCCTGCAGCACAGTCATGATGTGAAGTATTTAAGAGATTTTCCTTCTTTCAGTTAACTTTAGAGGCATCAAATGAGAAAAAAAATACCCATTTATGGAATTTCAGAATGTCACTGACATTTTTTGCAAGCAAATAGGAACCTGATAGCCCAAAGAATTCTGTAAAGAGTACATGTAAAGGAAGATGTTTCAGTAAATTGAAAAGTGGATCAATGGGCAAATTGTCAATAATCATGAGCTTCATAGTCGCATTGAATTTCAAAGTTTTATCTTCAAAAACATTTATATTTTGAAATAATGCATATTATGATTTAACTTTATGCATCAACATATAGATAACATTTGTAGTACTACAGTTTTAATTTTATAAATGATACTTTTTTATATTTCTTAATTATCGCTTGATAATATATGTATATTTTTTATTACAACTTTTTGCTCTAAAGGACATGCTGAAATGTCAGAATCACATCCATGACAGAAAAAAAAACAAAAAACCTGCTTACTGCTGAATCTTTTATATCATTTCCAAGCACTCTGAAGAGTATCTTAGCTAAACTAAATTCACCTACAGCAGGGAAGATGTCAGCCATACTGCCTGAAAAAATACACATATCATTTTAAGGCAAACAACATTGAGACACAAGACACTTACGCTGTGCAGATATGGCAAGACAAAGACTTTGAACTCAATGCCTGCACCTTAACTGACTAGATTCATGAAGTGGATAAGGAAATTCTAGAAATGAATTATTTCTGATGCACAGCAGGAAGGAGGTGGTAACTCACTCTTCTTTCCTCCTTACTTTGTGTCCTAACTCTTAGTTTGGAAGTTACTAAAATAGCTTTATTGGAACATGTATCTAGGACAGGGAAGGCAATGAAACAGTGGAGTTTCTTGACCCCTAGTGTTGCCTTTTTTTATGAAGTGTGATTAAGAAATTACTGTATAGAACTTCCCAGTAAGAGAGCATTATGATAGACATGAGTTAAGAATCAAGTTATGAAGGATGTGGGTGCAACACTGTTTCATGATATCATGATCAGATATGAAACTTTCAAAAACCAGTTATGATGTTCAGTGGTACCAGCAGGTAAGACACATCCCTGAACTGATCTTCCATCCTCTACTAAAAGAAGACTTGTATAACTCATTTCTGGAAGAACATTGAAAGTTTGCCAGTTTCTTCTTTTGTTGCTTCAAATTCTAAGTAACATAAAACCACAGAATATTCTGAGTTGGAAGGGATAATATCGACTCACATTCAACTTCCCAGTCTCCCAGTTTGTACATACATACAGAGCTGCCCTGTCCAGGTGCAGAATAGCACTTGCACTTTTCAATGTTTATGCCGTTGGTGACTGCCTGGAACTCTGATCTGTCAAGGTCTCCTTGCAAGGCCTCTCCACCCTCAGGGGAGTCAACATCTCCTCCTAAATTCAGTACCATCTGCAAACTTACTCAGTATGCATTCAAGTCTTGCATCAGATCATTTATAAACATTTAAGATCAAGTGACTTAGCTAGAAGCCTGCCTTACTACATAAGAAATGTAGGCTAGTGAACAGACTATAAAGAGGACCTTATCCTTGCAACATGAAATCATCATCTGATTTTCCTTTTACAAAGAAATATTTTGTTTTGTTTGTTATTGTGAAAGAAGGAATATCAGAAAAAAAGAGATTTGAACCCAAAGCTGGCAACTAGCTTCACCTCACAGTCACTTTCAGAATGTTCCCAATATCTAATAGAGATGTTCATGAACTTTAGAGGTCCTTCATGATGTGTTTTCTATCATTTTGAACAGTCACACACACAAAAAGCTCATTGAAGTTGTAAGTAAATCCTTGTAACGACTCAAGAATATATTCTACAAAATAAATTGACTGTTGAGGAATCTGTTTCTACTTACGCTCTTAGTATCCAAGTTCATAGGATTTTGATGTGCCAGAACCTATTTAAACTCTGGGTAGGTTCAATATACAATCATGTTATGGCATGTTTCTCTGGGAAACTGTGTATTTTGATGAGCATTTTTCTGTCTATTCACCTTCAATAAAGCTGTCACAAGTCAAAACAGTACACTGGATCTCTTAGAATCATATCTCATTTTAGTTTTCACAGAGCTTGCAAGCATTGCAAATGAAAAGCAAACCCAAAACTCTTTTCTTCTCTCTTTTTCAGATTATTTATGCACATATATTTGGTATTTGTTACTGCTGTCTTTTGTTTTTCAAATGTTACTGGCATTCAAGTGGCCAAGTTAAACACAATTCAGTTTATCTGGAGATATATTTCCTAAACAAATGAATCTCCTTTTTCCCTAGCTACCAACCTCTTTCATAGAAATACAATGATGTTCTAGCCTCAAGCAATTTAAAAGCTCAGGACCATCCATTACATATTACTTGCAAATTATTCCCTGACGTTTTTACATGCTAATGCAAAAAATCACATTATTAACATGTTTAGGATTGGAAACAAAACAAATTATATTATTCTTCTCCAGATAAAAAGCTACACCCGCAGTTACTAATCCTGTGCAGAAAGTGCAGTTTCAAGCTGTTGATTTCACATTAAATTATGCTTTACTTTACACTGACTTCTACTTCGCGTTGTTCCTTCAGGCTTGCTCCCAGGCAGGCAGGCAATAAGTCAAATTACCCAATAGCCTGGCAAAGTCTTTACCTCTTGAACTGGTTTTGTACCTCACTACACCATTGGTTCTTTAGTATCTCTTAGTAATTTGGAATAATTTGGACTATCCTTTACATGCAAAAGCAAATATAGGATAAATAACTACACTGCTTCTGCATGACTCATGCTTCCTTCAGCTCTATGTCTGCCTGTTGTTGAACCACAAAACACTGTGACCACTGTAGGACAAGAATGGGAGCTATTTTAGCTCTCTGTGTGTGACTGCAGGGCAAGTCTTAACACAAGTTTAGATCAACTGCTTTTCCCCTTTCCCTTCTCATATGAGGACATTAAGCACATCTAGAGAAGCACAGTTAAGAGCTATCCATGCAGGTACAAAGACATCTGTGGGTTGTTTGAAGATTTGGAGAAATATCCATTTGTTCTTGTTAGCAGCATATATCAGCCTGTACTACGGAACAAGCATCGTTTCAGCACACTCGAAAGTAAATTAGTGAATTAACTTAAAACATGGTTTCACAGATTACACATCTCACTAGGGAGCATTCCTCAGAATATTTTGCCAGTCTAATCAGATTTTTTTTTTAAATGAACACAAAATAAAATAGATGTTAAAGAAAATTCAGATTTTTTGCTTACCAAGTTGAGCATTTGCACTGCTGTAGTCATGTCTCCGATGAATTTTCAGCTGGAGGTCCTGGGGAAAGGACATGGAGAGCTGCATTATTATGTAATACTCTAAGATGACAAGGTGATACACAAAGAAATCATAATGAGGCCTGGCAAGACTGCCTGCCAACAGAAGTATTACAACTAAAATTGGCATCAGTTCACAAAATGGCTTCCTGACCTGAAAAGCAACATGTCAGTATGCTGCCAACAGAATAAATATTTGAAGTCTTCCTAGCCCATCCTGTAAATGCAAATAGACTGCATGTACTACAAAGAAAACACTACTATAAATAAATGAGGTGGCAGAAATTAAGTTTTGGAAGATGATCCATTTCATTACCACACTTTACATCAACTGCAGTGCATTTCAGAACATGCCAAACAGCTTTTTCAGCAATGTCTCCAAATACAGTAATATCAACAATGGGAGAAAAAAAGCCACAAGTATGTCATGCTTGCCACTTGAAATTAAATAAGAGTATATTTGTCTGAGATAGGGCTTTTAGGTCCCTAAGGTTGTCATGCTCTTTATTTCCTTGGCCACCACACAAGATAATCACTGACTTCTCCCTATTTTGCAAAATCAAGCTCATGGATGATTAGCAAAAAAACCATGGAAATTATTTCCCAAAGGAAGGACACTAATGCTTGATTTCAATAAATGTCTTCAATCTTCTAAAATTTATAACACAATATAAAAGGAACTGAATGTTAGCATGAATGGTCTATTAAGTGCTTTGTGCTAAGAAACAACTCTCAAAGTGAATTTTGGGTAAACATTATCACTGTTCATTAAAATTAAGTGTTAGGACAGAGACTTGTAAGTTGACTCTGGGTCTGTTTCTGGTTAAGTGACAAAGCTAACCAGCCATCAGAAGCTAGGTGCTCTGCCCACAGTAAGACATATCAAAGGTCCAGTACAGAAATTTCATGAAGTGGGAGACCATTCTTAAGAAACAAAATCTAAAGCAAAGCTAGAGGTGTGAAGGATTAAGTCCACGATCTGATACAAAGGCACTGACTAGGAAAGATCCAATCACATACCATGTCCCAAGGGAAAGCACAAAGACTGGGCTGTGAGCCTTCCTTTAAGAGAGACACTAATCCCACAGTACAGGTCAAGATGGAATAAAGAGACCAATGAGAAGGCTGAGGACAGCACATCAGACTTTGGACCAAAGACACAATCAGTATCCGACCCAACATAAATCCACCAACATAGAACTGGAAAATTTGGGGTTTTTTCCTTCCTCCCCAGCTTTTTCTTTGTTTATTTGTTTTCAAAGTTTACCAGTTGCCAAACTTTAACTTACACAATGTTTTTGAACTGCATTAGGCTTTTAATATAAATTTTTAAGCTCCTCGATTTCAACTTTAACATTGGTTAATCACACTTGGAAATCAACTTCCCTACTACAATTTTTTTGTTGTTGTTACACTGACTTTTGTTCGTTGAATACTAGAGAGAATGTAATAATCATTATACCCATACCACACTACATCAATTAGCCCTAGCTACATCCTTTAAACAACTACATATTGTCACTGAGATCTTAAAATTAAGCACAACTTTTTGGTTACATAGCTTAGCACTCTTTAATTCTGTAAATATAGACATAGAAAAGAGTACACGGAAAGTAGTCCTAATAATCTTCCTTCAAGGAAATACAGTACTAGAGAAAACCCCTAAACCTTTATAAAAAAAGGATGAATGAGTACATGTAACATTGAAAAATGATTAATCCATTTATAAAATAACAAATTTACCAACAAGTAGATGTTAAACTACTGCAGCAAATATAATGGCCATCAAGTATTGCATTAACACATTGGTGGAGGAATTAGTAAGTTACTGTGGCTCTTCTAGGGTCTGTAAGAAAGGCCACCATGACTATACTAACAGAAAGATAATTTATGCATCACAGTATCTGATAAGCCCCTTTATACTCGGTAAGGGAAACCAATACTTATTTACTGTATAATTGAAGAACATATGATCCTTCCCTATGCTGGAACTCTCCCTAACAGAATATCTCTTAAGTATGCCAAGAAAACAGTTAAAATCCCTGGGCAGAAGTAGGGGTAAAACAAGGGATTTTTGTATAACCCTTGCTTCCAGTTACAAAAGAAGAGGGAATTATCCAGCTTCTCTAATACTATGAAAGCGTCCCTCCGGAAGATATTCCAGTTAAACTACAGGGAAAAGGGGAAGGAATAAAAAAAAAAGAAAAAAACATCCTTACACATAATCACAACGTCTCCACTGACTACATAAGCATGAGATCTTTTGTAACACAGAGCCTAACTGGTGACAGTAAATAAGTTGTTGACAACATTGATAAAATACCTGAGAGAGGATTCATTTTAGAGTAGGCAGATAGATTCATACTATAATAGTTGGTTTTACAGGATGATCTACCTTAAACAGTTTGACAAGACAAAATATAGTTTGTGTGACAATACTTATTTACACTGCCTTTTTGGCACTAACACGAAAATAATTTAATATAGTAGGAAGCTGAGAAATGTGCTTTTTGTAAAGCAATTCCTGCTTCTTTATTGCCTTGCAAACATCTTCTTCTGAAGTGCTGTTGTGATGACATTTATTTCCTTTATGATTGTCACTGAAATGTTTGATAGAAAAGGTATACTGTTTTCTGTTGTACAAATGCTTAGAATGTATTCATATCCTAAAACTCATGCAGTCAGCTTACCTTAACATTTCTTACAAACTTTTAAAAATAGCTGTAGACCTTCTTTGTGCAGTTGGACAAAATTATTTTGCACCTTGTTTAACTTACTACCTGTAACAAAAGGAATAGCACAATTCACTTACCTGACTATCACATGAACAAAACACGAGTATAATTCAGATTCTGCTCAGGACATGAGACTGTTACCTCCAGTCAGAATAAAAAAATGGAATCTGGTCTTCATACTAACCAAATATTCCAGAAGAACTAAATTTCAACTGAAATTAAAAAGAAAAATACTGTGTCCATGGACCAGGTCCTTCTGTCAAACTTCCTGGAATTACCTGGAAGTGCTGTCTCTTCCCAAACCCCAGGAATTCCTTGTTTCAGCCACACCTGAGAGGAGACTATCCATGCATTATCTATTCTTGCCAGGAATCTGAGATGCTAACGCTTATAGAATCAGAGCATCATTGATGTTGGAGGAGACCCTCAAGATTATCAGGTCCTGCCTGGTTGGTTAAGCTTTTAAGACCTTTAAGCCTGATTCTCCAGGCTTGAACATGCATTTGAAGAGCACACCCCCCCACTGCCCCTGAGACACCTGTTGTTGCTATCCCATCAACATAGTGCCACCTGGGGATGTGTCCAAAGTGGAAAACTTCTTGCAGTTCTTTTCCTCAAAAACCTAAACAGCAACATACTGTCTGAGCAGAGGACATCAGTTCTCATGTCTGCAGGCTTACGTGGCATATAAATGTATTATTCTCATCTAGCAACTTTAATTGCTTTAATATTTATTTTTTCAATATTAAGTTTGTTATAAAGGAAATAGAAGGTGTGCCAAAAGCATGTGATCTGCATAAGTACTTTAAAGGTTTAATTTCAATGATGTAAACATATAGGAAAATGGAAAACCAAACAATTCACAATGCCTTTGAATATTTATTTTTAATCCATATACAAAAATATTTCCACAAAGGATCTTTAAGTACTGTAATGATAATCCATCTTTTAATGAAGGACAGAATTTCAAAATGCAAGAAGTCCTATGAACACAGGTTATCAGGATTTTTGTATAAATACTAATTAGCTGATCCAATGTCCTTTAATTTTCATAACAATGGTAACCCATGAGACCCACTATACACCAATTAAGTCTCTCAGCAGAAATGACTTGAAGGATTCTTTCCCTTTTCTTATTGAAATGACAGACACTACTCTGCTCCTCATTATTCTCCCTTGACTATTAAAAATATCTCCTTGGACTTGAATGAGGTTAAAAGACTTATATATTACACAGGCATATATAAATACTGTTTCTGAAAATAAAATATTTGAGAAAAATACGATTCTAGAGAAATACAAAGAATGTTGTTAATATAAAATATTCTCTACAATAAAGAAATCAAACTGCATTTCTAGCTTACTGACAAAGAACTCTGTGGATTTTATATTTTTGTACAGAGAAAATAAAACATGACGAAGTCCTCTAAAAAAAATGAGTATAATTCACTGCATTGGGGAATAATAGAATTCTCTGATTTTATTCATAAGCTTATGTTCAGGCATTCCATGTTATTAATATCAGAGTGATCTTTGCAGATCAACAGTATTCTCCGTGCCAATTAAGAACAAGATTTCCAAGGCTGCCATGGGCTCTAGAATGTCCAAGAAGTTTTCTTCAATATCAGTTATTTTAATAAATCCTCAACAGAAGTATCACAGAATTGTAGGGGTTGGAAGGGACCTCCAGAGACCATCTAGTCCAACCCCCCCTGCCAAAGCAGGCTCCCTAGACCAGGTTGCACAGGTAGGCGTCCAGCCGGGTCTTGAATATCTCCAGACAAGGAGACTCCACAACCTCTCCGGGCAGTCTGTTCCAGTGCTCCGTCACCCTTACTGTTAAGAAGTTCCCACGCACATTTGTGCGGAACTTCCTATGCATCAGTTT
>JANHGO010000020.1:19618704-19632553 GCA_024606505.1 Aquila spilogaster | reverse complement strand
CATACTGAACTCAAAACATAGCACTGTACCAGCTACTAGGAAGACAGTTAACTCTATCCCAGCTGAAACCAGGCCAACAGGGCATGGGCATACAGGTTTAATCTCTCGTGTAAAAATTATGTTAGTGGCAAATATACTTTTTCTGCTTCTGCAGATAGCAGTAAAATGCCAGTGGGCTTGAAAAATTCCCCATTTTAATTACATTTTTAAACTGTGATATAATTGGTCCTGTCATTCCATCATTAGTCACGTGTGACCTTACCATGCAGTAAGTTAGCTCAAACATTTCCCAAAGTTTGCTTAGTTGAAACTAAGAAAATTACAGCTGGTAGGCAGAAAGGATCCTTTATTTTCTTATTCTCATAATCTTTCAGAGCCAAACAACAACCTAAGTGCCTAGGAGCTAGTATCTGAAGTAATTAATGGGTCTGAAATGACAGAGCAAGCTCCTTTCCTAACAACTACAATTACACAAACTGTTAGACCTTTCTCTCTATTCATTTCTCTTTAATCCTCAGGCACATAACTCTCTGAATTATTAGACTGATGCATTACACTAGTAAAAAGTATTGACAACTGTATGTAGAGAACGAAGGAAATTTTCATTTGCAACGCACACAAACAAGTAACCAGCAGAGATCAACAGAATCCCAAGTGTGCAGGTAACATACAATACGTAGTCTGTATATAAGTAATAGTCTTAATGTCTGCATAGCAGCCAAAATGCACCACAAATGGATGACAAATAGTTCATAAAGGTCAGGGAAAGTTAAACGAGATATACTCCCAAAATAATTCTGTCAGGTCTAGTGGTTTACACAGGTCAACTCAGAATCATTCTCCACGCAAAATAAAGTAGAAGGCATGCTTTCAGAAATTCATTTTTAGAAAGTCTTTAAATGTGAATTGACTCTAGGACAAACCTTGCATCTAATTCTTCATGCTACCTTCTACCTGTAGTTCCAACCAATCCAATTTCTCTGCACTCTTTTGTTGAGTTTCTAGGGAAGTGTTAGATGTGAATCACACAACACTGGATGCAGCATCCAAAAGTCATGGACCCTCTCTTCCATATCTATTTTATGTTGTTATATAAAGTGCAAAAAGACATTGCCACTGGTAAAGATGCCACCTTTTGATCATATATCTGTGTTTTACATATTTCCTATTTGTTTGGTGTGGTAGTCACCCTGCTTACACCGTTTCCCATTGCTATTAGAGAACAATTTTAACCTGCCTATGGCCAAGGAAAATATACCAAAACTTATCATGCTCTGCATGACACGCTCTCAGGGATATTTACAAGGTATCCTTTCCTCCTGGAAAATTAGAGAGGTCACTGCAATTGAACTAAGTGAACACAACACAATGAGTCATGAACCAGGACCAGAATCATCATAGCTCATTTCCAGAGGTTTCAGCAGGAGATTCATATATAGCCCAGTTCTTTTCTCAAATTTTCAACAGTTTTTGGACAATCTTGAAAAAACTTAAGTGGCACTTAATGAAATGTTAACAATGCACAGAAGAGACACAGCCTTACAAATTTTCTGCAAGCAAGCAACATTATCTATAATTTTCCTTACCGAGATGAAGTCCTAAATAACCATGTGATTGGTCAGCTTTAACACTGACTGACAAAAGAACATGAATAAGAAAAACATACTCTGGGAACATGGTAACAGAACTCAGAAAAGATTATAATCATTAACTATCCAGATGGTGCATTTACTGTTGCTTAGTTTTGAATCATGAATTAAGCACTAAAATCATAAAGTTCTTGGTGATCTGCATATTTAACAGGAGTTTGTCTTTTCCAGCTGATCCTAATATTAACCACAAAAAGTAGACAAAGATGTATTCTTTTGATTACATTTCTTTTTTTTTTTTCTAGTGAACCTCTGTTTCTTCAAACTCAGACTTTGGCATTTGTTTTCAGGTTGTCCTATTGTAAGAATGATGATCTATTTATACAGCTGGTATGCTAGTGGCAATTTGTAAGAACAACAAGAAAAGCTGCTGAATTTCACTATATAGCTCTTCAAAATGTAAATGCTTTGCAGCACACAGCTGTGTGATACTACAAGACGCAGATATTACAAGCAAGCAAGACAGGTAAATGTAAATGAAACAACTGTGATCAGACAGGCTGCATACAGCTTATATCAATACCAGTGTAAACAACTTAGCCAAAGCTATAGGATTTTAAGGTTTTTAAATAGAATATATTTTGAGAGAACTTACAGCAAGTAAGTGTTCAGTCCTGGACTGTAGCAGAAAGCTGTTACAAGAAAATAGAGATAGATTCACCTTTGTCAAAATCAGTCTATTGAAAAAAGAAGGCAAGAACCTATTTTTAAGCTGTTAAAGTACTGGATACAAATCTCATTCAAAATCCTTTAAAGGACTCCAGAGATAACAGCACAAGGAAGAAATTCAGTCCCAGGTAGAACGCCCAACAGCCACATCTGGGTTTTTTGCCCATTTTAGTCATCTTTTCTAGCATAATGTACAACTAAACCTCATACTTATTTTAATGTTCCATCTGTTTAGGCACATTCTATAACTGTTCAGTCTAATTATGTTGACACACAGATACTGCAGCCAGCAAAATCTTAAGACTCATCATAAAACACTATTATTTTTTGTAAATAAAATAGCAGTAAACTGAATGATGATGAACACAGGCATCAGAGTGAAAAAGAATCCTGCACTGTTATGGATATCCAACATGTTTTGTCATTGTTTCCTGGTCAGATATTTATCTTTATGCTACTGACTTCAACCCCAAATATATAAAGATTTATTCAAAATTCAGCTCTAAAAAATTCCCTTTTCTTTAGAGGAAACCTACTGGAAACCTCTCTTCCATGCTTCCCAGCTCCCTGCAAGGTACTAATTTGCTTTGTTGAGTGTATTTGTTACAACATAATATATCCTATTATTAGCAAGACATCCTTCTTTGCAAGTCTCATCTCCCTCCTGCATTTGTCTTAGAAATTTGAAAGAAAACTGGACTATCTACTATTATCTTCTATATAGAGAATAACATCTGAATGATGGTGAAATAGCACTCTCAGAAAATTTTACAAAAATCCTGGCAACAGAAAGTAGGGGAAATCTTTTTGTTTATATCTACTCAGTTAGTAACAGAGATTGTTCAGAGGATATTTTAAAAGGTTTATATTTTTTTTCAGTGAAAATTAATAAAAAATTTTAACTATATCTTCAGTAGATATATCTGCATAATATATTTTCTTGTGGGAACAGAGTATTTACCTCTAAACGATAAACTGTCTATAACTTCATGCTTGTGAATACTGCGGCCTGTTGTTTAGTATCTGAAAATATTTGCCTATCTTAAATATTTTCAGTTATCCAAATGAATAATATAATCAAAAATTCTCTGCTAAACTTAATGTCTGTGGTTTTTTTGCTTAAAAATGCAATCAGCCTTTCACTTAGCTTACAGCAAGAATACTGCCCAATTCAGCCCCCCAGTTTTGCACCACAGGTAACTGATGGCTGAGGAAAATCATAACAGGTAATTTTTACACTGATGTTTGTCCAAACTACCTAAGGAATTAATGAATATGTTTATAGAAATCAAGACCTATGTGCTGAAAACTCACAGATTAAGAAAATATTTGTAAAGTATTTACTATACAATGAAAAATTTTAAAAAAGACTATCCAATTATTTTGTTCCATCCCTGTGTTGACACAGGAAGCATTACTGTAATTTTCCAAAGCAGCTGGTGTGTAACTGGGTAATCCAATTCATTCTGCAGTCACATCTGTCCCTATGGTTGCAGCATCCCAAAGACTATACAGACCCTTCTCTGCATTTTTCCAAACCTTTCTGACAACTACCTGGGTTTTGCCTAGGGCAATTTCTGTCTCTCTTCTTTGCTACTCTCTAAACCCATGGAGTAACTTTTCTCCAAAAAGCAACCATTACTTGGGAACAGCTCCTTCTGTTACTTCCAGGGCTATAACACTTTAGATGCTACTGAAATTTGCTACTGTGAAGTCCTGAATGCAAGTTTTGGGCTTCAGCAAGGCTGAATCATTCCTACTGAAAGTCCACCAGCAAAGCATCTTGTCAAATCATGTTAAATCTTAGACATTCTTTGATATCCTCATTTCTGGGTCACAGATGCTCTTTGTTTATCAAAAAGTTGGTATCTGTGTCTCAAGGATATCCTGGAATTTTAAAATCACAAGAAAAATAATACAAGAATATCAGATGAAAAGATTTCCAATACTGTATCAGGACTACACTAAAACTATTCAAGAAATTAGTGCTCTTCAGCATTAGTTATTTATTATTATTTTCAAAGGAAAAAAAAAAAAGAATAAGTAACTAATTCCCACTCCTTTCTTTGTTCCTAATAATTTGAGCAAGACTTCAGTAAAATGAAATCCCTCTGTCACTTAAGAGCATTGGCCAAAGTGAAAACAACTATAGGAAAATTCTTCACAGAGAAAGTCAGTAAGTCTCTGCTTCCTTGCTCTTCTGAAATATTTTTCTAGCCCAAAGGAGGTCATTTGAAATAGTACAGATAGATTTTTATCCAGGTAAGTGATAAAATCTCCAGAGAAGAAGTTTCCTCATTTCTGTATATCTAGCCATGAGCCATGTTTAAAAGAAGTGGTGGGGGCAGGGGGAGGGGGGGAGAAAAAAAAAAGGTTATTTTGGCTGGAGCGAATTGGATAGCTGGTACCCATAATACACCAGCAGCAAGAAAAATCACGGATTTACCCCTACTTTTTCAATCCAGCAATTAAGCACAGCTGAGTTCTAATATAAGTCTCTTACCACAATGGCATTAAAACTGTGTGTGATTTAGCACTGATCTATTTGGCATTTTTGGGCTGCTGCTGTTTCACAAAGATACTGAGTCTTCCCCCCTCTTCTTAAAAAAAAAAAAAAAAAAAAAAAAATCCAAACAGCAGTAGCCATATGGTTACAGGAGTTTGGGGGTGAAAAGTTATTCAGCATCCTGCTTTTAGATTTTATTTATATTTTAAACCAAGACAGCTATGCGTACGTGAAAGTACAGCATTATGGGTCTATTAAATACACACGAATCCCACAAGAATCAGCAAACTTTAAAACTATTCACTTCCTGGTGTTGCTTTTCATGTAGTGTTTAAAGGACTGCAGGCAGATATTTAGGATCTCTGAGGATTTTGTCACACAGGAATTATAAAACGTGAGATGACAATCCGATACACCTCAGTTTACAAGAGTTTTGGTTAACATTACAATAAATAGTAGTGAATTTTGGAGAAAAATATAAACCCGAACTTTTTATCAATGGGCAAACCTACATGTGTTAATTTCAGAAAAGTTACCCTTCATATTATTTATGCAATCATAAATATTGGGTTTTTTTCCCCAATATTAAACCGTCCAAATCCCACACACCATCATCCAAGACTCCAGTGTGCTAAACAGCAAGAAATGCTAAACAAAAGTAGGATATATCTGGCAAATATAATTAAAATAAACATAAATTTGCAGATAGCAAATTTAAAAGAAATCAGATCTTTAAATCTTTAATACAGGTTTTTAAAGTCTTGTTTGAAAGTTATAGTTTTTTTAAATAGTATTGCTAAAAATTGTTGACTATTCTTTGGTGAAAACTGCCTCTAGTTTTGTGCTTCTGTCAAGTTTTTAATTAGTTGTCAGCAATGGCTTAAGCTTACTTTGTTTACCTTATTTATGCTTGCTAGCACAAACCCAGTTGTCACTCTCAGTTGGAATTAATACCACTCTCACAGTAAGTCAGCAGCTTACAAGTGATTTTCTGCTTCTGGTGTTCTTGGAGAGACCATCAGAAAGTAAAAGAACCTTCATGTATTATTATTTTGTTCAACTGCCAGGATTTGAAGATTAGGATCATTGATGCATTTTTCTCTTAAGTTACATTGACAAAATTGAACCAAGGAAAAATGAAGACTAACATGACAAAGAGGGAGGAACAGAGAACCACATCTACACCGTATCAGAGCATCAATACACAACTAACTGCTAAGCTCTTTCAGTTCACAGATTTCATCATTTACCTATGAGAAAATGTTGATCATTAGAGATACGCTTGTCAAAAAAAAAAAAAAAGAAAAAAAAAGAAAAAAACCACTGTGTAGCCTTTGTCAGATTTGGGAACAAAGCTTTTCAGGTGATGAAAGGACAGAGAGATGTGCCACTGCTTGCTGGAATTACACACTATTTTTTCCTTTGGGTGGTTCATACATCTCTCTGAAGACCTATTGAGAAAAGGTGTAAATCTTTTCCCTCTTTGTATGGAGCTTAATAAAGATAATACCAGCTTCTTTCATGAAAATCCACCATTACTTTAGTCCCTGTAATCCTTTAGTTCCTTGCTAGCAACCTTGGACAGGGACAATAAGCAAAAACAAAGCACCCAATCATCCAGCAGGTGCTGTTAAGACACATTTGCCAAGACATATGTTCGTGTCTAAGCAGTTGGTAGAGGTCTCTAGCTCCTGCACTAGAAGGCATATACTAGGGTAACCTCTTAAATACCACTTCACTGAATGTAGTATATCTTCAGAGGCAGCTTTAAGAAAATCACCTAGAGGTAGAGTTAAACTAGAGTTAAGCCACTAGGGCTCAGCCTTCACTACAAAGGGAACCCCTACTCCAAAAGCTAAGATAAACTCTGTTCCTCTTTTCTTTACCCGTGTGTTTCCATTTTGTTCTGTACAGAGACAATAAAACTAAGAGAAACTACACTGACCAAATAATTTTTTTCCTTTTTTTATTTTCCCAGTAAACAGAGCTTTGAAGGACATGTCTATTGATTTTGATTGTATATTTATTAAATCAATAAATAATAACAATATTCAGAAAGCAAAGCTGAATAGACAAAGATGATGCTATAATTCAAGTTTGTTTCTCTGTTCTTTCAATATCCAGCAATTTTACCACCTAACTTTGGAGTGAAATTCTAGAATTATGTTCCGTTCCCCACATCTAATAGCAAACCAGCAGCGGGCAATACAATCTCAGATTCAGATTCCTTGAATGCATCTGAAGTAAACAGGATTCATACCCATGATACCTGCAGAATTAAACTAGAACTCCCAATGAATTAGCCATAGCAGAACTGCTATCCAGTCTATACTAGGTAAAATGGACCCTATTTGCATCAGATTTTGTCCAGTGCTCTGCGCTCCTCCTGGACTAAAAAAAAACCTCACGTGAAAAAAAGGATGGAAAAATCTTGCATGGGAAGAAACTTGTGTGGGAAACTTGCATGGAAGAAATCTTGCGTGGGAAAACTTGTGACAAAATGTCCTGTGTGGGTAAAAACTCATGTGGGAAAAATCGCTTGGGGTAAAAATCTCACATGGATACAAACTCAAATGGGAAAAACTCACATGTGAGCCTTCATGGGATGGACACAGCATGGGGGAGAGATGGACACAGTGGGGCAGACAGATGGGGAGGGATGGACGGACAGGGCAGGAAGAAGGAAGACAGACGGATGGTGGGTGATGTGCATGGGAATAATCCACAGCAGGTAACTCACATGGGATAACCCACAACAAACAATCCACTCTGGATAACTGAGCCACACGGGATAATCCCCACCAGATAATCCCCAGTGATGCCCCTCAAACTGCTAGCATTTCATCCCAAATTGGGGAATTTTTTCCTTTTCCAAAATATTCAATTTTGGGTTTTTTTGGTGCTTTTCCACAACATAAAAATTGGTGATTTTTGCTTTTGGTTTTGTGCATGAAAATGTTTTTTTTTTTTGCTTTCTGAATACACAAATCCAGGTGGATTTGACTTTCTTGAGAACCCCAAATTGTGTTTTCCCCCGTGTCAAATGTTTTTTTTTTCCCCATTGCCAACCCAGAATCACGGGGTTTGGGGTATTTTTGTGCTGTCGTGGCAGCTCCTGCTCTGTGTGTATAGCCTTGCAAGGGAAAGTCCCTGTTTGGAGGGAATCGGCCGCAAATCAGGATGGAAAAGGGGAAAAAGGCAGCTTTTGAAAGATAGTTAGTGGGAGGGGGTCGAGTTTTTAAAGCCTTTCTATAAATAGGGTTTCTTTGCATTTTAAAAACCTTATATATCATAGACATTTACACTTATGTATGTATTTACATATATATATGTAGGGAATATGTACATTTTATCTATATTATCTATTTCCACTTATCTATTTAGGCATATAGATGTTTACATATATACCTATTTACACACATATAATATCTGTTTAGACCTACCTCTACACTTTTATATATTTACACTTATATAGTCTCAATTGATATTCTATGCATCTATAGTTATGTATTTTGACACAAGTATCATTTTAGACTTCTCTATTTACACATATATATTTAAAATTACATCTATTTAGACTTAGATATCTATTTACTATTATATATAATCTCTATTTAGATTGCATAATGTCATATAAGAATCTAATATGTAATATTAGATTACAGATAGTAAGTGTAGATAGCTCTACCTATTCAGTTTTTTTCTATTTTAAATTCCTTCATATATAAAATATATAATCTTTTTTTTTGCATTTTAAAGTCCCTTATTTTTTAATTTAAATATACAAAGGTTATGGGCCCATTACAAGAATTTACTGTCAATGCTGAGATGATGGATGTTCAAGAAACTTGGCTTCAAGATTTAAGGATGCAGGGAAGAAGTCCCAGTCTATGAAAATGCTACAGGCTGTACTGACAGCACAAAAGCCTTCTGAAAATGTAAAAAATTATATAAGTATGCATCAGTGACACAGTGCTAAGCATCAAGTGGAATTTTAAATATATGATTTCTCCCCAACTTAATAAAACTATGCACTCTTTTTTGATTACTGCATATATAATTTCTTAAAAACAGCTATAAATACCTTCCCCCCCCCCCCCCAACAAAACCCTCACACTAACTGATTTTTTGGCTTATCCTATTCATATGCTTATAAAAAAATCAAATACCATATATTTATATTAAAATTATAAAAATAATAACTGCAAAATACAAGCTGAATTTAAGATTACTGTGCTTTGACAAAGTATTCATCCAGATAGTTGGTAAGAAAAATGTCTTATTATCACGTGGCAGAGTAGGATTTGTCTTTAACTTTGTTTTCTTGCTTTTAAGTGCTTATGCTTATGTGACAGATAAGTGTACTGTTCCACTTAGCAACTTTAACCGTCTTTTTTAATTTTTATTTTTATCAATACTAGGTTCCTTTTAAAGGAAATAGAAAAGATATTAAAAGTTTGAATTTTGCAGAGGTACTTTAAAAGTTTAATTTCAAGGATGTAATCAGATACAAAAATGAAACCAAATAATGCACAGTTCCTTTACATATTTATCTTTAATTCACAAAAATATTTTTGTAAAGGAATTTTAAGTACTGTAATAATAATCCACCTCTAATAATGGATATAATTTCATGATAAAAGAAGTTAACATTTGTTAAATTTAACAGTAAAATATGCCCACCCCAAATACAATACACATGCCTCCAGTAATATGTTATCAGCTGCATGAATAAATAACAATTGAAGACAGTTTTGTTGAGGAAGCAAAAAAAAAAAAAAAAAAAAAGGGAAAAAAATAAAGTGAAGGAAGTAAGTAGAAGTCCTGTGAGTATAACATTATCAAATAGATACTTTTCCAATAATTTTGGGGGGTTATTCTGTCAGAAAGACTTTTGTATAAATCCTAATTAGCCGATCCAATGTCCTTTAATTTTCATAACAATGATAGCTCATGAGACCTAGTATATACCAATTAGATCTCTCAGTAGAAATGACCTGCAGGATTTTTTTGCTTTCCTTTATTGAAATGACAGACACTACTTTGTCCTTCACTAACTACTCCCTTGGCCATAAAAAAAAAGATCTCCTTGGATTTTAATGAGGTTAAAAGAGGTACAAATTATACCAGACAGACATATGAAATACTGTTTCTGAAAATAAATTATATGTTAGATCATTTAAAGGTCATAATTTTAGAGGAATTTAAAGAATGCTGTTAATCTAAAAAATTCTATGTGATAAAGAAGTCAACCTTCTGCCTTTCTAGCTTTATCAAATCCTGTATAATCAAAATACACTCTTTTAATCATAGAATTGTTTAGCTTGGAAAAGACCTTTAAGATCATCAAGTCCAACTGTAAACCTAACACTACCAAGTCCACCACTAAACCATGTCCCTAAGTGCCACATCTACATGTCTTTTAAATACCTCCAGGGATGGTCACTCCACCACTTCCCTGGGCAGCCTATTCCAATGCTTGACAACCTTTTCAGTGAAGAAATTCCTAATAAACAATCTAAAACTGATACATAAAAATGGGGAGACATTTCATGCCACTCCTTCCAAAGTGATCTTTGCAGACCAACATTATCCTCTCTGCCCCCTTTTCCGTTCATAAGATTGCCAAGACTGCCATGGGCTTTAGACAGCCTAGGAAGTTTTCTTTAACACCAGTTACTTTAGTGACATTTTCTATAGAAGTAGATGCATAACTGTAGCAAACCATATACAAGCATCTTAATCTTGCACAACTTTAACATCATATTCTAGAAAGCAATGCTTAGGATTCTTGATTACAAAACTGGAAACAAAATTGCATAAGAAAAATATCTGTAAAGTAAAACTGGAAGCATACAGGAAATCAAATTCTTGTCCTTGCCATCATTCAGAAACTTCCCAGGGCATTTATCAGCCATAACACTCCAGGGAGCAACTTAAGAGTATTCTGCCTGTTGAGGGGATCCACTCCTGTTCCTTTTCTTGAGGTTTTCTTGCTGTTCTTCAGTGCAAAAAAAGCCACCAAAGATTCTTCAAGGATCTCTTAATTTCCTTATTCATTAAAGTGTCCTGTAATATTTTGTATAGCCTTTATTTATCCTGTTTGTCTACTTAAGAATACTAATGAAGTACCCTTTAGTTTAAAAATTACTTCTCTGAAGAGGTGTCCTTAGAGAGCAGATTCTTGCACTTCTGTTTGCCTTTGAACAGATATTCCCTATCATTTTCACTGCATCAAAAGAAGTGTGACCAGCAGGTTGAGGGAGGGGATTCTCCCTCTCTACTCCCCTCTTGTGAGACCTCACCTGGAGTATCATGTTCAGCTCTGGGGTCCCCAACATAAGAAGGACATGGACCTGTTGGAGCAAGTCCAGAGGAGGACCATGAAGATGATCAGAGGGCTGGAGCATCTCCCCTACGAGGACAGGCTGAGAGATTTGGGGTTGTTCAGCCTGGAGAAGTGAAGGCTCTGGGGAGACCTTATAGCAGCCTTCCCAGTACCTAAAGGGGGCCTACAGGAAAGCCAGAGAGGGGCTTTTTTCAAGTGCATGTAGTGATTGGACAAGCGGTAATGGCTTTAAACTGAAAGAGGGTAGATTTAGATTAGATGAAAGGAAGTTCTTCACTGTGAGGGTGGTGAGGCACTGGAACAGGTTGCCCAGAGAAGGTGAATGCCCCATCCCTGAGAGTGTTCAAGGCCAGGTTGGATGGGGCTTTGGGAACGTGGTCTAGTGGAAGAAGGTATCCCTGCCCATGGCAGGGGGGGCTGGAACTAGATGATCTTTAAGGTCTCTTCCATCCCACACCATTCTGTGATACCATATTAAAAATTTGCAGAATCTGGAAAAGGGTCATTGTTGACTGTCCTTGGCTAGGAAACTCAAACTGCTCCCTGCTTCATGAAATGGTGTCTTAAAACATATTGTTTATTCTCTCCTCACCTTGCATTATATTAGTCAATAACTTCAGTGTAAAATGAATGCATATATGCAACAAAATGAGGATAGTGCTATTGCTTATACACTTTGAGCACATGTAATGGCTGTGAAATACAAAGATGTAGGCCTTTTTCATTTAATTTACAGGATATAATTAAATTTATGCTATAGAAACTCAGCTTGGCTTCTGCAGAATTACTGAAATCACTGCTGCTCTGGGATTGGAAGAAAGATTAGTGATATCCATTTGTTCTTAGTTGTACGTTATTTTTATTCATTAAAATCCCCCAAGGAAACAACATAAGACCAGATGATAAGTAAGATTTCTCAACTCTCCCTTATGCTGTTGGGCAGTCAGAGTGTCTAATATAGGTGTCACATCCATCATTCAGTTCCATGTTCTGAGAACTGCAAAAGATGGAGTCAGCACTGCTAAGCCATATCCCAGTTTCACTCCATATACTGAGCTCTGCAATATCTCTGCTGTCTCTGGCAGCAAGGAGAGCCAGAGTATTCTCTACCACACACAATGTTAGTGTGGGAGATCAAAGGGTGAGCACCCTGTTTTACAAGGCACTCATATTCTAGGTAAAATTGTTGCATTTTAAGAAGAGAGATATTATTCCAGATTTAGGTAGTCAGTAAAATATTCAACCAAGGCTATTGATGTCCTAGGAAGTTGAAACTGCTCAGCATACCGCAAGAGTTTCTCTAGTTTTTCTATCTAAGAAATACTTATTGCTGACCATTATCTCAGTAGTAAAAGTTTGTCAGAGCACATTTGACAAGAACAACAGAAAATCATGCAATAAAAAAACGGTGATTTATATAACCCATGCTAAGGAATGATTCCTGAAGAGCCTGTACTCAAGACAGATTGCTAATTAAGATAAAATTAGGCATGCAATGATAAAATAGCTATTTTCCAGTGAATGCTCACAGCATCTATTATCATATCTTCAACAGCAGTTTTAAAACTTAATTTAACATTGAATTCGACCCTCTTCTTGTAAAAGCATAGAGTAATCCACATCACTAGACTTTGAAATATCTACAGCAGAAGAACCCTATAGAAGAACTCATTCCAGTCTACCAGGGAATTTTGATATGGACAGAAAGAGGACCAGGAGTCAGTCTGCATTTTATATAATTTTGAAAGTTTTCCAAATTGTCATGTTAAGTATGAAACCTCAAAAGTCATTATAGCTCAGAAGCATTTCTGCCTTAAAATACAGATAACAGTTACATAAAAGCAGCAGCCAAACCCTCTCTGCCTAATTGATACAAGCCAAAGTTTACTGGCTAACCAGTTTGAACCACTTAAGATCAAATGTTCCATGAAAATCAGAAACATGATGGTACTCAGAAGGGGTATTTCAAAATGGAGGAACCACACTGCTCAACATAGAGCAATGAGACTACTCGCAAGAGACAGGTGTAGGGCATACTTCAGCATCACTGCATTCACATTAGAACTACAAGAGTAGAAAAAACTAAGCAATTTCATGAGGAAGAAAGAGCATGCTAAACAAACAGGTGCTTGATCAGAAGTCACAGACTTGGATTCCAATTGATCCCAACTGCTGTTACAGCTATTTCCTTTCTGGATTTATTTTTCCCTTCTAACATCTACTTCTCATTTCTTCTATTTTAATTTTTAGCCAATCAGAGCAGGATGTATTATCCTGACTCTGAGTTTTTGTGGAACCCGAGACAGGGACCAGATCTTGGCTGGAGTTTGAGTTCCTATAACTACTGCAATACAAACATGAAATTGCCAGAAACCTGCTCAGAAGTTTAATATCTTATTTAGTTAATCAATTTTAACTGCATTTCAAGTACCCAGGCCTTAGGCTCATTACTAATCTTAGATATGGAAACAAATATTTGTTAATTTCAGGTTTTTTCTGTACATGGAAGTATCTAGAAGAATATGAAAAATACTTTTACTCGTCCAGAAAGCCTTCTATTTTGGGAACTGATTTCCGATGCATACAGTTAGTCTTCACCGAGACACGCATAACTGTAGTTGGTTATGTACATGTAACAACATTCAAATGATAAATAATAAAGTGGCCTGTTTTACT
>JANHGO010000020.1:19608547-19618604 GCA_024606505.1 Aquila spilogaster | reverse complement strand
GAGACACGCATAACTGTAGTTGGTTATGTACATGTAACAACATTCAAATGATAAATAATAAAGTGGCCTGTTTTACTAGCTAAACAGGTTGAAGTTTTGGGACTGTGAAGAACAGTTTATCAGGTACCCACAAGTGGCCTGGACTTCAACATAACCAAACAAGGGAAGGATAGGCAGCAATGACAACTGTGTAAGGTGAATGCTAGTTCAGGGTTCTGATTTCTTGATCTGTTGTACTCTGAAGCTGCTTTACTGAACATATGGCTTACCTAATTGAGGGTTTGGACCAGTACCAAAATTACAAAATGCATATGCACATTGAAAATGATAAAACTATATATATATTACAGGAAACTAAAAATAGAGGATGACACTCATGGGTCATAAAAAGAAAAGAAAGAATTAATTACTAAGGAAAAGAGAAGGAATGAATTAAAATCATGAGCTTACAATCAGAAAAAACAAAACCGAAATCCCAGCAAGTCTTACATGCTCTGATTCATATCCAAACAACTACAAACTCAGCTGTGAAGGAAATATGTTGAATTTGCCTTCTCTTTCTGGCACTCTTCCCTTGTAAAGAAGATGCACATCTAAGCAGTTACAAAAGTGACTATACAGCATTCTTTATGAAGCATGTAAAAACCAATGAAATGTACACATTAGCCTTGTAGTTGCAACCTGCATGTGACTCACGCTGGAAGAACTGCATTGCAGTATTCAAATATTTGGTGCAGCCTAAGGAAGAAAACCACAGTATGTGCAGTGTCTGTAACCCCTTGGAGTGCACAGCTCTATCAGGTGCAGGACACGCCCCTGTAGAGCCACAATAAATAGAAGTCTTTGTGATGTGGAAATACATTATGGGTTTGGAACCATATACAATGCATTATCACAGCTTCACAAACACTGGTATTTGTGGTTCAAATATGAGTGAGGTGGACTGAAAAATAGCTGAACTGCTGGGCTCAAACTGTTGTGATCACTGGCATGAAGTCCGGCTGTAGGTCAGTCACAAGTGGTTTACGCCGGGGTTGCTGCTGGATCCAGTATGGTCTAATATCTTCATTAATGGCCCGCACAATGGGACAGAGTGCACCCTCAGCAAGTTTGTGAGGATATAAAATTGGGAGGAGTGGTTGATACACCAGGTGGTTGTGCTGCCATTCAGAGGGACCTCACCAATCCAGAGAAAGGGGCAAACAGGAACTGACAAAGGCCCACAAAGAGAAATGCAAAGTCTAGCACCTGGCAAGGAATAACCCTGTGCACCAGTCCATGCTGGGGATAACCAGTTGTAAGCAGCTTGGCAGAAAAAGCCCTGGGGGTCCTGGTGGACAACACGCTGAATGTCCACCAGCAACGTGCCCTAGCAGAAAAGCCAACAGCCAGCTGGGTTGCATTAGGAAGAGTGTTGCCACTCGCTGAGCTGGAATACTAAAAAAAAGAAGTAAAAAAATGGGCCTACCAAAAAAATTTTGTTTGCTGTTATTTATTATTCTTCATTATTATTTGTTTGGAAAGTGGAGGGGGGGGGGAATCTACTAAAGAACTTTACTTAAACAGAATCAGACTGGAAACAGCTTAGAATCAACCATTACTTCATGTTTCCTGACAGATATTGATTATAAACGTGATAGATGTTTACCTAAGCCTGTTCTGAAGCATCTCTAGTGCTGATAACAATCTTGAATTGATATGAAATTTTTTTACTAAAAAGAAAGTTTCATTTTTCAGGTTATTCAACCCATTTTTTAACCATTAAATTAAGTCAATGACAAACAAAATCTTTTCACAAATAGAAGTCAAAATGTTTTGACTTTCTCTACTCCCTTTCTGGGTTTTGTTGTGTTTGTTTATTTGTTTTGGTGGGTTTATTTTTCTTGCAGAGGTTTTTTAGTTCATTTTTGTTTGGTTTTTTTTGCTAAAACTTTCAATGCATTATTGAAAACTGTGATAATTCATGAAACTTCTAAAGTGTTTTTTTACCTGCAATACATAACTAGCTCTTTTTTCTAATCAGATTAGATGAAAAAATCAGATTGCTGAGTTTAAAATATCACTTTTCACATTGAGTAAATCCGCATCCTATAGGCAGACAAACCTAATTAGGATTTGTATTCTATACAATCTTTTTTCTCATTTAGAACAGCTATACAGAAATTAATACAGCAGCATGTCATTAAATATTACTGTTTTTTTCCCTATCAGTGCATTTTTGTGTGGTTGAGGAGTGTAAAGCTCTTTCTGTTGGAGAGGGATATTAATCATTCCTTAAAATATGGTGACAGATGGCAACATTGCATATATGTGAGAGAAGAATCATATCCAAGTACATAGAAATACAATATTACACTCCAGTAAACAGTTATTCTTCATGCCTTTTTTTTTTTTTTTTGAAAGCTTAATAAAGTACTAGCTAGTAGCTAGAGCTAGCACTAGAAAATGCTGTCAGCAAATGCGTTGGAGTCAAGGTTAGGAAATTACCTAGGAAGTGCTTTACATGGAGAGATAAAAGTTCTTGATATCCTATAGCTGTTTCTCTAATGCATTTTGTTATAGGTAATGTGAAAGTTCTTATGAACCTGATAGATTTATTTGAGAAATGTTCTAAATATTTACAACCAGGATTATGTTTAACATCTCAGAAGTAGATTAGATAACCCTTACAACACAGAAATTTCTTTTCCTACTAGTCCTACTCATGCTGAGAGACCTGCTTAAGTTATTACATGATTAACATTATAGTAAAGTCAGGCACCTTTTTTAGCATTTTCAAGTCACATAAACAATGATTTTGCCTAGTACTAATATAATAGGATAAAAATAAAGATTTGAACATGAAGGAACTAGATGAGGATATTCTAGTAAATAAAAAACACAGTAGAATTTCACAGAGAAACATTAAATTCTTAGGACAGCATCCAAAGAAATACACATGCTTTTCTAACGCTGAACTTGAGGTATTTCTGAAAAGATGATTGTCCACTCCCTCTTTAAAAACTTACTTTGAATTATGTTGTCATCTTAAATAAGGGTTTGAAATTAAAATTTACCTAAATAATATCACACAGAACAAGTTACTTGCGTGAATGATGAACAGTAACAGAAAAAGCTCCAGAAGCTTTTTATTAAACCACATTTTGATCAAGACATCGAAGCTTAAACAACGTTCTGTTTCTTCCAAAGTACACACTGGTCTCTGTACTACCTTCCTCTCCCCTTTCTGAATTGTTATGGTGCAGTCACCCAGTTACACATCTGTGACATTGGGTACCACTGAGACATACAATAGCATTTCTAAGAAGCAGTACTGGACATACAAGAAAAGAACATGTGAGTTTATTTTTCTAATACTCCACAAACTATTAAAACTGAAACAAAATTTAAACAAAACCTCAAGAACTAAACAGACGTTTCTTGACAAACTGACACCACTCTGTTGTAGTCTGGCTTAACACTTTACACAAAACACAATCCATTCAATGGGAAACTAAACTGAATCATACCTTAATACAAGTATAACAGCAGCAGTATTAAACCCATCAATGCATACTATAAATCATTAGAACACTGCAGAAAATATTGTGGAGCTCCTAGACAGAGACATATTTTAGAAAACTGATTTTTTTAATTTAAAAATGAAAAATTCAGGACAATTCCACTCATCAAAACCTTCCAAAGAGGGTTGTCTTGGTTTTTTTTCAAATCTGGCATTCATTAAAAATTTGAAACTTAATATACTGCTACAAACCAAAATTATCATGGCCATTGATCCTGACAATAAAAATCAGTAGCCAAATCCTTAGTATAAGCAAGGCCTCTTATGTGCTCAAGAAGTGTGGATGCCAGCTGCTAAATTTCCAGCAGAAAATTTCATGTGGCAAACCTCACCTTCTTAGTGTGGTGCTTCAGCACAAATAATTGTTTCAAGTGCTGCAATCTACCTTTGCATCTGAAAGTAGTGAAGAGAAAGAGGAAGAATGCATGTGAAGGATGGGTCAGAAGAGAATATGCATTTCACTAGTTTTACAAAAGCTTAGTCACATTGTAATTTTTCAGGAGAAAAAGGATATAATGGTACAACTGTAATGCTGTAGCTTTGGAAATGGCTAGAAACAAGTCACAGGCCGATTCTACCAAGTGTGTTCACACCAAGTGCAAACATTTCAAATTTCTTTCATGAGTACAAAAAAACCCCACTGAACAGAAAACATACAAAATTGTATGGGTTTATTTAAACCCAGTTTCTCACTACAATATTGAAATAGAAACTGCAACAAAATCATAAGAACAAAGGAAAAGAAACTGATGTATTTATCACAATATTAATATCGCCCTTAATGAATACTGAAGATGCAGCTGTCAGCTTAGATTTCAGTATAGTATCACTATCCATAGTCCTATTTGCAAGTATATAGGATACTAGTACTAAAATTCTTGGCATTTCAAAGCCAACAATTAAAAATTATCTAGTTGGACTATATGACACAATTTTGGAAAAAATAACAGTAAACATTTTCAGGAAATATTTTGTATTATCATAAGAAAATATGTTTTACTAATTTCAGGAAGGTCTGTGTTCTTTTTCAATTGCTGTTATTTTAATGAGAATTAACTACTTACAAAATTTCCAGTGAGTACCTAAAAATTATATATTTGACAATCTAAGCCTACTGATACAAAAATTGGAAATGTAACAGCTTGCAGAACAGACATTCAATCAAATGAGAATGCCCTAATTTTAACATAAAGTTAAGAGTAGATGGTTCACCCTGCTGAATGATGTAATTAATTTCAAATACTCAATATCAAAACAAGGGGGGGGGGGAATCAACGAACAAGGCATTAGTAAAGGGTTACAGACCCTTTCACTTTTTGGTAAAAGTTAAAATTTAACTCATTGCATCTTAACAAATTGACAATAGCTAATATGACATAAATTTTGGGGTTGTCAAAAAGCTATAGGAAAAATATGCTCTCTGGTTTAATCACTTGTAAAAAGAGTCTAGAATACATAAAGTTGTGACTGCATATAAACCTTTTTTCCTTTGTATCAAGATGGAACCCTTGCTCATTTCATATTTCATGTCATTGAGGTATTGTAGAACACCTTTGTGAGTCAAATCTCAAAGTCTCAGCTCTTACGTGCACCATGCTTCCCTATCTCAGGGCTGATCATGCTAGGTCAAGCTGAAACAAGGAGGAAAAGTGCTGAAAGAAGCTTTAGAAAAAAATAGTACTGAATAATAAGGGAGCAGGAGTGTTTCAAGAGCTGTCAGTTCAGAATCATTGATGAGCACTAAATTAATTTTAAAAAGACTACTACATATGCTGACAGACAGGCTGGATCAATGGGCTGAGGCCAACTGTATGAAGTTCAACAAGGCCAAGTGTTGGGTCCTGCACTTGGGTCACAACCACCCCGTGCAACACTACAGGCTTGGGGAAGAGTGGCTGGAAAGCTGCCTGGCAGACAAAGACCTGGGAGTGCTGGTCAACAGCCAGCTGAATATGAGCCAGCAGTGTGCCCAGGTGGCCAAGCAAGCCAACAGCATCCTGGCCTCTATCAGAAATAGCGTAGCCAGCAGGAGCTGGGAAGCAATCGTCCCCCTGTACACGGCACTGGTGAGGCCGTACCTTGAGTACTGTGTTCAGTTTTGGGCCCCTCACTACAAGAAAGTCATTGAGGTGCTGGAGCATATCCAAAGAGGAGCAATGAAACTGGTGAAGGGTCTAGAGGACAAATTTTATGAGGAGCGGCTGAAGGAACTGGGGTTGTTTCGTCTGGAGAAAAGGAGGCTAAGGAGAGACCTTATCGCTCTGTACAACTGCCTGATAGGAAGTTGTAGTGAGGTGGGTGTCAGTCTCTTTTCCCAAGTAACAAGCAATAGGACAAGAGGAAATGGCCTCAAGCTGCATCAGGAGAGGTTTAGATTGGATATTAGGGAATATTTCTTCACCGAAAGGGTTGTCAAAGCATTGGAACAGGCTGCCCAGGGAAGTGGTGGAGTCACCATCCCTGGAGGTATTTAAAAGAGCTGCAGATGTGGCACTTAAGGACATGGTTAAGTGGAGGACTTGGCAGTGTTAGGTTAATGGTCAATGATCTTAAAGGTTTTTCTCTAACCTAAATGATTCTATGATTAAAAGAGAGTATTTTGATTATACAATATTTGATAAAATTACACTGAACTATAAACTGGAATTCCCACTTGTCTGCCACATTATCTGAAAGGTAGTAATTTACATGCTTTACTGTAAGGGAGAGGTGTTTCACTGTGCTATAATTAAAGTTGTGGCACAATCTATGGAATTTAAGTTGTAACTGTAATCCTTACGGATGAAATTCAAATTTGTCCTATTGCAGTGTAGCTGGGTATCAGGACTATGTCCATGTGTACATCCAGCACACTGGATTCCCTGGGTGATGCAAGGAACTCTGCAGCTAGTCTCTGCGCTAAGCAATGGACCAGCTTGAGAGAAGGCAATTGACTGAAACCCTCATTGACTTCACAGAAAAGCATGTGACAATTATAGGAGTTCTCCAGGTAAGAACTTCAACCAGTCCCAGAGATGCGCCCAGGCTGCCTGTGGCAAGCACTCCCTGAATCCTTAAATGTGTTGATAACATTCTGAGACAAGGACCTGGGTGTCCTAGCAGCTTCCCCAGGTAGTTCCTGGTGTAGAAACAAATTCTGCCCTTTGTAGTACAGAAGACACTTTGTCAGAAGGAACTTCCTGCAGATGAAGAAATGGTCCCACAGGGTGCTCTCTTGTTAAAATAGGTGTTTTGCACAGAATTTAAGATAATCAATAGAAACATCATGAATAAATTAGAGTCATCACGGAGAACCACAGGCCAGCCGGACATAAGAATTCAGCAAAACAAACAGTTCAGGGAGTCTTACTCAACCCAGCTCAAGACACCATATCAGGGCCATAAGAAAAGATTATCTAAATGAGCTGTTTATTTTAACAAGCACTCACTCCGAGTTCAATAAAATCATTCCTTGAATAGTTTTGGTTTCTCCTGGGTACTTTCAAACTCTCTTGGCCATCAAAGGTAGTTGCAAACATCAAGTAACTTATCCCTCACTAAATAATTAAATTCATTGATAGAGATTTGGATAATGACAAATACGTATTTTGTTATTATGTACAAAACATCTAAATATGTCAATGTATATAGGTGCCTGAAAATTAATGAAATTATTCACAGTGGAACAAAACAAGTTGATAAACACAAAATTATTGAACAACTACAGAATAATATTTGATACAAGTTTTACTAAAAAGAGATAGTTCTTTAAAGCTGATGTTCTTGAAAACCGGAGGACAGAAGCCTGAAGCTGAGAAACACGCAGTGCACAAACAATGTTACACCATGCCACCAAAAGAAATTCTTAAGAGACAGAATATGGCTAGTTTCTAGCCCAAAGTCAACACTAACCTATCCAATGAAACTAAAAAACCCTAAACAATAAGTTAAACTGTGATACAAAGTGATATGGACATAAGTCTACAAGAGACAGTGACAGGTTAAAAAAAAAAAGGAAAATAAAAAAAACAAACAAACAAGAAAGAAATTTATTTCAAGGTGAATTGCAAAACTAGAAACTATATTATAGATCGAAGTAAGAGGAGGGTTCTCTTTTCAATGTATTATTTTCTGTGTTGTTTGAAAGAAGCCTGGAAGTATTTCACACTGTAAAATTTTGAGATATATTGGTTTGGGGGAGGGAGGAAGGTTAAGCAGAGGGCAGGTTACACCTCATTTTTCACTTCAGAAATGTTTAGACTTCAAAGACTTGTTTTAACAGTGCCTGTTTATTCATAATTGAAATTATGTAAGCACCAAATATTCATCAGTGGTGTCATTTACCAAAAATATGAATTAATCAAGTTAAATTGGTTTTAATAAAGCCTAAAGAAAAAGAGTGTACAGACTTGGATTACCAAAAAAGACAAAAACTGGAAAAATCATCTATACTTTCATGGCTCAAAATTCAGTGTTTTGATTCAGTGTTTTGACTCTTATGTTTTTCACTATTACTTCAGTCACATTTTTTTCAGAATAGGATAAATGTTAACTTCAACATATAGGTAGACACTGCAGCTTTAAACTATGCAGAATTTAAAAACCCAAACAAATTTTACTCTATGTTCATCCACTATGAAGCTATCATAAAGGGTAAAGTCCCTAGTTTCCACTTCCATGGAAACGACCTTTAGAAACATATTATTTGTTAGTTTGGTAAGTAGCAAAGGCCTATTTAATTTTCCTGATTATTTCAGATACCTTTGTTAATTTCCACTCATATCAAGTGCTGCGGGCTTCTAAATGCTGCTGTTTTGAGAAATATCTTGTTTAGGTTGTTCAAATTGGATTGTTTTATACTTATATCTAGCCATAGCTTCTATTAAGTTTCTTTCAAAATATATACAGTGTTTAGTAAACACAAAAGAATTGATAGGAATATGATACACACTTTGCAAGCAGTTTAAAAGCCAGCTTCAAAGATCAGAAGTTGGGACGCTACTGCATTTCTAAAATAGTGGTTCTCAGTATCTCTTAGACCACTCCCTTAGTGATACCAATTAAAATGGCTGAGTGTAATGGGGGAGAGTCTTACAGAGAGTTCTATAATTTTTAGCCTATGTGAAAATCTCACTTGTCTAATTAACCTCACACTCATACCTCAAAGGTGTGTAGAGCTTTTAAGCCTTTTTTTTTTTTTTTTTTACTGTTGTTTTACAAAGAACTTGCCTTGAGAAACGTATCTCTTCTTTTTCAGTCTATGGCTCTATATTAGGAGCACCTTCATCAGGACATCCATAACTTTTTACCCTTCTTTTGCCTGTGAATGGATGGAAGCTTCAGGTCCTAAGCGTACAGAGGTTTTACATGAACTGTTTTCCTTTGCCTTAGACAGACCACAAATTTAACTTCTCATGACTAATTCCATAGCTTACAGAATTCTTTACTACACTTGAGAATTAATAAATGTCATTCAAATCATATTTTGTTCACAAAAAGAATGAAGTTTTATCAAAACAAGAAACATTTTGCATGTCCTCTTACTAAAATGATACAGTCTTTGTGCTCACATATGCATAGCAGTAGTTATTTTAGCTCTTTAACTGAAATTACTTGCTACAACAGAATGGATCATGTGACCAAGCACCCTGGTGAATCATTATCACGACTGCTGCTTTCTCCAGTGTTGGTTCCTGTCTGTTGGAAAGGCAACCCCCAAAATTGTCCTAAAGCCACTTTAGCTACCCCCTCTACTCCCCTCTCATGAGACCCTACCTGCAATACTGCATCCAGTGCTGGAGTCCTCAGTACAGGAAAGACATGGATCTGTTGGAGCAGGTCCAGAAGAGGGACACAAAAATGATCAGACAGCTGGAGCACCTCTGCTATGAAGACAGGCTGAGAGAGTTGGGGTTGTTCAGCTTGGAGAAGAGAAGGCTCTGGGCAGACCTTATAGCAGCCTTCCAGTACCTAAAGGGGGCCTACAGGAAAGCTGGAGAGGGACTTTTTACAAGGGCGTGTAGTGATAGGACAAGGGGTAATGTTTTAAACTAAAAGAAGGTAGACTCAGACTAGATGTAAGGAAGAAATTTTTTTACGATGAGGGTAGTGAAACACTGGAACAGGTTGCCCAGAGAGGTGGTAAATGCCTCATCCTTGGAGACATTCAAGGTCAAGTTGGATGGAGCTCTGAGCAACCTGATCTAGTTGAAGATGTCCCTGCTCATTACAGGAGGGGTGGACTAGATGACCTTTAAAGGTCCCTTCCAATCCAAACCATTCTATGATTCTAAATATAATCACAGAATCAGAGAATATTTGAGGTTGTAAGGGACCTCGAGAGGGCATCCTGGCCAAACCTCCTGCTCAAGCAAGGTCACCTAGAGCAGGTTGCGCAGGACTGAATATTACCTCTTTGTGTGAGCATGAGCTTCTAGGAGGTATACTCCATGAAACTTATAAAACTGTTAATTTCTGATGGAATATTCATGGGAGAGATAAAGAGATGAAAACTGG
>JANHGO010000020.1:19598157-19608447 GCA_024606505.1 Aquila spilogaster | reverse complement strand
ACAAAACTAACACTCACTGTCTCAGTTATGTAAGAGCTAGGAATGACTACAGAAACCATGGAATATAAATAAGTTATAATTTCTGATGGAATATTCATGGGAGAGATAAAGAGATGAAAACTGGACAAAACTAACACTCACTGTCTCAGTTATGTAAGAGCTAGGAATGACTACAGAAACCATGGAATATAAATAAGTTATTTCTTGAACTTAGCTTTCCCTTGAGAAATTGTGTAGACACACACTACTTATGAACGCTTTATACTGTTGAATCAAAAAATTACTTCTAAAATTGGAAAAGAAGAGAAATTAGATAGTATTTCCTCATAAGTGTTTGAAAGGATCTCAGAAACTGGGCTGATGGTATAATAAAAATTTTAAAAGACACTGATTTATTCAAGAGCATACTCCTGGTCTTTGAGACAGTTAATTAAAAAAAAAAAAAAAAAAGATATTTGCTTTCTAAAATAAACATACAAACTTCTTGAAGAGATCATTCCACTTTCTAAATAACAATGCTACAAATCCTTATTTATGAGCGATGACACATTTCTATACTGGATTGTCTAAATGATTGAAACATTCCTCTGAAACTTTGTGTTGTGACATCAACATTTTGACAAATGATTACTTGAAAATTTTTCATGCTTCTTAATATGAATGCTACATGAATGTTTATGTAAAATTTTAGGATACCATGTTGATTACAGAATTATTTTATATATTGAAAATCTATTTAATTCCTTAAGGGAATAGACTTGTATTACAAATATATAAAAAATTATATTTTAATAAATCTAATAACTGGGTGATCAAATGAAAGGCGTGCTGAGTAGCACAGAAGTCAGCCATCTATAGCAGGTTTCTGAAGATAATACAAGAACAGATTTTGAATGATACCAAGAAGGATGTTGCAAGATTATCAGCTGGAAACAGTACTGCTTTGAGATAATTTTTTACAATCACTTTTATCCTCTAATTTTGCAAAGAAAAAAGTAAAAGACTGCTGACCTCTGCACTTTCACAACATTTAATAAGAGTGTGTAGTAGCTTACATTATATTTAGTTTCTAGGGTTTTTTTGTTAACCCAAAGATATTTTTAGCTGTTCCTTCAGCCTTAGTATTCCAAATTTCCCTCACCAACTCCTACTTTGATGGCATTCTAACTTGCTTTTATTTTGTTAGTTAAGAAAATTCAAGCAGACTGCCAGATGAGAATTCTGTAACTAGAAATGTTACTGAAGATAATATGTACTGGTTATTATTACAAAAATATGCAGGCATTCCATACAACTGATAGAGCATGTTAAAGGAGAGAAGTTAATACTCTCGTTAAAAAAGGAAACTGTTTTATATCCCAGGTAGGTGGTCATTCTTGTTCCAAATAACACCCACTGAGTTTTATTTCTGGGTGGTTTGTATGAATATTAATCTAAGAATGAAGTGGTTTCTTGGAGATTAAACTTCAACTCAGCTACATTCTGTTGGGTTTCCATCATTTTCTTGCTATCAAAATACGGTCACTTTGATAATACTGAGTAGAGAGTAAAGAATGATAGAAAAACAACATGTTGAAGTTATCTTCCATGCCCTACTGCCTTTAAGTAGTGAAAGTTAACTGCTGAGCGCAGCAGCAATTGAAGGACTCATGCAGTGAGCAGCTGCCTACCTTGGAATAACATGTGTTTAAAAATACTTTCCGTTACAGGTAATTTTGTCTTTACAGTCCAAAAAGCCTCAGCTGCTCTCAAGGACAAAGCTCATGGTACCAAGTTAAAAAGTGATTTCCTTATTTCCTTTAGATAGAGGTTGGTTTTTTTCTTTCTCTAATTTAAAAATCTCAGATAATAAAAATAGATACGTGGATTAGTGAATACAAAGCAAGCACACAATCCTGTAAAAAAACAAGTTACACTCAATCCTTTCTCAAGTAATTCAAATCTACGGTGCTCCACAGTGTAAGGAGATGCTTAAGGACTCACATACACGTAAAGTTCACATAACAAAGACAACTTTTATCACTATAAAAGGTCAGACCTGCTAACATATTCAGCCTTCTCTGCACAGTTCCTACAATATAAGCTGCATGTCAAGCCATTGCAGACTGCTGGTTATGATGTTACTGGTACAAAGAAATGCCCAGTTTGCATAGAAGCAGCATATGGTTCCCAGCCCTAACTTCAGGTCAGAGACTTAAAAGAGACTAAGAGCACTGCTCTTCCATAAGCATCTCCAGCTGTTTGTTGGGAGCTGTCACAATCAGGTACAGCTTAGAGTAACTGCAAAGATTGTCTAATCTGCAGGGCATCTCATTTGTCAGGAACTAGGACTATGGACAAGAGGGGAGATGATATAATATAAGCTGCTATTTGCTGCTCAACATTCCTGATCTCAAAATTGGACTGTACTTGTTTCAGTGATATCTTGAACTTTGGTACAGAGTTGAGTATTAAATGGTATTCCTTGTTTTGCCAGACAAAAAAGTTCACCTTGCCTATTTCAAACAAAACAAGATGTTTTCAGCTCAAAACTTTTTAATTTACTTTATGTCTTCGCAGCTTAAACACCATCTCATCTCTCCCCCCGTGTAAAATGATTCTAGTCTTTCCTTAGTCCTCTCTTTAATTATTGGAGAAATTAACAGCTTAATGGTATTAACAGAAATAAGCAGATTAAGGATAAAATTATGAAAAGTATTTTATGAGTTATAAAAATAGGGTTTTTTTCCATTTCCAGTTTCCATATGTATGAATACAGATAAATGAAGTTTTTTACATTTTCCCCCTCTAAAAAAATAAAGGGCTCTCTGCAGAGAAGCCTTTGCATATTATCCACTTGTAATTTTGCTAAACATATTTGTTATGAAGAATATCCCTATTCATACTTCCTGTTCAGACCTGTTTTCTTACCCAGCCAAGTTGTTCTGGGGGACTCATTATTCCAGGCCTGGGTAGCCAAATTGCCATTGACTCTGGTGAGTTTCCATCAACCTGACATGATGCTCAGCTAGACCCAATAGATATGTTCATTCAAGTACTGATTAAAAACACAAGTCATCAATGGAAAAACTGATTAACACAAGGTTTGAGAGGACTGACTCACATTGAACTATAACAAAAGTATAACTTTGGTAATAATTTACAAAAAAACAGAAAATAATTTATGCTTTTATTTTAATGGAATAAGTTTTTACTACTTCATTTAAGATTCTTTAAATAACCATTTTTTACATAGGTAATATTAATGCAGTCAGCCAAACTAGTTACATAAATAAGAACTACTCATGCATCTAAAATTTTGCTAGAAAACTGCATTGTTTATACTACTTCTATGTTCTCAGATCCTTTTAAAGTGATTTCACTGTAGGACAACCGATACATTTTTCCTCTCCAACTCAAAAGACAATATCACCAGTTGACTAAAGGATAGGCTTCTGGCTCTGCAGCAGATCATGTAATAAACTTATTTTTGTGGTTGATGAAATGCTAAGCAAACGTGAAAACAGGACTCTAATAATTAATTTGTGTTGCATCTAATCAGGAAATAATAATCTTAAATTATGGTTTTCTGTTTACTTGTGTTCATAGAAACTAGACACTTTCGGGCACTTTCACCTATGAATTAAGAATATTGTTTTACTGTTACAGAAAAATTCCTAGTGCTACCTTTTTAAATGGTATTTCAAGATTGAAATTGCATTTTTAGTTGTCAAAATAATGTCAAAGTCACAATATTTTTTTCTTTTTAGGATGAAAGCAATTCATGCTTAAGTTATGAATGAAACCAGACACTAATATTTGGATATACTGGCACAAAATGCCAAGTCAGATGTAACTGCTATAGATTTTCTCAGTAACTTTCACAGTTCAATCACTCATTTTTCCCAAATGTCATTTCATGGCTATTCATGCAATATACCACAACACAGCTCAGTCATGCAAAAGGCAATGGGCATTTCTTAAAAACACCTCAGGACCTTTTCTTATTTTGAAGGTAAAATGTGAATACTGATGAGCTACAGCCCAGCATTTTTTTCCAAAAACAAACACACTGCGTATCATTATGATACTCTTTGTGTGGATGTCATGGATATAAATCGTTCGTGGTACAGCATGATTGAAAATCCCCCAAACAGTAGCACAACATTTTGATAGAGTTTCAACTTAAGAACTATTTAAATGATGGGAGTACATCTTGCTGAAAGTCACACCTCTATAGGCACTATATCAGCACGCAAGAATGTATACTTCATTTACAAAGGTAGGGTTGCCTCTCTCTCTCTTTATCATGATCTATATTACAAGTCAAAAAGAGCATTTACATTCTTATTTCAAAATGCAAGAAAATGGATTAAAGGTTCTGTCTCTGGTGACCCAATATTTAGTAAGGCTCATGATGCTTACAAAGAGAAAATCAGAATGGAAAATTTCTTCCAGTCAGATAACAAAAGGGAACATTAAAGGCTTGGCAATAGATGATAAAATCGGTTAGCTAAATCTTTCCTATTCGAAGTTATTTTTTTTTATGGCATTCCTTTATAACATCTGTAATAAAAGTGCATTTCATCAGAATTTCATAATTAATCTTTCTCACTGTAAGGTGCACAATCATAGATTAGAAGCTGTTTCTATAGTGTGAAGAAAATTATCATGCAATCTCTTTCAGTGGAGGTTTTTCCAGTCACAGAGAGTGCAAATTATTTGCATTCTTTGGAAAAAAAATTTTAAGCCTTATTTGACAATTTAAAAAACTAGACTCAGATTTCTATTATCATGATTATAATGCAAATTCTGAAAAGGATATTCAATGTCCCACACTTCTATGAAGAATATTGAAACATTAGCCATTAAGCATACACTTACGAATGCTTTGAAATCTAGGCTTCATTAAAAATAATATCCTACAAATCAGCATTAAGAAAGCTAAAACCCAACATTTTTAAAAGTAAGTATAACTCTGACTTAGGAAAAAAATAAACAACAGTAGGCAAATATCTTAGGTAAACAAGTAAACAACTCCAGTGTATGGGCTACTTTGTGTTCCAAATTGGAAAATTACGAACTATAAACAACAACTATACCCAAGTTACTACATTGAGCAGCAATCACTTTATGGTTAAAAAAAAAAAAAAAAAAAAAAGCTTCAGCAGGACTACTCAGATATTTAAAAGTTTTGCTGAACAGGCATCTATGCATAAATGCATTATGTCTAGACTGGTGCCTCAGCTGCCTGGACATAAATCTACGTATGTCTATGAAGAGAACAAGCAGCTCTGATTCACTAGTGCATTGTTTCTGTTTTTCTGACTAATACTGCTTAAAACATAATTCCTGTAATATACGTCAAATGCATACAGGTTTTGGTGCTTCTACTGTATGCAGGATTTAAAATCATTCACCCGCTTACTAAAGAAATCCTTGTGCTAATGCTGATGTTGCTTATTCTAATATAAAGTATGGAAACATCTATTGCCTTAGAGTCTCCAATATTTAAAACCTTTTCTATTCATTTGTATTCAAAATCTCCATAGGGGGCAAACTTGATGCATATTAAGGCATATCTGGTCACAAATTTCGTCTGTTTACTCTGCCTCATTTTCTTTTTTTTTTTAATCTTTTTTTTTTTTCAAATATCACACAGTATGCTCATACAGATAGCAGCCATTCTCATACAATCAAATTATCTGCTGCCTTTTTAGCAACTACCATTTCAAATATTAACTAACAGAAGTTTTATTAAGGAGACTTAGTCCTTCCTGTGGCTGTAAAACTGCACTGATAAGACAAGAATGAATTTTTGGTCTATTTTTTTGTGCATTCTAAGAGGAATAGATTAAGCTCTGAACAGATAATGGCTCACACAGAAAGCACAGAACCGCTGAAAAAAGTATTCTACCAAAAATATTAGATATAATATTGACCTACAAAAAGGAGTGTCAATAAAAAGTAATATCCAGGATTAAGTAAAAGGACAACAGACTTTGAGACTTTTGCTGAAATTAGGACCTGTTACATATGAAGCTGTATTATTATGAAACCAATTAGGTCCCAGCCGGAAGCTTAGTGTAAAGTACTGCATAGAGATTTTTTTCCCCACAGAAGTCTGGTTTTGAGACATTGTTGCTTAATACATTTGAATAAAACTTTTTTTTTCCTCTTCACATTAGCTAGGTAGGCTTTTGACAAGGGTTCTCATTCTCCCAGGTCAAAAGGAAAAGCCTCTTTTGATGAAATTTCCAGTAAGTCCCTGCACTTAAGCAATGTTATCACAATTCTAGTATGGATTGTGCTCTAGGGGTACCCTCTGTCTTCAGGCAGGACGAAAGAGTTTAGCTGACTACCTTGGACTGAACTCCAACCACTCTGAATACAAATTACTTAATTTGTCTATGTTTAGTGGCGTTGCACACAGGAAAAGAAAAAGTGGCAAGATATAAACTATTCTTTCTCAGGCTGACAGATCATTCAGGATCTTCCCATCTACACACTCCTCTTCACCTTCTTGTATGGAGAATGCAAACTGTGACAAAGTATGCAAATTTAATTTAATGCTTTAATGGTTTGTGTCTTATTCATTAGGGAGCACGTTTTTTTAATTAACTTTGAAAAGATGACTTCTGACCACTTTGAAGTCAAACACGTGTTTGTAATTCATAAACATGCCAAAACCAACACCCTGCTCTTTCTGCTGACGTTTTCATACGTTGTCCTACAGCAGATGGCTGAAGAACCTAATCAAGAGATTCTGTATAAAGCATCAAAAATTATAAGCTAGAATCTGTAGTTATCAAAAAAAGTAGTTACAGAACTCTATGTCTAATGTACTAATGTGTGTAATTCTTGCAAAGCATTTAATGAGCTTGTACCATGCCATCAAGAAATCCTTCACTGAGTCAACATCTTTCTAGTCAAGACAAGTTGCAACAATATAAAGATCAGATAGTTTTTACTGAGCCCTGTCCCTTACTGAGCTAGGTAGTGATGGAAAAGTCCATCTCTCTTCATTCTCAGGTATTTCCTGTGAGGCACGTCCTATTGAATACTTCCTCCACATCCTTAGGTCAGACTATGGTCCCTCATTCTGACTGCTTTCTCTAGACTTCTAAACACTTAGGGTATGGACAAAAAACAAGCCTGGGAAGAGAGATTACGTGAGAACATTTGTAGAGCCCCTCTTAAAAAAGATTAAAGATGAACTCATGGCTTCATGAAAGTCAAAAGAAAACTTCACTTGAGTTGAGTCGCAGTTTCCACAAGTTTTGCTTTACTGAAAGTCTGTATTTTTTAAAAAAAATCTGTTCATCTACTTTTAATTACTTCAAAATCAGAATCATAATCCTAGCTTAAAATACCACCAGGGATGTAATTAAGCAGGCATTTATGGTCAATTTCCCCCCCCCCTACACCAAAGAAATTCAACTGCATTTCCCTGGCTTAGCAATATGATTCTTGGGTATGATGTTTTTGGGGTTTTACTTCAGTGCAATCAGCGTGGTAAATTGCTGCCTTCATTTGTTGAGTCAGTTAAAAAGGTTGTCCTCTTTCCTGGGATTCATATTATTTACAAGATCTACAGTAATTTTACATTGGCTTTAGATTTTAATTTTTTGATTTTTTTTTTTTTCAACTTCAAATATGAGTAAATACATCAGTACTATATGTTAGTTCAACCTGCAGTAGGACTGGATTCTAAAAATGCACCACTAAGAAGCAAAGACAAGACTGAAAATGCAGAAAGGGACAGGACACCATGGTGGCACCATTACACATTTAATTCAGAACTCACTAAGTACAATATTTCTGGCTGGACAAGCTGCACTTGGCCCAGAGAATGACATTAGGCTTTACAGTAAATACCCACAGATTATTTCTGGGGTTTTGGGGTGGTTGGTGGGGGGAGTGTTTTTTTTTTTGTTTATCATGAAAGCTCTTTTAACCTCTGAAAAGAAGGATTATTTAAATCACTTTTGCATGAATAACACTCATTTACAAATCTGATCAAATCCTTACATTTTTTTTGCGTGCTGTGATTCAACTTGGCCCTGCTGTGACTCAATCAAATTTCAGCTTTTAGCTTAAAACAAAATCTAATCAAGTCATAGCTGATTTTTCTCTTCTTGCTGTAGTTTGCCTGAAGGAAACATGTTTGTTTATTGAAAGTGATATTGCTTAATTCACATATCAAATAGAGAAATCTGCATAAATACACCAGCAAAACTCACAATCTGCTTTGGAACAATAAGTAAATATTAGCTAAGGAAATGTGGGAATAGGTGACATAATACAAATGAGCAGTGACTACCCATTTTTGTTTATGTTCCCATTGATACCTGTGGTCCCAGAAAAGCCTAAAGGAATCCCTGTTTGCCCTAACTGTATGAAATTAAACGTAACTTTTATACACAGTGAAGTAAACCAGCATCTAAACATTTAAGATTAGGTAAAAAATGTTTCATAGCACTTGTCTCAAGTTCTTTTTAGTCAGAGTTTTTTTCTCCTGTTTCTAAATCAGTGCACTTAGCTATAAGAAATGGATACAGGGTCATGCCATTGCCCCTCCCAAACACTTTTTTTTCCTGGGGAAACACACTGTTTCCCGGTTTGCAAGTGTACTTATTACTAAGGCTGGATTTTTCATAAATATTAACTGAAAAATAAAGATAATAGAAAAAAACCCAGAAAATCCTACTACTTTTTTATTTTATATGGGAGAATAAGACCTCATGAATTTTCAGTTTTGAAGGTGCAAGAAACAGCTCAATGTTTCGCATTCTTCTCTACTGTAATCCTTTGTGTTTACAAGAAAGTTGTGTCAAAGACATCAGATATAAATGGATCCTAGATTTAGTCTTAAATATCTTCACAGAGACATTACAGAGGTAAGAGCAATGGCTACAGGATGCAAGAAAGAAGAGATGGCTAGAGGCTAGGCTTGAACAAGTGACACACAAAGACTAGATGACCTCCTGAGGTCCCCTCTATCTGCAGCAATTTTATGGAAAGAATAAGATGGTAAGATTTCTTCTAACATGGCAGATACCTCTAAGAGTGATAAATGAAAACAGCAGTGGGCTTGTGCATTCATTAAGTGGATTGAGTCTTGAATTTGCCTGTGCGAAACTAGGGTTTCTTTATTCTTAGATTAATAACTAACATGAAGTCAAACCTTATAATCAATTACAGTAGGCTTTGTAGCAGTTACATACAGATGAGGCTTAATGATCTTATTTCTGATGTCAGACATTTAACATCTTTGAGAGGCAAGAATGTTATTGGATATTGAGGAGAACAAAAAAAAAAAATCTAGCAAAGAAACCAGTTGGTTGCCATTTCTAAAATTTCTAAATGACAAAAAGGCAATACAAATATAATGTAAAACCAGTCACTACAAATGAAACTAATAATGCTAAAGAAGCCTGAAAAGGACTGAAATAAAAGCAACAATGACATAAACTACAGTAATACGACTAATGGAAAGGCCCCAAAGGGCCAAAAATAAAATTATGTTAATGTTCTTCTCTTATATTTGTTTAGGTTTTGTGTTCAGGGCAAATGGAAAACTTGCACAATGTTCTCTACATAAACAAACTAAGAAGCTTTAACACACTGTAGTGCTTTACAGAAACCAGTGATTTATTTCCATGAAAGAGAAAGTGTTTTTAAATTTGACTTAAATACTCAAACCCTGTAATGATTATGGGCATCAAAATATTTTACTTTTTTTCTATTGTTTTTTGTTTTTAAAGCAGTCTCTAATATTTGGGTCTTCCTATTATAGCTGTAAAATGAACAAACATTTTCATTACCCATACTTCTCTTTTTTAGCTTTATATACTATCTTAGCTGTACCACTTTTAAGACATACCAGCCATTTTCCACTTTTCCTTCTTTCAGGAGAAGAAACAGGTAACCTTCTCCTTACTGTTTTCTTATTTCTTGTTCCCGTGATATCTCATCAGCAGAACTAGTTTGCCAGGAACAAACTTCTTCCTAACCAGGAACAAACACAACTAACTTCTTTTTCACATCAGGCAAAGCATTTTTGCTCTATCTGCAGTACTCCTATTAATCACTCTGAAAAAGCACAGTAACAAACAGTTAGACACCGTCAGAATAGGTGCTCTTTCAGGTAGTTTGTACTAGATCTATTTCAGAAACAAAATTGAAATTATGTATGAATTACGGTAAAAAAAAGCTTTCTCCAGAAATGTGGGAGCAGCTCGAAACACCTGGCATTTGTTTTCAAGAGTGACCATTAGAATTTGTTGTGCTGCATGTTTGCCAAGCCTT
>JANHGO010000020.1:19578486-19593122 GCA_024606505.1 Aquila spilogaster | reverse complement strand
TCTGAATTTGTATTGCTATTGGAGGGTTATTAATCATTTGTGTGTTTGCAGCAATCAGAATCATCTGAGGAGCAGTATGAGGATTGCATTGGTTCGAAGCTAGAGTCCTCGCTGCCTTCCTCGTGAATCTGATGTTCCTAAACAAAAAAGGGGAAGATGTGGGAGCAGCTCGGAACTCCTGGCATGTGTCTTCAAGAATGACCATTAGAATTTGTTGTGCTGCATGTTTGCCAAGCCTTTGAAGAACTAGTTTGACAAGGTCAGGTTGGAGGATGGCCTTGTGTAGGCCTGGGAAGACGTGGCTGAAGACAGTCACAAGTATGTGCATGGAATGTTTTTATCTTTAACTGTTCTGAGGACTGGCAAACACCCCAGCTGAGCCAGATATGCGCTCCTGTGTTAGTAGTATTGGCTGTATACCATTAGTTCTTTCTAGATCTTTGTTGAAACATATAAATTTGATCCTTTTGTGAAATAAAGGGAATCTTGCACAGAGGGCGTGAGCGCTTGATTCAGTCGCCACACAGAAATCAGCCTGGCCACTCCTTCCTGCTCTCAGAGTTGCATGGTGAAGGGCAAAGCAGGATGCTACATAATGTGCCTTCCTTCTCTTTTCAGCATGTATACAAGTTAGTATCAAAAAAGTGCACAGGACAGTTTAGTACTGCAAAGACTGATACAAAGAAAACATTTTGTATGACCTGTGCCAGCTTGGTAATATAAAACAACCAGTGTTTGCTTGTTTGTCACAAGGCTGTTAGGCACAGGTCAAAGGCATGCAGTCTCAGTTATTAGAATAGCTTCCTCAATTTTCCTACAAACCAGTAATTTACAAATTCTTTGGACTAACAGCCCACTATCAGTTCTGAAAATCCAGTTTCCTTAATGCAGTTCATCCCTGAGCAGCACAAAACTTGCACACTTGACGTGCATACAAACAGTTACATCAGTTCACAGTCCCTTTTAGGAAATATTTTATGGCTGCAAACATGTATCAAAATACCATTAAAATTCAGTGGAAGTTAGATGACTAATTCCTATCAGAACTTTGGAAAATTCCAACTAATAAGCTTGGGAACATTGAGGCTAAAAAGTGAAAATGTAATTATTTTTAATTAAAAGGCACAGTGCTAATAAGGACTGTGAGCATCAGAAAGCGCATACAAAGCAGACATGAACTAAGCAGAACCAGCCTACATTAACTCATTTGTAGGCAGAGTGGACGTTTCCTAGAATTCTTTTCATCAGCACTTGACTGCTTTGTTCCAGCAAATTACGTTTTGTTAGAAAATATCAGTTTCACTCTGTAGGAATGACAAAAGATCAATAAAGTCATAAATATGGGGAGTGCATAGTATGTTCCTTCAGAGCTAGGAATATTGACAGTCTGTATGACAGGTTGTTTCTGTACTGTTGGAGAATATTGTGACATGCTAAACAGGGTAGTTTTTGCACTTTTCAGCTTTCTTTAAAAGGAAGAAAATTAGATCACGTCAGAAAAAAAAAGTTGTAAACTTGTGTTGAGATTTCCAGATGTCTAAGTGATTAAATAAACAGCGAATGTTCAGAAAATTCTCTACAAAACATTGCAAGTGTGTCAGTCATTTTTAATTATATTTTAACACAATGTAACGCACATATCTAACTTTATTCTTTTTTTGCTATGCCCAACATGAAACTCTACCTGTATACTGCAGTAGAAAATAACAGTTGAAGTTTGTCAAACATTGAAAGCAAAATCAGATTGAGAGGAGCAAATGGAAACACCCCATTTAAATTGTTGGGAGTGTACTTTTGAAAATATCTTAAAGTCATGCCTGTATATCTTAAAGTGAAATGTTATGATGATCACCTACAAGAATTTGGCAAGTAAACCAGAAGGCTAGCTGTAAAAGACAGGATAAAGCACAATCTCAAGACTTCAAATGTATAATTCTGTCCAGAAACAGTAAAAAACAACACCCCAAAAACCCCTAACTTTGATGAGACTGTGACCAGAAATGTAAAAAGTCACCAAGTTATTCTTCTTTCCCTCATTAATAAGTTAGAAACATATATTGGGGACTTGATAATTTTAATAAGTAGTAGCAAATTACCGTTGTCATAGCCATATAGATATTTTCCCATTTTCAGTTACTCAAACAATGAGAAAACATCTCCTCCTGTTCATCAACATACAGGAACTAACTAGTATGCTAGATGTATTACAGGCTTTTGAAACATATAGCATGCATAGGCACTGGCAAAGAGACCACAGGCTAAAATGAGGCAGCTATGGGTAAAGGAAAAAGCTGAGTAATTTAGTCCACGTACGTTAAATAAACTACCTAAATTGAGCCAAATCTCCCAATCTTTGCCCTTTCTCTCACTAATCTCTTCAGACCCGAAGACAAGCCACTTTGTTCAGTGGGGATTTTTGTGTGGTTGTTTTTTTTTTTTGTTTGGTTGCTTGGTTAGGTTTTTTTTAAGACTGACCTGAATGAAAAGCACAAACTGCTGTTGCGTGACTAGAATATGGATATGTACATGATACATGATCTACATGCCTCTGACTTGTTTTAGCCGTATCTGCACATTTCCCAGCAGTTGTCTTTAAGAACCATTTATCCAAGTTAGAGCATTATATTTATCTCTGAACATACTTGCAGCTCCAGCCACCTTCTGTATGCATATATTCCATACAGGACAATCAATTCTCAGGTGCTTTTGATCACATCAAGTGTTGAACTACTTTTACGTTTAGATTCATAAGTAGGACAAAGAGAAAGGAGCTTTACTTCTCCAGCCTATGGAAGATTTGTTTAAAGAATATATCCAATGACTCTGCCTGTGGTTTGAAAAAAAGCATTTGTAAGATTGTAAATTAAAGTTAATTTTATAAAAAATCATGTATTTTAGAGTTCATGTATAGTTCTAATCCATGAAAATACATCATTTTGGATGCATCAGGCAAAAAGCTGTGCATTTAATGACATGTATTCTACAAATTTGGTAAGGGATCTATGGAAGTATTCAAGTGTTCCACTGAAAATGGCATGTAAATAGCTATAAAATTATATTTCATAGTAGGAAAAAAATATTAGAAGCTATAAGAAAGGCTTGAATATGTTGTCTGAGAAACCATAATTTGATAAACAATTGCACATGTAATTTTAAAACAGCCAAGTCAAATTTGACTTGACTGAACCTCTTTGACATTTCACTTCCCCAACAAGGCATCCCTGGCCATAAACTAAAAATAACATCAATTAAATTTTCTGAAACTAAAGTAGTGTTGATTAGCAGGTTTTGGTTCAGGATTCCGAGTAGGATAAAATTTGCTGCCAGAAGTAAACTGGGAGATATAGGAAGTGCTTACAAACAGTGAAATCTGAATAAATGCATATTCCATTACTGCCAGCTCTATTTGTCAGTATTTTATTGTAAAATTGTGTTTTATTAAAAGATTCCCCATGTCTAACAATCTTTGGATTTGATCCTATAGTCAGTGAAGGTCACTAGTGAAGAAGGTGATTTTTTGGTGGTGGTGGTGGGTTTCATTTGTTTTGTTTTACATCCATTACAATACAGTGTTGCTCTGTGTCATATTTGCTGTCACTGTCAACAGCATAAAACTTCTCTATAAACTTTTTAATGTTTCATTTCATATGATGCTGTAGTACAATTTTGTTTGTATGCACATAATGATCAGAAGAGATAAAAAGAAGAGAAGAACATGACAAAGAACAGAGTAGAAAGCAAAGAAGATTAGGAGAGACACTAAGTCTCTTCTCTGTTTTCTTATATTTTCCAAGCCATTAACATCAGAGGTCAGTGAATATAAATGCTGCCAAATCACACTGCTACCTTTTTGTACCACTTAATAGAAGTGAACTTGATTACACAAGGCAAAATAAGAAAGGATCAGATACAAGGCTGACCAAATCACCTACAACAACAGCATATCTGTGTCTATTAATAAGACTAGGTAATCCACTAGTACTCTACAGATCTGACTCAGGAATGTAGTGAAGTAGATAAAGATCTCCAAGAGTTATAACTTAGGTCTCAGTTTGTTTTTTGACTGTTTTGCTTTAAAGCAAAATTCCTAAACCTCCTTGATATAGAAAGGTTTTCATAAAGTTCATGATTGCAAACTGAAAGCGTCAGACTATCATTGGTTAGAGTAGCTTTACATTGACCCAAGCACAAAGCTACCAAGGTACAGTGGATGTTTGTGCGTACGGACTGACGCTAAGCTCGAGAACCCCCTATTGCGCACATGTTCATTGTCAGTGCACAGCTCACACTTCCTCCCTAGACACTAACATCACTCAGTTTCAACAGCAGAGACCATTGTTCACATATCGTTGTGCAAGCCTACCTGTTGGAACAGTCTTCAGACACCCAGCTGGCACACCTAATGGCCTAGGATAGGCTAAGCACAGAAGTGGCTTAATGCCATGTTTGCTTCTCCATTATCCACACAAAGCAAGAGCTGAAGACCCAGCATACCACTTCCTATGAGAAATTGCATACATTAGAGCATCTAGTAATAGTTCAAGCCTCAAGTCTGTACTCAAAAACGCATCTACCCAATTTACTGAATACAAAAGACTAGCTATCCTAACTTGATACAAATCAAAGCTAATCCCTATCAATAATATATTGACTGTTATAAAGCTAATAGAACTGAGAAAAACAGAGGTAATGTGTATACAATGAAGCTATACAGGCAATGCAAGACAGAACTTGACCTTAGTTGTTATTAGTAACTCATGCTTTTAGGATCTCAGTTAAAATTTATTACTGATAATTTAATGTCCAAATCCATTTAAATATTCCAGTATTTATTTTAAAACAACTAGTTCTTCAGTATTTTCTGGGACACCTGTTACAATATAGTCTTTATTTTCAATGCTCTAGTGACACAGATGCAATTAACACTAAAATAAGTCATGGAGCATCTAAGAAAATCTATTTTTCAATGGATTAAATGAAGTGACATAATTAGCACTATTTTAAATAAAGTATTAGCATGACTCCTAAGACAAAGTCTAAATAGTGAGTATTTTTAAGGGCTATTTATACAGCCCTTTTCTTCTAAGGAAAGTAAATATATCCAATTTATTTACAATAGATTGGTTCAGAAGAAGCCAGGTTATTTGTAATATATACTACAATTATCTGAACAAATAGACATTTCCTTTTATTGTTAACTTACTTACATTCAACTTTAAAATTGAATTCTTCTAAGAACAACTTGGTATTATTAAATCAGTTACCGCACAGAGCCAGAAGACTACAATCCTATTTTAATGTAAAAATACCTCTCATGCCATGTTACTAAAATCAGTATAGTATTAGACTTCTTTCCTGGACTTTTTCTTCTTAAAAATAAGTGACATTTATCTTCCCTCCAGAGATGTCTTACCCAACAAAAGGCTGTACACCACAAATAACATATGTGAACAGATCTGCATAGATTACATATAGGTGATGCTTTAAATAGTTACAATAATGACATAGAATCTATTTTGAAACATGACATAGGACTGATTATTGAAAAATACTTCAATATTAAGAATAAAAGTGATTATTTGGTTTTGGCCTTTTTTTAAAAAAGGGTATAATACACAATAGACAGTGGTAGCTAATAATAGCAGAAACAGCTGTATGTTGCAGTTGTATGTCTTTCATCTATAGACTGCTTTATAAACATTAAATAACATCATGTTATATATACCTCAACAAGTACTGCAGGTAAGGATCATACTGCATAGGAATATACAGGGTGGGGTGCGCAGGGGGGAACCAAAATATTTACTGTGGTTGGTGGCAAAATTATTGAATTAAATTGGGCAACAATTTCTCAGTGGACTGAAAGAATCACTGTGGATGAAGGTTGCATGTGATGTAAGTTAAAAGGAGAGAAAAGTTAGTATTTTTCATCAATGTGTAATTGAAATAATCTTCCTGTAGTTGATGCTAAAGTTGCAACAGAAGACCAGAAGCTCATCTGTTATAACCTGAGCATTTTCTGTCTCTTAACAGCTCTCCCAGGAAAGTAATTTTGTAATAGACTATGTAGTTAGGCAAATATAATCAGACAAGAGTAAGAGGAATATCACCACCTTCCCATACTATAGGTTCATTACTATATTATACACTCCCATGATTTATGTACAACAACAAACTTTGTTTCTTTTTTAGTTCTTCAGACAAAATTGGAAAAACTACATTAAAATCCTGGGAGTTATAACACAGGAAAATTTACATAAGCTAAAGGAAAACTAGGAATTGTTAAAGTGTTTTCTGGGTCTTCTACGATGTTCTCTGTACATGGAAGTTAAGTACTTGGCTAGTCTTTTCTAAAGGATAGTACCTCCCCCACAAAATTCCTAATGTCTGACAGAATACTATAATCAAAAGGATTATTATTATTATTATTGTCTTCTTTCCATCACTTTAATACACTCTGGTATTCTTAGATTAGTATACTAACAAAAAACATTGAGCCATTTTGTAGGGATAAAAACATGTATGTAATAATGAGGTGTATTACATGAGTGACTTCACTACTCTTACATTGCAAATCAACCCTGAGACTCTTAATGACAAAGTATGCAGACTCTGGAGATAGGTGGCTGTATCACTCACAGATGTCTCCTTGAAAGTAAATGCTGTAAGTGGCAATTGCATGGTCCATAGAGAGAGATAAGCACCATAATCTTGCAGCTATATGTACAGTGCAACTGTAACAACTGTAGAAAAGAAAATTTCAATGAAAATATAGGAATAATAGATGACAATAATTAGAGCTTATGATTGTTTGGGGAGACTTGCATGTCCAGAAAGAATGATTTACTAAATTAAGTTCAGAGCACCTAGTTAAAAGAGGAGGAAATTTTTATTTCTGTACTTTTTTTTTTTCTTTAATCTATAGCAAGTCATATGCTGGTGATTACTCCTAAAGGAAATAGTGTGCTATGGAATGGGAATTATCAAGTGATAGACTTCAACCTTTGAGAAGTAGAGGCAGTCTGTAAGTTAGGTGTCTACATACTTTCCAATCTACTGGGGCCTCTAGATGGCACGATAGCATATTAACTATATGCTTGTCTTCCTGTTTTCTTTATAGGCAACAAAACTACTTTCACTTTCCTGAGACAGGGGCAAGACTAAAGGAATTACACATGCTGCATCACTGTCAACTTTGATGTGTTCTTCCATCAGGCTGCATAAGATTTTATGTGATTGGGAAATGTTTTTCTTAAAGGTACAGGACAGTGGGTTTACTAACAAAACAACAGCTGCATAAAACATCCTACAATAAAAATCTGAGCACCACAGATGGAAAAGATTTCAGGCAAGCCAGTGATTCTGGAGATTCTGTAGGCAAATCTACTGCAGAGGAATTCACTGTGGCTGTGCTGGATAATTCTGAAATTCCTAGCACAAAGATCTGAAAGGAAAAGTACTTTTAGTATTTTAAACCCAAATGCTCATACTCAGCCTTAATAACCAGCAATTGCACTTTGAAACATTTAGGATAACTTGTAATTACAAATGACAAAATGCTGATAAAACACGGTGAAAAACATACCACAGATCACAAATACCCTCACAGCTAGTGGCTTTCACAAGCAGTACTTGTTAAGTACAACTGACACAGGCTCTCACACTGCGGTCTTTCTTCCCTTTTTGTCTTGTTTCTGCACAGGAGGATGCAGATGGTAAAGAGGAAGGGCTGGCTGTTGTTGCTACAGTTAGTTACAGTGAAATTGAGGCAGTAATAATAGTCTACGCTGGAAACAGAACAGGTAGAACTCTGACTGCCACCTTCCCAAAGAACTCAATCATTTCCAAGCACTGGAAAACACTGCAGGGAAGACTGAGCAAAGTGCATGGCAAGCTCAGTTCTTCTTTGGGACACAGAGCTGACAAGTTGCTCCAAACATAGCTCTTGGAAACCAACTTGGGAGGAATTTTTCTGCATTTGTGACCCATGTTTTTATTAAGTCACAGTCCTGATTTCTTAGATGGTCTTAATGGTAACCATAGTCCTGATGTCACTTGAGGGAGTGGTGCTACAGGAACAAATATAAAAGATACCATGGAAAAGGTTAAATGGAAGATGGTAAAAGTAATGTTCAAGATGCACTGGTGAAACTACTCTATCTTCTCCCACTAGCACTGCCTTAGAGATTCTGTGCATAAGCAGATCAGCATATTTTGTATGCTGAAACCCTGGAGAGTAAAAGTATTAACGTTGCACTGCTGTATTGTCCTAAATGAAATACATTGTTCCCAAAATACAGACAGACTTTTTTATTGCCTTCATTTCAAAAGGCAGACTCAGATATGTTATTTCTAATAGCTATTCAGTAGAAAAAACTAGAAAACGCATCAGTCCTATTCAAGTCACATATGTGTCACTTCTGATATAACTGATATTCAGAACAGTCAATATCTTTCTTCAATGTTACATTCCTGAGGTACTTCACTTGCATGGGTATATAGAGTACACCTATATTAGTAAGGAATCTCACAAGCCTAGTATATAGTTCTGTGCTTGCTGTCATTATACTTACACCAGAGCTGGACTTCTTCCACTGCATTTCAGTTGCTGTGTAGAATCTTACAGCTCAGTGAACAACAATTAGTTAACAAAAAGGTATTAAGGAAAACATTGACTTTTTTCCTCACCTTGCAGAAATCTATATATATTGTTTTAGGTATGTAAGGTGGGTGGTGTCCTGGAGGCTTACAAGACATTAAATTATGCAGATGATAAAATAAACTTTACTCTAACCAAAACTGTTTAACGGGTGATAAACTAGGAATGACCTTTGTTCCAATCAAAATCATTTAGCACTCTGACAAATATTAATAAACTACAGGTTCAAGATGTCAAACAGAATTAATACTACACAACCAACTTAAGGATTCTTAAGCTTTAGAAGTGAGGATCCAAAACATGCAATCACTCACCCGTAAGATGAGGGCTCTCAACCTCGAGGAGTTACCTTGGGCAGCATCCCGATCCAAGGGGAGAGTCCCCAGCTGCAGACCCACTGCTCCAAGGAGGACTGACTCCATTTGCCCTCCACCAGGGCTCCATTTATACCCTAGTTGAATCTGATCTGTGGTTATATATGGTTAATGGTCTAGAAATTTCTTTTGACTGAACTGTTTCACTGGCCGAGGGCCTCGCCTTTCGACCAAAGTGTGTACGTGACAGTCGTTACTAGGGAGAGCTGTGGTTCAGTGTTCCAGAGATTTCAAGGGGTTTTGATCTTTACCAGGGCAGGTGCACCTGTGTCATGGTTTAACCCCAGCCAGCAACTGAGCACCATGCAGCTGCTGCTCACTCACTCCTCCCCGCAGTGGGATGGGGGAGAAAATTGGGAAAAGAAGTAAAACTCATGGGTTGAGATAAGAATGGTTTAATAGAACAGAAAAGAAGAAACTAATAATGATAATGATAATAAAATGACAGCAGTAATAATAAAATGATTGGAATACACAAATGATGCACAGTGTGACTGCTCACCACCCGCCGATCCACACCCAGTTAATCCCCGAGCGATGATCCCCTGCCCCGCCCCCCCCAGTTTATATACTAGATGTGTTCTATACCATGTGACATCCCATCTAGTATAGGAACTGGGAAGTGGGGGCAGGGAATCGCCGCTCGGGGACTAGCAGGGTGCCGGTCGGCAGGTGGTGAGCAATTGCACTGCGCATCGTTTGTACATTCCAATCCCTTCATTATTGCTGTTGTCATTTTATTAGTGTTATCATTATTAGTTTCTTCTTTTCTGTTCTACTAAACTGTTCTTATCTCAACCCATGGGTTTTGCTTCTTTTTCCCAATTGTCTCCCCCGTCCCACTGGGTGGGGGGGAGTGAGTGAGCGGCTGCGTGGTGCTTAGTTGCTGGCTGGGGTTAAACCACGACAGTATGGAATGCCCCGTTGGCCAGTTTGGGTCAGCTGCCCTGGCTGTGTCTTGTGCCAACTTCTTGTGCCCCTCCAGCCTTCTCGCTAGCTGGGCATGAGAAGCTGAAAAATCCTTGACTTTAGACTAAACATTACTTAGCAACAACTGAAAACATCAGTGTTATCAACGTTCTTCTCACACTGAACTCAAAACATAGCATTGCACCAGCTACTAGGAAGACAATCAACTCTATCCCAGCCAAAACCAGGTCAACCTGCCATAGGTGGGAGAAAAGTATTATTACCATCTCAGCTAAGCAAGAAACTCAGCCAAAATAATTAAACAGTTCTTCCAGGCAATCATGCATATCTTCTCCCATGTGCTAATGATGCCAGCCTTTACATCACAGTTGTTTTCCTACAAAAACCTGAGATGGTATTCATTCCTCTCCTGTGGGATTCCCAAGCCTGTGACAGAGTGTTCCTCAAAAAAAAACCACCACCAACAACAACAAAAAAAACCCCAAATGCTCTACTTACACTCTATTTCTTTCTTTTTCATTGCTTACAAACAAGTCTCTCTCACAGTAGCATGTAGCTTTAACCATAACCTTAGGAAAGAGAGTTGTGTAAGCTGTGCTGGCAGAAGAGCAGAGCAGTACTCCTGTGCTGCATGATTCTTTCTCAGCTTCTTTCTCTTTCATACAGGAAACGACAAACTACTGCTCTATCCCCGCATTAGATCAGAACATGCTGCAGTCTGATTTACTTAATCCAGCTATCAAAAGTAGACACATAAAGTCTAAACTCTATTTCTTCTGAATCACTCCATACATACTAAGTTTGGGGAGGAAGAAGACATGTGAGCAGCGCTGCACACAACTATAATCCTCAACGAACACCTGGATAATTTTTAGCATAGTAAGGAGAGTTCATTTTTACTCCCTTCACACTTCTTGACTGAAACCAAGTTGTAGTGCCTTTCATGTCACATATATATGGGAATGTTTGATAAACATTACATTCAAACCTATAAAAATCAGGCAAAGCATGCAATTAACAAGTAAATGTACCATAGATTTAACCTCTGCTAGCTATTTGTTTTCTACATTACCTTTTACATCATATGCTCCTTAAAACCAGTTTTGTTTTCAAACTGTAAGACTGGAAAAAGTCTATCCAAATTTGTTTGGTACCAAAATATGACACAATAAGAGTCCTTCACTGCTGATATTCGCGCCTGTGTTCATTCCTCCATTACAAACTCCCTGTTTTACCAGTCCTCCTAGTTGTCATGTATTCAGTATAAAAATAGAAAAAAAGGTGGATTAGAAGAACTCATTCCATATGTCCCTTGCTAGGATGTAATTTGCAGTCTTCCCCATCTCATTTAACCTCTCAAACTATGGGGTCTCCAAGTTTCCTTCAGTGGATATTTTATTAGTTTGGGTTTTTTTTAATGAAAAACTAGATGAAAATAAAAGGCATCTCATGAAAGTGTCATGGGATAACAGAATGAGTTCTTGCCCTATTTTAATTAGAACATGAATCCTACTGAGTTTAATTATCCTGTCGTCTTATAAATTTGACAATAAGGACAACATGCCAAGAAAATATGCAATTTTTTGTTGTTTTTCAGGAAAAGCTGTCACAGTCCATATGGATCTCAAATTTACAGGACAATGTACTCTGTGACTTAAACTTTGTTTCATGAGCTCATTAAGAAATACCACAAACACACAAAACAAACAGGGGCTTGATCCCCTTTTGTCCAGACTAGTTTATCACGTGAATTCATCAATTTGTGCACCTATGAGCAAAAAACCAATCAACCAACCAAACAAAAAAAAAGAGGTAGCTAGCTGAGGGTGAGAGTGCCCATCCTTCCTGCGCCCTCATAGTGCGAGCGTCCCCTGTATCACACCAGGCAGCAGGAAAGCCTCAGCAGTCCAGCTGCTGTTGGATCAGCTTCAAAATGTTTTTGGGCAAGCTGATGTTTTATACCTTCCAGCTTGAAGGTTTGGTCTTTACCGTTTCTGTATGTTAGCAGATTCTGATGAGACTGTTGTCTAACAGATAATGGCTGCAGAAGACAGCAATCTGCAGGTGATACCAACTGCTTAAAGGCCCCTTCAGCTCTTCCTGCCTACCTGCTGCTCCCCCTGCACCTAAAGGTGCTGCTCCTGGGCGCACAGCCCGCCTTAGCATGAGCCAGGTCAGACAGAGTCTGAGCAGGGGTTGAGTGAACAGGCGCAAAAGCTCAACATTTCATATGACTACAAACCTAAGTATGACAATACTGACTAGAATAGTTGTAATTTTTTATTATTTAATTGAAGTGAGCAAAAATTATTCTCTGGTATTTAAATCCTACTACTTGGATACTGAGTAATTTCCATTTTAAAAAGTGAAATCTTCCGATTAAAATTTTTTTCACAGCACTATAATTAATAAAATCTTCTATTTGTAAACATAATTAAATATCATAGGTGTAGCCAATTTAAGAAATATCATAAATGCAGACGGCTTTATAACACTTTATATTACTTCCTTATTGGATTCATTATTCATAACAGTCGTATTTTATTTATTTACCTGCAATTTTTTCAATATGTTGATTAATAAAGAGCTAAATTTGGAGCTTCATAAACAGCAGTGCAGTAACGTGTACACTCAACATGAAAAATAATTGTTATATTAATCTTTTCACCTTACAAATATGGCAAAAATATGAAAAGTTTTATTTATACTTTTCCCCATCCAACTTCATATTAAATAAGAAAAAAAAATTGTTTTAATATGAACTGCAAAGTTTTTTAAAAAAATACTGCCATTCCTCCTGCACACCAATCAGTATGTTCACTAATAGATTTAGCAGTGCCTTAAAAGTAATTAAATGAGGGGTTGGGGGTGTTTAAAGTATTACAGAGCCATTAATTTCCAACTGTTTGTATTTGAAAGCACTACAGTGGATCTGCAATTTTTCTGTAAATAGTATTTGGCAAAAGAATGCTCTAAAGTATAAGGAAACCTGAATAAGAAGTTTGTGTAATAATACAGCACCAACCATATTACTATCTCAACTAGGAAGAAATATTGTTAAAGTAATAATAGAGATGGAAAGTAATAAGAACTTTTGCTGGAAAGAAGTTTCTAAAAATAAAAACTTTCTCTGAGTATTTAAGTCGTGTAATAATGTGTTTCCTATTCCTGCTTAGTTGAGCTTAAGAATGAAATGATAAGAACTATTAAATATTTGTGGGGGAGGGGCAAATTACTTATTTTGTTTATAGAGCATATAAATCTAAATTCAACCAGAAAACATCTAGGCAGAGTTAGATGCAAATTTTAATGAATCATAACTAAATATTTGCTTTTTTTTAAAATGTTTTATTTACATTGCACATGATTTTCCTCCATCATCTTCTCTGTAAACGAGCTTCTTGTAAAGTAGATTATAATGAGTAGATTTAGGGGGAAATCAGGGAAAAACACAGAAAAAAGTTACTATTATTTTATACCTCTTAAAAACAAAGACTAAATCAAAACAACAAATACCAAAAAAATTGCCAACCAAACAAAAAACAAAAACCACAAAACAAAACAAGCAGAAGTAATGTCTTCATTTCAGCAGAGGCAAACACTCCAAAGAAATCTTCAGCTGAATTAGATGTAAGGGCTAATTTTAATTCAAAACACTGTTCCACTATGCCAAGATGCTGACTTACGATTTCTCAGTACAACGCACACCGGTGACATGTTGGGTACAGCTCCAGCATTCTCCTAAGCACAGTAACGTGAGGATGTAATCCCGGAGGCAGTGGCCCATTTTAAAATGTGACCAGACAGCAACCCAAGTGCAAAATGCACTGCTGACTGTATCCTTCTGAAATGAAATCTCAAAGCAAAAAAGTTGTCTCCATATATGTTTTAAACTGAGCATACTGAAAAACAGCATTATGGCATGTAACACAATGCTGTATGGTTTTTTCCTAGGTAGACAAAACCTCCCATTGATTCAGGGTGTTAACAGAACAGAGAATGACTGAATACTACAGATTAGTCCAGTATAAATTCTGATACTGTCTATGCTGCTCCGGTTATAAGCAAGCTCAATTCTCATCTTGCACGTATCATATGCAAACTGTATTTTCTTGTTATCAGTCAGATATTTTTATAGCCTCATGTCTTCATGTATCCAAGTAATCTAACCATCCCTATTTCTTTCAGTGTTAGAGGAATGGGTTTCTTCTTGCGTGCTGTGGTGCAGTAATATAACTATTTCACAACTGCTACTGCAGCAACATACTTCCAAACCAAGCAATGATTAGAACTTGCCAACTAAGTTACTGCAGAATTGATCCTGCCTTTCAGTATTTTCTATGCAATGACTCATACTTATTGCATCCATGAGGAAATGCCTGTACCCACTGCTACTTGCTCCTTATTCTCCTACAGGCCAGCCTAAAATGAAGATATTGTGGAAGACCTACTAAGCTGCTCCGTACACATGACTTATATTTAGTGTAGGGAATCTTCAGATCAGAGCACATTTTCCACCTTCAGGTAAAGCTGTGTACTCTTGAATGAACTGTGCTATCAAACTACAGGACATTTTCTATCTTGTTGCACAGTTACATTGTGCTGGTTTTGGCTGGGATAGAGTTAATTTTCTTCATAGTAGCTGGTATGGGGCTATGTTTTGGATTTGTGCT
>JANHGO010000020.1:19543942-19578386 GCA_024606505.1 Aquila spilogaster | reverse complement strand
TCCATGATAACAGTGAACTTCTTATGCCCCTTTCAAGTTTTTTTTTGCCATTCAGTATTTTCTAAGTAAACTGTACGGCCAAGAAAGAAATAGACTATATATCACTACAAAGCTCTTTGTTTTCGTGTCATGGATATAAATTTGACTGACCATCCCACAAACAGGAAAACATTTTGACTGAATTTCAACTCAGGAAACAATGGGAGTTGTTCATGTACCATACAGCTTAGTGGAGGTACTACTAGAGCTCTTCAAGGTTCCTCAGTAAATGAGTTTGAAGTCTTTGAGTAATCCTACCTTTTGACTTGTGTTTTTGAATTTTCAGATTGTGGATCAATGTTACAATTTCTGTGACTGCAAAGAGACTTTCAGAATGTTGTCTCCAAAGTCACTTCCTCATAATAAAATATACAAAAACAGACTAGCATAACTGTGCTGCATATTTGAATAATACAAACAGTCAGTTTGCCAGATTTCTTCTCCTTATAACCATGCTCCACCTCACAGCAGGATTGCTCACATATTTTATGTTTTGCTGATCAGGAATCTGGGTTTAAATGAATGTCAATACTAGCTCTTCAGCTGCCTAACACATCTGTACACGTATATAAAGAGAAAAAATAGGCCTGAATCACCGCCGGTGCATTGTTGCAGTTTTCAACAATTAACACTTAAAAGCAATTTAATTCCTCAAATATGTATGTGTCAAATGCATACGTTTTAGTGTCTCTTCTGTAGACATGCTCAAAAAACTATTCAGCCACTGACCGAGGAAATAACAGCACCCTGTGCTAATGCTAATATTACCTACTCTAACTTAAAGTAGAGAAACATCTATTGTCTTTGCTTTCCCAACAGTTAAAAACTTTTCTATTCACACACTTAAAACTTCCACAGGGGGCAAACTTTAAGGTGTATCAGTCAAAAATGTCTTCTGTTTGCTCTCTGTCTTTTCATTTATTTATTTTTAATATCTGACAGGATGCTCATACAGCTAGCAAACATTCTTGTACAATCAACTTATCTGCAAGCCTTTTCAGCAACTGCCATTTCAAGAATTAATTTACTGAAATTTTGTTAAGGAAACACAGTCCTTCCTATGGCTTTAAGCTGTACAGATAACAGAAGCACAAATTTTCATTCTATTTTTATGGTGTTCTAAGAGAAACATTAAAACAACATCTCATACAGAAAGCACTCAATTGCTGAAAAGAAGTATTCTATCAAAAACATTACTTGCATGCAGTAGTCATATGTAAAAGCAAGCATCGGTAAGAAGAACTTTCCGGTGTTACACAGAGTGGTCAACAGACCTATCATATTTGCCTGAAATTAGAGCCTATTATGCTTTAGGCTATGTTATAATGACCCAGTCAGATCCCTTTGCTCTCAAATTGGAGAATTAGGGCAGTGTTTCATGGAGACTACTTTTTCCACAGAAGTTTGGTTTTGATGTTGTCACTTAATAAATTTCAGGAAAATTTCCATTTCAATTCACATTAGCTGGATAGGATTTTGACAAGAGTGAAAAAGAACTTCTCTCAACAGGAGAAAGAGGTAAAAATAATAAAAAGTATATTTTGTTGAAATTTCCAGCAAGTCCCTATTAAAGCAATTGTCACGTTTGCAGGACAGATCATGACCACTGGAAGGAAGAACGAGCCCAGACAACTACCTTGGGCTGAACTCTGACTACTCAGAATACAAATTACCTAATTTATTGATGCTTAGTCGTGTTGCACATCCAGAAACAGCAAAAATGGCAACCTATAAAGTATTCTTTCTCAAGCTAACAGATCAGTCAGAATCTTCCCAACTCCTCTTCACCTTCTTGTATAAAGAATGTCAACTGTGACAAACCATACAAATTTAATTTAATGCTTTAATGATTTGTGTCTTATTCATTAGGGAGCATGCATAGTTTTTTTTTTTTTTTTAATTAAATTTGCACTAAGTGACTTCTGACCATTTTGAAGTCAAACATTTTTTTGCAATTCAAAAACACACCAAAACCAACATCCTATTCTTTCTGCTTACATTTTCCTACACTACTGCACTACAGCAGATGGCTGAAGAATCAAATTAAGAGATTTCCTAGCAGGTACTTTCCATAGAATATTTTCTCCTCATCCTTGGGTCAGACTATAAGCTCTCATTCTTGCTGATTTCTAAACTCTTCTACTTAGGGTATGGAAAGAAGACAAGACCAGGACAAGAAAACAGCCGTAGAATCCTTAAAAAAAAGCCTGAAGATGAATTCATGGCCTCATGGAAGTCAAATGTTAACTTTATTTAACAGAGAAAATCAACTCAGTTATCTCAGTCACAGTTTCTTCAAGTTCCACATTACCAAGAGTATGTTTTTAAAAACTCAGTCCAGCTGTTAATAACTTCAGAAACAGAATTTTAATCCTAATTTGAAAGACTATCAGGGATGTAATTAAGCAGACCACTCTACATTGAAGAAATCCAACAGTGTTTCCCTAACTTAGCAATCTGATCATTGGGTGTGATTTTTTTTTCTAGTTTTGTTTCACGTCACAGTGAAACTTCTGTGGTCAATTGCTGATTTCACTTGTTAGGTCAGTTAAAATGGTTGTTTTTTTTCCTGGAATTCTTGTTCTAAGATTCACAATTTTAAACTGGTTTTAGTTTAAACCTTGAGTTTTTTTCATCTTCTTACTTCCAATAAATGTCAGTGATACTTATTTGTTCAACATGCAATAAACTAGGCTCTAAAATGCACACCTAATAAAAGATAAGAAGTTTTTAAGTGTAGAAAGGTGCATGACACTACAGAAGCACCCTCATACACTCAATTCAGAACTGACTGAGTTTATATTTGATTGGTCAAGCTGCACTTGGCCCAGATAACCAGGGTAGGCTGTATAGTAAATACCCATTGATTCTTTCCTTCTACCTTTATTTTAATTAGGAAAGTTCTTCTAACCTCTGAAGATTTATTTAAATCACTTTTGCATAAATAACATATCTAAATCTGATCAAATCCGTAGATTTTGCTTGCGTGCTGTGATTCTTGAAGTTGCCCCCGCTGTGACTCAATCAAATTTCAGCTCTTATCTTTAGACACAATCTAATCGAGTCATAGCTGATTTTCCCTTTCTTGCTGTAGTTTGCCTGAAGAAGCAAACACTTATTTTTTGAAAGTGATATTGCTCAACTCTCATATCAAATAAAGAAATCCGCAGAAATATACCAAGAAAAATCACAATCCGATTTGGAGCAAGAAAGAAATATTAACCAAGGAAAAGCAAGAATATGTACCATAATATAAATGAGCAGTGAGTAGTTTAGTTTGAATTCTAATTTATATCTGTGGTCCCAGAGAAGCCTAGAGGAATATCCATTTGTCCTCCCTGCATAAAATTACGTACAATGTACATTGAAGTAAGACAGCCTCAAAACACTTAAAATAAGGTAAAAAAATGTTTTAGAGCAGTTGTGTCCACAAAATCAAGATTTTTAGTTAGGATTTGGTCTCTTGCCTCTAAATCCATGTACTTGGGTATAAGATATAAACTGCCCCTCCCAAGTCATGCTTTTTTTTCCTGGGAAACACTAATATATATTCAATGAATGATATATGAACAATATATGTTCATTTGTCACCATTCTAAGACTGAAATTTTCATGAATGCTACTTGAAAAAGTATTAGAAAAAATGCAGGAACTCTTACTCCCTTGTAATTTTATACAAAAGACTATCATCGCTTTAATTTCCAGTTTACAGTGGTGCAAGCAACAAAGTACAATGTTTTTCACTCTTCTTCACAGTGATCCATTGTGTTTAGAAGTGAGTTGTGCCAAGAAATCTGATGCAAACGTATTCCAGATTCAGAATCCATTAGGATCCACAAGTGTACTTCGTGAAGCATTTTCATGAAGACGTTGCAGTCAAGAGCACAAATGATGGGATGCAAGAAAGGAGACAGCAAGTGACAGATGGATACTAGATGATGGCACAAAGTCCCCTCTAACCCCAGGGATTTTACAGAAAGAAAACAAGATAGTAAGATTTTCTTTAATGTTGCATGTAAACAGTTGGTCTGTGCAAAAACGGTGTTTCTTTCATCTTAGATTGAGTAACTAATACTAAATCAAGCCTTATCATCAAGTAAGATATTTAACATCTAAGAAACTGACACAAGAGCACTATTAGATATGAAAGAGAAACAAGAAAAAAATAATCCAGCTGAAAAACGCCTCTCATGCTAAATGATGAAAAAAAAGATTACACATAAAGCATGAATCAGTACAAATGAAATTAGAGTTGCTAAAAGCAGACCAAAATAGGACTGAAATAGAAATAATGATGAAACAAAATAGAGTAAAGCAATTAATAAGATGGCTCCAAAGGGCCAGGGATACAATTAATGTTAATCTTCCCATGTTTGTTTAGGTTTTGTGATCAGGGCAAAGAAACAACTTGCACAATGTTATCTACATAAATTAACAGGAATTAGCACTGTAGGGTTTCACAGTAATCTGTGTAGTTATTTTAGAGGAAAAGAAAACCTATTTTTGAAATTGGCTTACATTTTCAAAACCTTAAAGTATTCATCAAAATCTTTTTCTCTATTATTTTGAAGAAGCTCTTGAGATTATAGCAGTAAAATGAGAAAACATTTTCTCTACTTTTCAAAATGTTTTCTTCAGCTTTATAATGCTATTTTAGTTGTACTTTTTTTTTGACTATCAGCTATCATCCATTTTTACTTTATATATACTTTTATATATATATACTATATATACACTTTTATCCATTTATACTTCTATTAAATAAAAGAAAAAACATGTAATCTTCTTACCATTTTCTTACTCCTTGTTCCCATAAAATTTCATCAACAGGACAAATTTACCACAGTGACCTAATTAGGAACAAGTGCAACTAGCTTATTTTCCATACTCTTGGGAGAGCACAGTAATAAGTATTTGGTCACTATCAGAGTAGGTGTTCTCTCAGAGATGACTGTACTATATATATTTCAGGAAAAAAATAAAATTATGTATGGACTACGGTAAACAGAGCTTTGTCCAGACCTGAGCCTGGCTACTTCCTCCTTTTTTCAGGGTTTCATGTAGCAAAATAAATCAGGATGCTATGATGCTACGTAAAACACTTTTCCACTTTGAGTATACATACTAGTTAATAACAAAAAGGTGCATGAGACAGTTTAGTACTGAGAAGACTGACGCAAAAGGAAAACCAAAACATTTTGTGTGGTCTGTGTAAGCTCATTAGTGTAAAATAAGCAGCATGGTTTATGCTTTTCTCACAAAGCTGTTAAGGCAAAGATGTGTAGTTTCAGTTGTTAGCAAAATACCTGAGTTTTTCTGCAAACCAGTAATATAATATTTCTTTGGACTAGTGCCTCAGCACCAGTTCTGAAAATCCAATTTTCCTAGTGCAGTTCAGCACAAAGAGCAACACAAAGAACCTACACATTTGATGCATGTACAAGAACAGTGGACTACAGTCTCCTTTAGAAAATACATTATGGCAGCAAGCGTGCATCAAAATATCATTAAAATTCAGTAGAAGTCAGATGACTAATTCCTATTACATCTCTGGAAAATTTCAATTAATGAGCTTGGGAACATTGAGGCTAATAAGTGAAAATGCAGTTATTTTTAATTAAAAGGTACAATGATAGTAAAAACTGTGAGCAGCTGAAAGCACATACAAGGCAGCCATCAACTAAACAAAACTACCTCCTCAGGAGACTGGCCATTTCCTAAAATTCCTTTAATCAGAACTTGTCTGCTTGCTTATTCCAGCAAAAGACAAAAGATCAATCAGTCACAAATTTTGGGCATGGTTAATATGTTCTCCTAGAACTAGGGATGTTGATAATATGTATACAGAGGGTTTCTCTACTACTGAATATGGTGACATGTTAAACACCATAGCTTTCACGCTTTCTAGCTTTCATTTAGAAAGAAGACAATTAAATTGCTTATGGAAAAAGAAGTTGTAAAAATTGAGATTTGCAACCTCATGAAGGATTAAAATGAGCAGGAAATGTTTGAAACATTCTCTAGAGTGTTTTTTATTTTATTTTTTTTTTAAGTGACAGTCTTGATTATATTTTGACAGAATATATACAAATAATTAGTTTTTAATTGCTTTTACTTTTTGATATACCCAATGTGAAACTCTACCTGTATTACTGCAACAGCAAATAATTTGGTTTATTTATATTTGTTAAGACTAACCTAAAGGGAAAAGCAATAAACTTGTGTGGCTTAAATGATATATGACTGAAATGTGGACATTTACATGAGAAGCTACAAGATCCACCTAACACATTCTTTAGCCACATCTGTCCATTATCCAGCAATTTCCTTTAAGAGTCACCTAAGTTTGAGTTTACATTAGATTTATCTCTTGAAATAATACTTCCAGTTCCAGTCATCTTCTGTATATGCATGTATTCAACCAAATCTCAGGCGCTTTTGAGCATGTCAAGTACTGAACTAGTTTTACATTTAGATTCATAAGTAGAACAAAGATAACTGAGTTTCTCTAATCCATGGAAAAATTATTTAAAGCAATTCCTCTGCCGGTGGCTGAAAACATTTGTAAGGCTGTAAATTAAATTCGATGTTACAAAAGTTATATCTTTTAGACTTCATAGAAATATGTTTCTACACCATGAAAATACAATATTTTTTAAGCATTAAATAAATTTCATAAAAAGCACAACCTTTATTTCACAACTTTGTTAAGGAATTTGTTGAAAGTATGCAGTTGTACCATTCAGAATGGTTTGTAAGTAGCTATAAAATGGTATTTCATAGGAGGAAAACATATTAGAACTTAAGTGGAAGGCTTGAATATGTTGTCTGGGAAAGCATAATCAAATAATTGCACATGTAATTTTAAAGAAGTCAAATCAAAATTAAGTTGACTCAACCTCCTCAACATTGCACTTTCTGGACCAGGGATTCCCATCCATAAACTAATGGAGAAAGCAATTGGTTTTTGTTGTTTTTTTTAATCCATTACACTACCATATTGCAGTGTCACATCTGCTAAACATGGTCAAGTATAATATAATTTTCCTAAATTTTTTTTGTTGAAAGCAAAACATGAAAAGGACATCAGACCGCACTGCTAACTTTTCATACTAATTAATAGAAATGAACTTGGTTATACAAGACAAAACAACAGACAATCAAATGCAAAGCTGACCAAAGCACCTGTGTCTATTAAAAAGATCATTGGTACTCTATGGCTCTAATACAAGACTGCAAGGAAGCATTAATTTAGGAATGCCCAGACATGTCACTCTGAATTAAGATTTGATCTTCATGAGTTATAATTGTGTCTTGTACCAGAAGGATCATTTTTTTGTGTTTCAAATTTGAATACATTAGAGTCTTCATGCAAGGAATAAGATTATACATATATATATATATATATATGTATATTTATGTATACACACCCAGCTGGGTTAGGAATTAGCTCCTAGAACTGACTATTCACACATCCCCTTCTGGTTTTGTGTGCACCTCCACAGCTCTGTGGATGCACAGCCTTCTTACATACACCATAGCATCCAGACTTGTAGTACCACAGATGAAGAATCTCAACAATGCAGCAGAATGTATCCAGCTAATCAAAATATATCAGTTCAGAACTAACTCTTAGGATGCTGTTCATACCATCAGTTACAGAGGTTTTGTGAACACCTTCTAAATGTGTGAATTGTCTGCTTGGAATCCGGAAAACGTGATTATCATCCAATTTATATTTGGCTAAAACCCACTTGTGTTCAGTGAAATCTTGAATACGTACATATTTTCTTTAAAAAAAATAATAATTTCAAGAATTTTCCAGTATTTTTCCTACCTAACAGGAAAATTCTGTCAACCAAATCCAGATGACTTCAGGTACCACTGGAATTTAATCTCTTATTATTTCTATGGCAGCAAAAAATCCTACTAGAATTCATAAAAGGAGCATTGGAGGCTTCTTTCACACCCTACTAGCTATAATTGCCCTACATAATTACATAACAGTAAAACAGTACTCCATACCCAAACAGAAAAGCAAATAATTAAAACACAGTATAGACTCTGCTTTATCGCAAATCATCAATAATCCCTTTCTAAAAAGAAATCCAACTTCAAGTGCCAGTCTTCCAAGTGCAAGTCTAAAGAGCCTTTGAACAGACATAATATTTTTGCTTCCTGCAGATTCTAGGACTTTCAACTTACAGAACATTAGCGCCTGTTCCTTCTGCACTGGTCCTCTGCTTAATTTATGTTTTGAGAGAACATTACATACAATTATACCTTATGGAACAAAGCTACTTTTAAGAAGCATCATCTGGTTTTGTATGACAGAAGCAGGGTCCACATAAAAACCTGCTGACAAAGCACCAGATAACCACATGTATATAATGAAATGATATAGAAAGGAAACTTAGGCCTCTGTTTTTTGGTAGATTGTTTTTACTTAATATATTTCTAAACCTTTTAGATATAGAAATAATTCAATAGCTAAAGCTTGTACAATTACTAACTTCACATGCTGGAATCTGTCACTAGTTAGAGAAGGTAATAAGGCTTAGGACACTAAGGCCCTATTAATAAGATTAAGCATCTATGGGTAAGATGACTTCCTGACACAGCCAGAAAGAGAGCCTAATAGGGGAGGTGCCCCACTAGACATGCTGTTCACAAACAGAGAACTGGTGAGAAATGTGGAGGTCAGGAGCTGAGTAGAGTGACTGCAAAATGGCAGTTCCCTATTCCTGGTGAAGTCAAGAGGAGTGCCAGATTACTGAGGATAACAAAAAGGCTGAGGTTCTCATTGCCTTCTTTACATGCAGCTTTGATAGTCAGACCAACTATCCTCAAGTTACTCTACCCCTAACCTAGAAGTTTGGGATGGGGAACAGAATGAATCCCTCACAATTCAGGTGGAAACAGAGACCTGCTATTCCACCTGGACTGTCACAAGTCCATGGGCCCAGACAGGATCCACCCAAGGGTGTTGAGGGAGTTAGCAGGGGTGATTGCTAAGCTGCTTTCCACCACCTATCAGTGTTCCTGGTCAATCAGAGGGGTCCCAGAGGATTGGAGGCTTGCCAGCATGATTCCCATTTACAAGAAGAGCCATAAGGAACATCTGGGGAACTATAACCCTGTCAGCCTGACTGCAGCGCCAAAAAAAGTTATAGAACAGATCATCTTGAGCAAGATCACACAGCATGCGTGGGACAACTAAGGGATCAGGCCCAGCCAGCAGGGATTCATGAAAGACAGGTACTAACCTGATCTCTTTCTATGATTGAGTGACCCACCCGGTGGATGAGGGAAGGACTGTTGGCATAGCCTACCTAGACTTCAGCAAAGCCTTTGACACTGTCTCCCACAGTACTCTCCTGGAGAAGCTGGCAGCCCCTAACCTGGGCAGGTACAGTCTTCGCTGGGTAAAAAACTCGTTGGAGGGCCATGCCCTGAGAGTGGTGGCAAATGGAGTTAACTCCAGCTGGCAACCGGTCACTAGTGGTGTTCCCCAGGCACCAGTACTGGAGCTTGTCTTGTTTAATATCTTTATTGATGACCTGGACAAGGAAGCTGGTGAGGGATCTGGAGCACAAGTCTGGATTGCTTAGTCTGGAGAAGAGGATGCTCAGGAGAGACCTTATTACTCTCTACAACTACCTGAAAGGAGTTGTGGCAAGGTGGGGGTCAGCCTCTTCTCATGCATAACTAGCAATAAGACTAGAGGACATGGCTTCAAGTTGCACCAGGGAGGTTCAGGTCAGATATTAGGAAAAACAGCTTCTCTGAAAGAGTGGTCAGGCTCTGGAAGAGGCTGCCCAAGTAGGAGGTAGAGTCACTGTCCCTAGAGGTGTTCAAGAAATGTTTAGACATTGTATTAGGAGACATGGTGTAGGGGGAAAATATTGGTGGTAGGTGAACAGTTGGACTAGAAGATCTTGGAGGTCTCTTCCAACCTCTGTGATTCTATGATTCTAAGCTATACAGTGACACAGGCACAAAGCTGCCAGCATACAGAGGGTCTGTGTGTATGTGTATTGCTACTGAGCATCAGAGCCCCCACAGTGCCTATATTCATTGCCAGGGCACAGCTCCCCCTTCCTTCTCAGACACCAACAACCCTCAGAAAGCATCAGCAGCAGATGTCATTGCTCACATCCATTTGCAAAAGCCTGCCTGTTGGACGTAGCCTTAGTTACCTCAAATTTCATGAACAAATCCATACAGATTATATATTCTTTAAGTAAGTAACATAATGAGGTAGAATATATTTTACATATTTTGAAACAGGACACAGGCCTGATTATTGAAAATGTACTCAAATCTCAAAGGGATCATTTAAGCATTTCTTTTTGAGCTGTATTAAGGTTGTGCCCTCAATATGATACACAACAGGCAAAGGCAGCCAATAACAGCAAAATGCAACTGTTGCATTTCTGTAACTTTTTGCTTCAAACAGACAGTTTTACAAATGTTAAAAAACTATAAAAATATAATAAAAATAAAAAACTATTAAATATACTTGAACAAACATTGCAACTAAGGATCATACTGACTACTTAGAAATATACAAGATAAAATTTCTTCGCTGGGGCAAGTAGCAAAACTTCATGAAATTCAATTAGCACAGAATTTCTCAGTGGACTGAAAGAATCACTGTGGATGGAGATCTGATACGATACACACGTTAAAAGGAGAGAACAATTACATTTTTTTCTCTCAATGAGTGCAGACTGAAATAATCTTTTACAGCTACAGGTGATGTTAAGTTGCTCAGAGTATGACAGCTGAGCTTCTGCTCTTCCTTTGCATTTTTGCCTCTAATAGCACTCCCATGAAAATAATTTTGTGCTGGACTACACAGTCACACAAGAATCAGATGTCAGAAAAGTGACTGTTGTCATTTATTGGTGGGTTAATTATTATATTATGCATTCTTAAATGAAGAGCTTTTTTCCCCCTACTCAGTATAAGGGCTTTGTTCTTTCAATTCCTCTGACAAAACTGCAAAAGCTATCTTAAAATCCTGGGATTTACATCAGAGAAAAAAAAAAAAGAGCATAAGCTCCAGCAAAGCCAGAAAAATTGTTAAGATGATTTCTGCATCTTCTACAACATTTCTGTACACACAGAAGTTAAATACCCGACTAGTCTTTTGTAAAAGATTAGCCCTCCCCTATAAAACTCTTAATGTCTGACAACATTATAATCATAGGGATAATATTTGTTATGTTATGGGCTTCTTTCCATCTCTTTAATTCACTCATTCTTAGATTAATACAATAATAAATAACACTGAGCTATTTTGTAGTGTTAAAACTGCATAAGTAATAGTGAGATGTACTTTACATGTAGAGTGCCTTTCCTATTACTAAGCAAAGCAACTCTAAGACTCAATGACAAAGTAGGCAGACTCTGGAGGTAGGTGGCTGTATCACTCACAGATGTCTCCTTGAAAGTACATGTAAAGAAGTGGCAATTTCATGGCCCACAGAAAGAGATATGCACTGCAATCTTGCAGCTGTGCATGTACAGTGCAATTACAGCAAGTACAGAAAATTCCAATGAAAACACAGGAATAACAGATGGCAATAATTAGAGTTTATGATAGTTTGGGGAGACCTGCATGTCCAGAAAGAGAGATTTACTAAATTAAGATCAGAACCTACTGAAAGAGGAGGAAAATTATGTTTTTGTACTGCTTTTGTTTTGTTCCCCCTATCCTTCTGTCTTTAATCTACTGGAAGTCACGTGCTGGTGATTCTCTTTAGGGAAAAAAGCATGCTATAGAATAGAAATCAAACTTCCAGAGGTAACAACTGTCTATAAATTAGGTGTCTACAGAATTTCTGATCTACTGGAATTTTTAATGGTATTTTATTATTAGTCCATCTAGATGTCTTTCCATCTAGACAAAACTACTCTCATTTTCCCAGAGTATGGGAAAGACTAATGGAATTATACATGCTACATCACTGTCATCTTTGATTTGCTTTTCTGCTAGGATGAATATGATTTTATGTAAGTAACTGGGAGATCTTACTCCACAAGGTACAGGATTAGTGAGTTTATAAAACCTAACAAACCATAGCAGCTGCATAAACTACAGGTTAAAAACCTGAGCACAATAGATGGAAAAGAAGATCTGAAGCAAATCAGTGATTCTGGCAATTCTGTAGGACTATAGAGAGGCAAGTCTACTGAAGAAATAGAATTCAGTGTAGAACTCCTGAATAATTCAAAAACTACTAGTGCTACAAAAGTAAACAAAAATGCACCACAGAACACAAATACCCTCACTACAGGAGGCTTTCACAAGCAGTACTTGTTAAATTCAACTGACACATACTTTCAGGCTGTCTTTCTTCCCTTGTTTTTGCATAGGAAGATGCAGACAGCAGAGAAGAAGGGATGTTGTTGCCTCACTTTCATCGCAACTAACTGTAGCAACAATAGTACATACTGGAAATTAAACTGGCAGAACTCTGGCTATTGCCTTCTCAGACAACTCAACTGCTTCCAGCCACTGGGAGGTATGGCAGGAAAGGCTGGGCAAAGTGCCTGGTAAGCTCAGTTCTCCTTGATCAGGACTCAGCACTAACAAGTTGTTCCAAACTCAACTCATGGCAACCAACTTAGAGAAATTTTTCTGCAGTAGTGACATTTCCCCACCAATCATCTTTTATTAATAAGCCACAGTTTTAATTTTTAACATGATCTTAACAATAACAATCTTCTTGATATCAGAGAGCAGTGCTACAGGAACAAATGTGCAACATGCCATAGAAAAGGTTAAAAAGTAGACAGTGAAGGTAGCATTCAAGATGAACAGATTAAACTACCTTATTTTCTTTTACTAGCCCTGCTTTAGAGACTGCAAGAGCAAATAAGTTTATTTTGTATGTTGAAACTCTGGAGAACAAAAGTCTTAACCCTACACTGCTGTACTGTGAGCAATTATCTGTTGTTTCAGAAATAGAGGATGACTTTATTGCCTTCCTTTCAAAAGACAGAGTGAAATATGCTATTTCTGATAGTCATTTAGTACAAAACCTAGAAAATGCATCAGTCCTATTAAGTCACATCTGTGTCACTGCAAGTGCAGTGATACACGAAACAGTCTACATCCTTCCTCAATGTCACAGCCCTAAAGTACTTGCATGGGTATAACAGAGCACATCTATTAGAGAGATTTCATGAACTGAGTATATAGTTCTGCACTTCCTATCACTATAATTACACCACAGATGTACTTGTTCCATACTCTTTCAGCTGCTGTGTGCAAACGTAGAATCACGTAAGCCGAAAAAAATCCCTAAGATCATCTAGTCCAACTGTCAACCCCCTCCCACCTCAATGTCTTTCATGTAGTGAGGGATCCCAAACTGAACACAGTACTCAAGGTATGGTCTCATCAGTGAGGAGTACAGAGGGATGGATGATCATCTCCCTAGTCCCAACTGACTGCACTATTTCTGATACAAGCCAGGATGCTCATATCCATTCTCCATGCATACTGAGTGTGAGGAGGAAAAGCAGCACCGCATGCAATTATAGACCTCAATCAACATCTAGATAATTTTTAGCATAATGAGAGTAACATCCTCACTAGGACATAATCTGTACTCTCCATTCTTTCATCTGAACCTCTCAAACTAGGGGATCATTAAGTTTCCCTCAGTGGATTTTTTTGTTTTGCTTGTTATGAAAAACTAGATAAGAGTAATAGGCATCTCATGGAACTGTCATGGGACAAGAGAATAGTTTCTTGCCCTACTCTAATTAGGACATGAATCCTGCTGAGTTTAATTATTGTCTTGTTACAAATTTGACAACAGAGACAACATGCTAAAAAAAATCACCTTTTTTGTTGTTATGGAGCAAAACTTCAACATTTCATATGACTAAAAAATACATCTATTAAGAATAGCTGTGTTTATTACTATTTTAAAATGAGGACAGTTACTTTCCGGTATTCAAATCCTTTACTTGGATATTTACTAATTTACAACTCTGATTTAAAATTCTTCACAGCAATATAATGATTAATATGTGTCTTAGATTTAGCCAATTTAAGAAATCAATATAAATGCAAAAGAATTTATAATACTTGATGTTTTATCCCCACTGAAGTTTCATGATGAATAGCAGTGATATTCTAGAATCAAATGGATTTTGATTATTTATCTTCATGTATTTCATATGTTGATTACTAAACAGGTAAATTTGGAGCCTCACAAACATGCAGTAACATGCACACTAGACATGAAAAAGAATTGTTTTAATGATATTTTCACTTTAAAATATGGAAAAATAAATTATGCTCATCCCCTTTTCAAGTTCATATTAGAAATAAAAAATTGTCTTTAATTTCAACTGCAGAGGTGGAACATTAGTATTTTTTTTTTTTTTAAAGATATGTTATTTCTGCTATTCCTGACTGTAATCAGGACATTCACTGCTGGACTTAGTAGCATGTTAATAGTAAACAAAGTAGGGGATTGCAGGGGAAGTGCTACAGAGCTATTAAATTCCAACTGTTTTGATTTGAAAGCACTGCCGTAGAGCTGGAATTTATCTGTAAATAGTATTCAACAACAGAATAACTTTAAATGTAAGGAAAAGTGAATATTTAATTTATTCTGTTAAGCTAGAAAAAGAACTTTGGTTAGTACATCAGAAGGTAATTGACAGTTTTGAAATCCATTTTGACAACCACAATCATCACACCACATAGAAGTTCCAAAAGAATCCTACAGTCTGTCTTCAATTACAGTGTCTCAAAACCAAAGCCATTAATAACAAGATATTCTCAGCCAACTGCATTAACATCTCTCCTGTTTCTGCAAGAATTTGTACGATATTATTTAAGGTCACAATGTCTGATTTGATTTTGTTATCATTCCAGTAGAGTCAGACAGCCATTGAATAACTGATAGATACATTTTACCATAAATATAACTTGACTACAATTTTAACTAAGTTGACTGCAATGTTCTGAAATAAAACAGTGATCTAGCAGGAGGGATGAAAATATTTTCTACGGTTCAGCTTTTACAGAATCCACTTAGGATTTCTGTTAGACATTCTACGGAAGCAGCGATTCACATTACTCTCGACTTTGTTACTCCTTTTCTGAAAGATACTTCAGGCAATTAACCTTACTAGTTAATTTGACTGGAAAAGAAGGGAGAGTCAGACAATCACTCCAAAATAAACAAAAAAATGATGCACAGTTATTACTCTTAAATAGTGGTCAGCTAGAAAAAAAAGTATTTGACAGTTCAGATTGAAAACAGTAGGAATTGTAGCTGAAAAACTCAAAGCAATTCAAAAGAAGAGTTTTTATTTCAATGAATGGCTAAGACAAGAACTTACTCAGCAACACAGAACTACATGCCTAACTTCAAAAGCAGAGGTAGTCCAGCTCAGCTTATTTGTATAATGGCACCTTTCTATAAAAATTGCAAATGAGAATTAGATATACTGACTTTAAAAGAGCCTACTCCTGAAATTAGGAGTTTGAAACATAGTTAATTACATAACTGAATTCCACTAGTTAGATACTGCCTTTACACGCAATTCTCTGGTGCGGTTACTTTGCATTATTTCTTACAACCGCTTCATTTCTGATCCTCTCAGAAGACAATAGTTTTCCATATCACTGGCAAGCATACCTGAATTACGGGTGAAATTATATATTACATTTCCAAAAAGCTCTGAGAAAATAAAACACTACTTAAAGTGCATAAATACACCTAAACTCATGGTCAGCTGTTGCTTGGAAGGAAGCTCATTTTCATAAAGTAGAATTTTTGCGTATGTCAGAAGTTTGGAAAACAACAGCAATACCTAAAAAAAGTTACAAAGCAGAGCTTCATTTGATAAAAATTCCATTTATGGATCTGTGTGATTAATACCAACTGTGAACACACCTTTGTCAAACTAAAGAATAAGATGAGATTACTTCAGTTTCTACAGCTTATTAGTATCAGAGACTTCTCTACTGTGTTAAGGAGATCCTTAAGGGACACAAAACTAGAAAGCTGGTTCATGGTGATATCTCAGCAACATAGTTAAATGCACCTTCTAGGAATGCAAGGCAGAATTTGTTCTTCAGTGCACAATGTGAATGAATTTAATACAGATAATTCCCTAAGCCAATGAAATTAGCTTGTATCCTGTTATAAAGAGTATGAACAGCAAGGTCAGTATACTAATGCCACTCACTTTTGGTGAAAGCAGTATTGTACAGGTGCTAACTGCGTCACACTTTTTCTTTGTTATTGGTGAGGTACAAATGCTATTGTCTAATAAAGAGTGTAGAAAAAAAAAACCTGATCTTGGAGTCAAGTCTGCTTCATAGGGTTCAGTACTTTCTCAGAAGCATTGCAAGGACAGACTAGGCATTAGGAAGGTTAGAATGAGTTGAAAGAAAAAAAATTCTGCAGTATGTAGACTGCATATAAATGGCAGACAATCTGGGGGTAAAAAAAAAAAGCTCTGTTTAGTGGAAAAGTACAGCTACCTGCATGAATTACCTTACTCTGCATCCTGTTTGGTTATTTTTAATTGTGTCTCTACAATGCCAAAACACAAACTACCTCAAGCTATAGCTTTACACTTGATTTTGAAAAAGACAGTGTGAAATTACAGCTTCTTCTCTGTATACCTATTGAGCATACTAATGAACAGACCTCACTGATCCTTTCCTCGATCAGTGTAACATTCCCTGTACTGTCTTTTTTTCACTGGACGCTTCTCATATTGCACATCAGTTTTCCCTCTCAGTCCTATACTCATTCACAGTTCTTATTTCTGCACTTTGTTGGTGCAGTATAAACACAACTGAGCCAAAGATGCCAAAATAACACCTTTCAAAAGACAAGTGCTATCATTTTTGTTTTCATTTTTTAAACATAATTCAATTAAAACACAGTTTCACATACAGTTTCATTGAAAGCAAACATTAACAAGGTTAAAATAAGATAATGAATACAGTGCCCTCTCCAATCTGAGTGAAGAGCTTAAAAAAGAAAAAAGCATGCAAGCCCAAATAAATGTCATTCCTAGAAGCCTTTGGGGAGGTTGGTATTTCAAATGAAGCGACTGTGACTGCCAGAGATGTAATTAAATTCTGTATTTAGCACGCTGCTGGCTGAAAATATACTGCAGGGCATTTTTCTGTCCCATCAGGGATTTAAGACTTACGTGTTTTCATTTCATAAGAAGTGCTCAAAAGCACTATTACCTCCAAGCCTTCAGACCTGTTTTTTGGATTTCATTCTAGAAGAGATTAGTACCTCAAATTTTGAGGTCAGCTCTGACAGACAATGGGAAAATAATCACTGTTTCAGTATTTAAGATACTGGTTTTCTACTCTGTTTATAAAAACACATTTATGAAATATTTAGAATTCACTTAAATAATTAACATGAAATGTTAAAATCATGCTACATGTAACTTCACTGAAATGTTATTTACCCTTTGAAATTTCAAGTCTTGCATTTAAAGCTATATTTATAAAGCATGAATTTTTCAAGATGAAATTATTTTAGAAAAAACAAACTTGTGTGAAGTATTCTGGTCAGATTCCATTTGTGAACACAAGAGAGGAAACAATAAAGAGCTGTTATATGAAATAACTGAGAATATTCAGCAGATGGTTGTTCGTACATAGTGATGACATTTCAGAGAATGAAGGCTTCAGTAGCCAAAGCAGCTGTAGATAAAACCTGATTTCCAACAGAGTTGGATGCCTGTTATTCCCGTGCTTCATTAGAGAATAGACCTGGTTGAAGTCCCATTTCTCATCATCCACTCTCACTGATGAGGTACCAGTGGCTCCTCAATGTATTCTTACTTCTCCAGAGACACATGAGGAACGCAGTGCATTCAGGGACGTACCATTCAATAGGAACCTTAACTCACAAAAAGCAGATCGAGAAGCGTCAAGCTACGATCATGAGAAGCACTATCTTTTCAAAATGGAATAACTTAATGTCACTAAGTGACAAAGTAAGCACACCTTATGGTTTTTTTTTTTCATATCTAAAATAAGGATATAAATCAGAGTTGTTGATTTTTTTTTTTTTAAATAACATTGAGGTTTCTGCCTCAATGCTTTATTTTAGAAGCAGACAGAACAATCTCTTCCCCAATGCTAAGCATGTTAACATGTTCTAATGCAATGCTTATCTTTTTAATCTGCTTTATAATAAAAACAGTCTGAAACATGTATCTGGTTTTATGGAACAATTTCTAAATAATCAACCAAAAAATCCACCCCAAACCTATTAGCTTGAAATTCATCTACTCTGTATTGACTTATGGTAGATTCAAATCCCTACCCAGAACATACTAAACTTTGCATAGTTAAAACAATTTGGTAGAAAGTTATTTGCCTCTTCCATTAGTATTCAGAAATCCGTTTTCTCAAAGCCTCTTAATAACATCACTTTATAGTAAGGATTATATAAGGCAATTGATACTGCTTCCGAAGTTTGCAAGAGAGCATTGAAATTGAAATTCTGTCAAATATTCAGAAACACATTGTGCATGGTAATCTGTATATTCATTCTGGAACAAAGGTCGCGCTGTATACAGTTCATTTTCAATACAGACTTCAATGCAACTATAGGAAGAAGTCATTTGCACAACTTTGTGCAGAAAGTCCGGTGTTGCTGTCAGGCTGCAAAGCAACCAGCATAAAGTGCCAAATAAAGGACGAGCCTTGAAAAAACAGTCTTGCTCTTGAAGACAGGGAAGGAGGGAGAAAAAAACCCTCCTTCTTTTTGGTTAACAAAAACAAACAAACCATCCCTACATTATAAATGAGAAAATGATATGAATTCACTGTAAAGTTAAGCTGAAGACAGGGAACACAACCAAGCTCTTGTAAAATATGCTTATAAACAAATCATACATATGCAAAAGAAAAAAAAGAACGGAACTTGAGTAAGTCTATTGAAAAATCTGAAGACAAACAAGACTATAGAAGCAACAGAAACACTATGTGCATGTATTAATCATTCAAGAATCAATCCAGGTTAGGGGAAGCCTGAGAAGTCCCAAACCAGTCACTAACCTGAATTGCACAGCAATATCCACCAAAATGTGAATGTTAAATACAGCAGTGTCTCAAAGTAAGTAAAATGATGACAATAACCAGTATTTGCATCCATTTCACAAATCATATATTTCAAAGGAAAAAAAAATCAAAGAGAATAAGAATTTTAACACTATAAACTGAAAATATAAATGGGAATGTTCTTTCCCCATTCTGTTATTTATTCATATAGGAAAGTTAGGTGTTACTTGGCAATTTCAGAGGGGAAAAGGAATTAGCTTCTTTTCATTAGGAATTCAGTGGAATCTGTAGAATCTCAAAGCTCAATAATACTTCATGGTCATTCTGTTGGCAACCTCTAGTTCAGGCAAATAATTTATTATCGTGATTCACGCACAGGGATTAATAGGTCATGGATCTTTATTAAAGCACATCATGATACTATTTGATTTCCCTAGTGTGTTTTTGTCTGTCATTTGTCTGGAAGATAAATTTATCATTCCCAAGTTTACTGCTCTTTAAATAGAATACACTAAAGCTGATGTTGCTATATCATATATGTTTGTTGAGAAAGTATGACTGCCCAGTTTAACAGAAATGACATGTAATCATTTAGTAGTCCCTCTTGCCCTCTCATTTCATTTACCATTATTACAAGTGTTGCTATTTTTGGTCATCTAAGACACCCAATGTTTTGTCTCCAATTTCAACCTTACACACCTGTTCCTATTGTGTTTTAGTATTTATATTCCCCCTTATTGCACTGATGTTTAGACATCTATCAAATCCAATTCTTTTGTAACATTGCTTCACATTGTTTTGCACAACGTAATTTGTGCAAAGGACATTTCTGAAAGCTATGACTAACATTTACTTAGTTTAAGGTCTTACCAGTCCTAGCTCTTCACTGTATTAACCAAATTCGCAAATTAGAATGCAAGTTTTTCTGCACTCTATGGAGATATGTGCATTCAACGACAGTGCAATATGCTAAACCAAATCAAGAAGATCAGGTACAGACACCTATACTTTCAGCCCTCTCTGTTACTGTGGCAGTATCCGTAACAAAGCAGGGCTGTAGACAGCTGGTTATTATAGTTTCTTAAATTTCAGACCTGGCCATAACAATGTAAGATAATAAAGCTGTTCCAGAATCATAGAGGTAATTGCCGGTAAAAAACAGAGCCTGAGCTAGCTTTTCCTGCCTTGTCTAGCAGTAGAGAGCACAGGCTGTTGAATTATCACACATGCAATGTTCATGACAACTCAGGGCCTGTGTGTGTTAGGCACCATATTCTCCAGGGATGTAAAAGTATAGTTCTGAGTTTACACTGAGCAACAGACCTAACATCTATCAAACTTCCATTTTATATATCACTCTATAATGATAAAGTTTGTTTTAAAAATTTCCAAGGATTGTACAAGAAATATCCATACAACATGCAAATAGTGAATTTCCTCCATTACCAACAATAAGACCCTACTTCAATGCAGTCCCACTGCAACAAAAGGATCACCAGCGAACTGAAACAAAATCTCTTACTTATTACAATTTATATGGTGTTGGTAACTGGAAATACAGTCTTGGGACTCTGTACTTCTGTGAACCTGCCTAAGCTTCATTCAATTCCACAGAAAGCTGCTACAGTTCTATATTACTACTTCAGGAATGGCGATAATACTTCTAACAGTGCAAAGAAGCAGAGAAAATGGATCATTCAGACTTTTGGTGAAATGAAATGGCACCATTTAAACTTAATATTTTACCTGCTATTAATTGAGAAAGTATTTAGAGATTACTTAATGAAGAGCTTGTTCTGCAGACATTTAAAACCTATGCTCTTGCTATATACTTCAATGTTCAACTGAAACTTTAAGCACTGCAAAAATACAAAACTACCAACCATAATGATCAGATTTAAATAAAAACAGAGGTGGGGGTAAATAGTATATAAAGTTGTCCTAGTACGATAGCATTGCAGTAGCGTGTCAGTCATTCAGGTCTAAACGCTACTCAGGATCATTTAACAAGAGTTTGTCAAAACCTTCAACACATCAAGTTGATAACTTTTATCAAACCTTAATAACTGATAACTGTTATCATATACTTAGGCAATATTCAAAATAGAACTACAATAGAGAATGATGGATTCAACAATTCTGGTGTCAGGTTTGTGCTTCAAAAATTTGAAATTTGGTAAAGAAGTGAAGGCTAACGAACAGAAAGGCACCAAGAACATCTGAATCAAGGAGGTACTAGGAAAAAATGTAAGTCATAATGAATTGTTTCACACACGCAACTCTCCTATGCAAACCTCCATCACAGCTGGACAAATTTAGCAGTCACAACTTTTGAATTAGTAAAAGTAACATGACTGGATGTTTTGGTCCTTCATAAACAACAAGAGCCAGAACTCCAAATCTTTGCTTGAGCTCAGAAGTCTACTGTCAAATTTACTTCCTTAGATGACTTCTTTAAACAGCCTCCAAACACTGTTAATTTAATCTCACTCTTTACCCTAGTTATCAGTGATACTCCACAAAGCATACAGGATCAGACAGCAGTGTGATAAGAAATCTACTAAATTGTTTCAGTGAATAAAATATCAAAATCTTAAATAAAAAAAACCTGCTTTTTAATGATACCTGTACTTCTGTATGCTACAAACACAGGTATATAAGCTTCTAATTTCCACTGCATTTCCCTTTTTTCTGTGTCAAAGTATTGGAATTTTAGAAAATCTCATCACAAATATAAGAAAAAAAAGGCCTGCATTTAATTCTGGGTTTTCATGCCTAATATATGATACAGATGGAGTAAGAAAGATCAATTCATCTTTATAAATAGATACTCTTTTATGATGAACTTTTTCTTAACCCACATAATCTTCCATGGTAATGCATTCTCAACAACAACAACACAGGCCTTTTCATTTTCTCTCCCCTGGGTCAGTGTGCAAAGGACACTCACAAATACGTACAATGTATTTTAACTATATATTTTCCTCACTTTAAGTATTCAGGCTCCTCATAAGCATCATAATGGCAAGATCTAGAGAAAAAAAAAAGAGGATTTAAGGTATTCTTGTGGGCCTCTTGCAAACTGTAATTTTCTTTTTTGGTATTCCAGATTTTTTAGTATTCCAGAAACTCAGCTTTTTCATTACCTTACCCAGAGCATTTTGAATTTTTTTTTTCTGGAGACTCAATGGCACAAGTAAGCAATTTGAAGCTGATTCTAATGGATAGTAGTGACTCTTAATTTAAAAGAAAAGAGCCTAAGGGACACACACAGTGGCTAAAGTCAGACACCGTATCTCGACACATACAGCAGATTACTTTAACTGTGTCCAAAATGCAGTTTCTGAATGTGCCACACCTAGAAAATAAGAGTAAAACATTTTAATCAGGGCCAGAGCATCATTTATGATGCAATGGGTGAAATAAGGTGTATCTTACAGTAAGCATATGTACATCCCTTCACTTAAACATTTTAAACCTAGCATAGCAAGAGGACTATCAGAATACTCAGCAAATATTACAAAGGAAAAAATGGAGAAAGAAATAAAAATGATGCTACAGATGCTTACTTCTTGCATCTTAACACCTATGCAGTTATTTTCTGCATTATTCATTTTCTCTGCTTCAAACACCATTTATGACCTGGTTTTAAACACTAGTACAGCAGTTAATTTCTCTTACAAACAGCACTTCCTGCCTCCCTTGTCTGAATACAAACAAAAAGAAAAGAAACACAACAGGTTTGAGTCTGTTTTCACACTGCAGAGAAGTTCAAAGCAATTACCAATAAGTTACCAAAAATGATACAGGAACCAAACTGGGACTTAGCAACATGCAAGTATTAGACTATCATTACTAACTTAAAACCCGTGCAATTCCTGTATATAACCCACAGACAGGTACTGTAACTGACTTTGGAAACTGGAAAGATTACCTCTTCAATGTTTGGTTACAATTTTAAATTATTAAATAGACCTGTCCTAATCCAACAAAGGAAACTCTAATTATCTTGTATTGTTCACTAGATTTCACCACTTATTCTAAGAATCCTTCTATTCCAGTACGGGGACATTTCTTTGATGTATGTTCCTATGTTATAGCTTCCATCTTCCGTAAGTTTAACATCAACTAATTTAATGTAGTCTGACCAGTACCAGTAATTTCTTCCTGCAGCAGAACATTATTTCCCATAATTCATCCAACCTACGCTTGAACTAATCAGCAATCAGCATCCAATGATGGAAGAGAAGTTTTAATGCTGCCAGCCACATCAGGCTGTTCATTACTTATGGAAGAGTTCAACATAACGAAGTACTCTTCATTTCTCCCGGTGCGGCTACTTTCAGCTCACCTGCCTACTAGGTGCAGATGGTGTTCTCAGTAAGTTTCATACTTTGTTGGAGTTTTTAAGCAAGTTGTGTGGGGTGGGGTTTTATTTATTAAAATATCACACAATATCAAATTAAATAGTACAATTAGCTCATGATGTTAGTGCACATCACACTGAATGTCTAAAAGAGAGCTAGTCTGTACAAAGTGAGAATAGCACAATAACACAAAATACAATCAGTTAATGTTTGAAATCCCAGGGGAGAAACTAAGATCAATTGTTTTTTCAGATCATACACATAATAGCCAGTCAAATAGTTCCCAAATAGTCTAGAATGGTTCAAGCATTTTTCAGTTCTTTCAGAGATTATATTCAGATAAGTCTCACATCATGGAAACTCCAAGTAGGAGGATTTCTTTTTAGTGTTTGGAATACCCAGCTGCCTACACTGATCATCTAAAAAACCGCACACATGAGCATACTGAAACAAGTTTTCGTATTTAAACTCTGGTTGAAGTGCTTTTTTTGTATGAATACTCCAAAAGAGGAAATGTGATGCAGGAAGAAGTTTTTTGAAAATACAACTGCAGCTCTTAGCACTGAATGAGAGCAACCAAGGAATTAGCATATAACTGTACTTCAAAAATGGGAATAAAAGCTAGTAGATAACAGACTAAAACAACACCAACATTAAAAATGCATTATTATCCAGATAAATCCAAGCAGAAAAACAAAACTGATGATGCAACAAGTAATGCTTAATTCAAAACATAACAAAATACTTTTAATTAGATTTAACTAAAGAACTAGTGGAAAAGCAAACAAACAAGTTAAAGAGAGAAACAAATATAGGTTAGAATAGGGTAAGAATTAATTTTACAATGCAAAGTAGCAAACATAAGAATAAAATGCCTGATTTTACAGTATCTTCTCATTACATGAGAAGATCATTACATTAAAATTTTGAGAACTAATTGGAATTTAAGTTAATGTCTGAGGAACTGGGTATAAACTGGAGATCTTAGTATCAACATACTAAGAACAATTTCCTCCTTCTAATTCCCAAAAATCTAATTATAATTGCCAATTAAAAACTGAAGTGACATTCAGGTTAATTCCAAAAAAACCCATTACACAAATAAGTATTCATTTCTATCATTCTTGCAGAAGCAATATTATAATTCAACAGAAAAATCTAAAATCAGCCTCATCTAAGTGCAACAATCAAATTATTAATAATAAGAAAAAAGAATCTCCCTCCTAGATAGAAATCTTGAGGTGTCTGCTATCTAAGGAGTATTATCTCAAAATACTGACCCAGACTTGTTTTAGTTAACATAGTCTTCCCCTATATGCCAGTAAACAACATACGTTACTTACGATCAATTTTGAGTTCTGGCATCATTTGACCCATTATCATTAAAACTTAAGGGATAAAAATCTATAGACCAAACACAAAGCGAAAGTGGCAAAAGACCAACCAACCAAAAAAAAATCCACCACAAATCCTAAACTACATATAGTTAGTGCCCATAACTGAAAGTCAGGAAGGAGGGACAAGAATATCATCTTCACTGTCACAAGAAATCTAGATTTCTTTAGACCTTTCAGATCTAATAAAGGTAATAAAAAACAGCCTTCCTTGAGTCACGACTACAATGCTGTTATTGACATTTCAGTTTCCCTACTACAGTCACCGTAACAACTATATTTCACATTCCTTGTACAGAGAGAAGAAGAGTCTTCAATTATCTGTAATTACAAACAGCCTCTAAAACACTCCATAAGCCAGTTTCCCCTTCGCAATTGCTTGAGCAGCAATTAATGCATTGTAAAGGTCTACAGCAAACTCTGCTGAAGAGGAAAGAAACACAGATTGCCCCCCTTCTACCTGCACTCAGCAGGAAATTTTGCAGTTCTGAGTCAAAGGCATACATAGAAAGCTGATTTTTCATTGTTCTATCAGGACAATTTAGGCCATAAACACACACTTGTATACATGTGCCTCCTTAACTAGACTGATTTTGGTCTGGGTCTGAAGTCTATGCAACAATTTTAGGTGATGGAAAGAAGTACAACTTTCTGGGAATCAACAGTGCAATAAAGAATGAATGAACAATAGCCTTCAGCTCCTGAATTATAAGGTGTTCCAGTACAAGCCCATCCATCTTTAATCACTATCTCATTAAGCAGCTTGTGACACCAGTAATGTGAAAAATAATTTAAGATATCCCATGCTTGAAAAATTTCCCGCTCAAAACATTACACCTGTGTGTGCATACATAGATGTGCGAACAAAGCAGACAGATGGAATGTAAATGCAATCCTTTGATCTCTCTACGATATTCATAACTCACAACTTCCCAGTCCAGTGCACTTCATTTTAACAGTGTTGAAGCTGATTACTCCACTCTAGTTCACTAAAAAAGTAATCTGCCAGTATCCATTAAAAAGTAGTAGCCAACCTTCATCACCTACCATATGGACTGACATGCTTTAAGGTAGTTCACTGCACAAGAGCATGCTTAAGAACTGCTTATTGGATAAAAGGTATTCAACAGTACTGCCAAAAAGTTTAATTGGAATAAAATGTGAGGCTTTTTTTCTTGGACCAGTTGAAATTGTTTAAATGTTTTATTTTTTTTCCCGTAGGACATAGGTATTTATAATAAATGCTTATAGCCATTGAAGCTATCATGTCCATGTGTTCGCAACAAATGATCACTAAAAATGATATTCCTGTTGTGACTCATGGAAATGAGCAGAAGTCCCATTACCTTAAATTAAAATGATGGCCTACACATCCTTGTTAGAACACTATCAAAGAAATGAGACGACTTCTAGAAATAAAACTGTTGCCAGAAAAATATTATTTCTAAACAGAGTGAAAGTTGCAGCTGGACAGACTGAAAAAAAAAACGAACAGAAGCCATGTAGCAAAAATAACCAATATTGGAACAAAAAAAATATTCTTGGAAAACACTACGCTATCAAATTTTGAACAACAAACCGAGGATCAATTCTGCCGGCATGATTTTGCCCCACCTGGTCAGGTAAATACCATCCCTGCCCAATAGAAGTTAGCATGGACCAGAGGAAACAGGAAGGATAGACCAAACAGGACAGTTTGATCAAATTAAATTTTCATTTCATCACAGAACTACAAGGGATATGAAGCTGCATCATACTGAGTGTTTATTTGATTTTGTAAACAAGGAATAGTTATAGGTGGTAAGGAGACCTCAGTTCAAGAAGAAAACCATTTAACACATGGACAAATGCAACACTGCAAAGCAAAGGGCTCTGTTTTACACGGCTATTGTTTGATAGCTTTTCCCTCCTTAAACTGAAAAACTGATTTTGTCACTGATTTTGGTTATCTGTTGTATACTGATGTGTATGGTTTTGCAACCTGTTTTCAGACTTATGGGGCAGAAAAGGGCTGTAAACTTCCCAAATTCCCAGCCTCTTTTCTACTCTCACCCAGGTTAAACTGAACCAACATTTGTAGCCATTCTTTTTCTAACACTTCCTACTCTCAATTGTCTACAAAAGTGAGAAGACTTTGGCTGCAATGGTAGTAGAGTAATGGACAGTTAAATTATACACTTAAACTGCTCTGATGACTTTGTGCTTGTGGACAGCACTTATGCAGGAAAAAGCCTAGTCCCAGCCTCTATGCCTTGTCAAGCATTTCCCCCATTAACTGTACTTATTAGTCCTATACATACACCTGCTTAATGACACAAAACAGGATAAGTCTTCTATTGCACTGTCTGCATTACCAAATAATGTGTTTTTTCCTGCAGAAGCATATTAAAATCACGAAGTCATAAAAGAGTACTTATCTCTCTCTATGTTATATACTGGTAAGAGACAAACATTTAACTAAAAGTTTGGTTTTTAGTTCAATAGACATTTGGTAGGCTTCTTTAAAGCCTCCACAGCAAAACCAAAAATCAGAAAGCCTCGTTTTGAGAAAAATAAAAACACTGGAAAAGCCATCCCAAACAGACAGATATTGATAGTAAGCACTATTCAAAGGCTGCACAAACTAGAATGGATTTACTATGCAGAGGGAAACTAGTTCGCCCAAGATTACCTACTAATCCTGCAGTAAGATGCAGAAAAAGATGTTTCAAGATTCTACTACTCAGTTTCCACATTTAAAAATTGTTCAGCACCTTTCTTGCAGAGAAATTTGTTATCAACAGCAACAAGCTCTACTGATGCTACCATAATTAATACTCTGAAGAAACTGGATTTTAGCCCCATATATGCCACCAAAATTGTTGATCCACAGAGCATAAATAACAAAAAGTAGAATACCCAGGCCAGATGCAAAAATGCTTAGACAGTTTAGATACTCAGACATATCCTTGATTGAAACTATATAAATATAGGTCATTTGAATAATAAGACAGTCTGAGATAAATCTGAGATCTCAGCTTTAAAATCACCCTCCCACATGGGTGAAATCAGGGAACTCTCCAGAGCGCTTGTTGGCATTTAACAACAGTTCTCAGGGCTTTGCCTGCAGATACCAAATTGTTCTTTGTTAATATATGAGAAAAGTTAGCCTTGCAAAAAAACCGAGGATATTTAATGAAGAGTAAATACTGAAATCAAGTTATAAATGCTGTGGTAGTGTTCCAAATCATGCAAGCATACATTATCAAGGAACAGCATGTTAGTCTTAGGTATTAACTTTCAGTAAAACAAGCATGCAAATAAAAATTTTTAATGTGCCTTTAAGAGGATAACTGCTGTAGCTTAAACTGAATCTGAAATAGATAACTGTGTGCTTTCTACTCTGTTATTAAGGACACATCAGATATTGTTCTTGTGAGCGTCCTAAAAATCACATTTCTGCCAGCTTCTTGTCTTCTGTAATTTCTGATTGCCAATGCAATATGTGGCCGTATTCAATAATTACTCTTTAAGTGTTCACACTTGATGGCCTAGGATGTCATAATGAAAGTACAAGGTTTAATAATCTTCCCATCAATAGAAGCCCCGGGATGTCTGTCACACTTCATTTGCATGTGCCAAGAGTAAACACACTGTAGCAAATGAAAACAGACAGATGTCAAGTGGCTTACCTAGTTACTCCTGCTAGTATTTCCTACTAAGGATTTTCAGGCTTCATAAAGGCCTTGCAAAATCCATACTTGAAGATGACTATATTTCCAGGCATATTTTTATATTAATCCTGCATATTAATGAAATATGAATGTATTTTTACTTGGCTATTAATTTAATAATATTTTTATCCCAGTCTGCCTCAGCATTTACAAGTTATCCATCTGGAAACTAGCTGGTAGTGCAAATAACATGTGAAAATCTTGTTTTCAAACACAGGCTGAATATCTAAGCCTACCTGCAAGTTAGCAAATGAGCACTTTAATTCGGACATGAATTAGAGATTTAAGATGTTTTGCTTAGAAATGCCCCATGCAGCTTCACGCAAATCATTTCACTCGGCAATCAATAGTCACCACTACTATAAAGTACTGAAGAAAGTCTACTTATACAGAGCAGATCACATTGCAAAACAAGGCATGTTTATCTCACTTTACACATGGAAATAGTAAGATGAAGTGAGCTGATACTTGCTCAAATCCATACATTTTGCTGATGGCCAAGTTTCTTGATTTGTGTAGCTTAATGATCTTTCAAGAAGATTGCAGCAATCACTAGGGTCTTCAAAATAACAAGAGAATTGGTGATGAAAAAATAGGTCAAAATCGAATGTAGATGAATATTTGTCAAGTAAGGTATGCATGAAAAAGATAACTGCAATTTAATCTACACAATTACACCTATTACCATTCAAAGGTAACAATCTGGAGTCAGAAGACACAGTTCTACTGAAACAAAGTGACCAAAAGCCAGGCACAATTCAAAAGAAACAGAGCACAAGAGCAAATACCGCAATAGCATCATACAAACCCACAGAGCACTACTCTTTTTTACTTCCTGTGGCAGACTTGATTCTCTCAAGAAAAACATAGTTAAAATAAAGAAGCTACAGAGGAGAAGCTACACATGGATCACTACCAGGAAATTGCGACACAATGAGAAGCAAAATAAATTAGGTCATTTTAATCTGAGAATGAAAGATTTCTAGAACTACAAAGGATCTTGGAAGAAGCAGTAAAGAATATTTGTTCCCTTTCCCCCATAAGCTTTAGTATACAGTTCAGCTGAGTTTAAATCTTCAGTGGAGTCTTTAGTTCTTATGTCCACAAAAGCAAAGAAGAAAAGGGAACACATACAGAAACAATAATAATGAAAGGCTCATCTGTAACACCGCAACTAGACCGTTTCAAAACAGATGTTTCTCATACTGATATATTAAAAGAGGACATGGGAGAAGCCTTAAAACTCATAGTCTAGCATTCAAAATCAAAATGAAATGCATTAACATGAGTTACATGTTACCACATTACTGACATTTTCACTGCTGCAGGGCAGAGGAAATTGGAAAAGAAAAGCATAATAACAAAGAACACAAAGAGAAGTGGAAAGATGAAGAAAAGAATACAAATACACAAGACCAGGCAGCTTTGCAGAACGGATCAATACGACCTTATGAAATCAGAGCCGTGTCATATTAAGCTGAAGTCCAAGTGCTTAGTCTGTGACTTGTTAAAAAAAAAAAAAAAACAGGATATCACAAAAGGGAACCGTGGGAGCTTAAGAAGTTACTTCTGTGGTTGTCTCACATGAACTATGACATCTGTTGCTCTGATATACACAGTCAATACCACAAAACAGGTCAGTGATTTCTTTGGCCTAGAGCTGTGTCCATGATCCCAGTTAGTATATGCAAAATGGTCTATGTGGTGAACAGCAAGTTGCTAACAGAAACACACTTATCAGAAACTCAGATCAAATGATGACACTGGATAAAGCTGTACTTCAAACAGCTGTAGTAACCACAGATGCTACACTACACTTGATCTTAGCCAGAAGGCCACGTAATAATCACAGATCAGCAGTTATCAAAATGCCATAGACGCACCTTGAATCACAATAGAGCTGTTAGTTGAGTAAATGGGGAAATTAAATCTTACCATAATTAATACAAATATGTCAGATATTAAAAAAGTATGCATAAGCATTATCCTAAACTTGGGAACGTCATATCAAATTATATCTCCAGGTCTAGTCTTGAATATAGATTGGCAATACAATATTGTTTTCTTAATCTAATAAATGTGAGCCACTGAGAAGTCTTTTCATACTATACAGTACCTCTGTTGAAACACGTGTTTACGTTGTTAGATGAAAGCCTTAGAAATGTTTTTGTAAGCCTTGACCTAAGCTTGCAATTCCTCCTAACAGAGGCTTCTGGGGGTTGCTTTGTCTGAACTTAACATTACAGGTTTTCAGCTTTGTGTTGCGCAGCTTACATACAACAGCAATTTTTTTAATTGACTGCTACTTGGTTTAATGCTTCTCTTTGTATAGTATCACCACAAGTTTGCAATTCAAACATAAGACATAGTATAAAGGAATACAGGTATGATAGTATGGTATGATAGAGGCCTTGAGAGCCAGAGATACACAAAGATAATGTGGAGGAATACACACATGGGATGACTGTAAGTGGGACAGAGCGTTAGTATTTGAGATATCATGGCTAGAAACAACTTGCATCGATGGTTAAAGAAATGCAGACCTAGACAAAAAGAGTTTCAAAAGTAACAGAAAACAATGAAATAATATCTAATATACATAATAAACATCATGCATAGTACGTGCACACAAACCATGGTGCCACAGACCAAAAATGAAAGCGCAAGAAACAAATACATGTTAGCAAATGAATGAAAAGAACCCCCAACGTGGATTCTTGCATGAGGAAAAAAAAAAAAGAAATCAAAATTACATTCCTTTCAGTGAAGGACCACAGATACTGATGACTAGCTCTAGTACATTTACTACCCATGCTGGAACAAAGATACTGATATTGGGACCCAGGAGAGCAGAGGAAAGGTGCACATAATATAGGGGGGTGAAGGAGTACAACACTGCTAAGCGAACACATGATTTAAAGTGTATTACTATAGAGACCTTTTCTTGTGTAGATATGTCAACATCTATTACACAAAGATAACGTTTAGCCTATCAAAATTTCACTTACAGTAAAAAAAAATCTTGACTTACTATTTAGTATGTTTTCCTTAGTCCATAAACAAGATTTTGAGTATAACAACTTACATAAAGTGAATATCATTTGGAAACCATGCAGAAGTCAACATAGATGCGCTCTGTGTACAGCAGTTAGCACCTCTGATTAGCTACCCAGAGCAACAGCTGTAAACTAACCTCATAATATTTTACAGTATTGCATACCTGCAAGCTATTTATTCCACAATTAGCCTCAGAAGCACCTAATTAAATTCCTGCTGTAGATCTTTTCTAATGAGGCAGCAGTTTATCTCGTGGAAACTAGCTATTTAAGTTTACATTGATTTCATATTCTGACATCCGAGGTTTAAGAAAAATTAGAATACATTTTTAATGTAATGGTTTGGAGTTATAAATTAATTCAGGAAATCTGACAACAAATCAGCTTTGTACATCATCATTAATATAAATCAGATCTTAATGCTATACTAAGTGACAGTTTGTCCTACTGAAGTAACTACTACTAAAGCCTCTATACTGAAGAAAAACTTTTCATACAGTCTATGACATTGTTTAATTCAAGTCAGTGCTAGTGCAAGTATTAGATACTGTAAGTCAAACATAAATTTTACCCTCCTTAGACCCAAGGCCGTAGCCACTGTTAAAATATTAATCTTTTATTAACATTAGGGAAAAACAATAAAAAACATTTGCAGTCAAGGTCTTTTTGTAACAACAACTCTTGCATTCCTTTCCTGTATTCACATCCATTCTTTGTGTGTTATGTTTTATAGCCTATATTCCTTATACCTAAGGAGGAAAAAAAACAAGCCATAACACCGAGAAAATAGTATTCCTTCTAAGAAAACAAAAGACTCAATGTAGATTCAATGGAGACAATCCTGATTTGCAATGGAATTTAGTAGATTAGACTCAAAATCAGATTGTGGGCTTCAAAGCTGAATGCAAGGAAGGAAAAAATTCCCTCGTGTACATTAGCACAATGTGGTATAGATCCATTATCTATAATGTACTGATTGCTTTTAACTCTTAGCCTGAAGCCAAATCAATTCCAACAGTTGGTTCTCTGTCCAGCACTATTACTAACCTTCCTTCTTCTCTTTCCTGTAGCTTAACAGGGCTACAAATAACAGTTGAAAATTACTCTCAGAGGTCTACCCACATGAAACCAAAGTAACTTAAATGTTCAAATATCATTTGCATTGCAATGTGTAATGTCTCTCAAATACACAAGAAAAATAATGGGTAAAATGGTCTACAGTCAGTCCTTCCTCCATTTACAATAATGTAAAGTAAATTTAGGAATCAAATTCAATTTCAAATACAGGAAATAAAGCTCCTCAGTATTATTAATGTATTGTAGAACATTCGCCACCATCCTGGCATTTCAAAATCTAAGTCTAGTGAACTAGCCAAGTAGTTTTATTCATTTTTAACAGAAGGATGAAGCTTAATCTTGAGGCCTAAGTCTCATTTTGAAGAGGCAGTATTCAAGTGTTGGTACTGTTCTTGTCTGCTCGAAGTTTTCTATGGAAAACAATCATCAATGGAGCCCAGTTTAGTAAAACATTTAAGTATTAGCTCACGTTCAAGAGAAGAAGAAGCACACCTCTCATTTACTTTGGTGAACTGAAATTTATGCCTAGAAATACATGACACCTGTAACACAGTATATTACATATAGATTTGCTAGGGAAGAATCACAGTGCATATTACATAAATAGCAACACACCTGTATTTAAAACCTACTTTTCCACTCACTTTTTGGATACGTATATGAAATATACTTAACATTTATTTGGAATTTAGCCACAAAATTAAGGATTTTGGCTTTTCATTAAACTCTAGTAACTGGCCAGCAAAGTTAAATTTGGGAGTTTTCAGATTTCTGATAAGAAGTGTGTGAGTGCTTATTAACTGCAGCAAAATATGATGATGCTAACTGATTTTTTTTGTTCAAATAAAGATTTCAAAATGAAATACACACTATGTTTTGACCAGGAAATTAAAGCTTCCTATTTTTATAATATAAAGGAAATTACATAAACATAGAAAAAAAACAATGAGTTTCTGCCTCTCAGCTGGTGCAAATACCTTGCAGCTCTGGCATTTATAGGGCACCTGATGTGTTTACTCATCCAGCTGCAGTTTTGAAAAGATGACAAGTGATTTACTCGTTATCATACGATCTAGCAAATTAACCTTAATTCTTCTCATTTTAGCACTAAAATAACATTGCATACTGCTGTTTGCTAATTACTGTTTTCCCAAATAAATTAATTGTTGACCTTCCCTCCTTTAGCCTCATCAATGCTTGGTAAGTTCATCTGACATATTAAAGAATATTACATACCTTGAGATACAACTGCTTTTTGCAGTCACTTCAGCTATACAGTTTTTTTCCAAATGATGTATCAAAATGGCTGCTTATGAAACTAAACTTATTTATTCAGCTAGCATTGCTCTGTGTTCTGTATCTCACACATTTTTCAGAGGAACTTCTGGTCAAATGACCATAAGAAAGTGACAATACAAGACATGAGATAAAACAGAAGCCTCTTTTTGGTGTGTGACAAAACAATACTTAGTCTAGATACATTACCTCTGACATTGTACTGCTTGTCATTCTCAGACTTCTAACAGCTACCATTTTTTTATCTACTGATCTATCTGATCTATGTGTACAAGGCAAAGGGATGAGGACGGACTCTTCTCAGCGGTGCGTGGTGATAGGACGAGGGGAAATGGCACAAACTGATGCATAGGAAGTTCTGCACAAATGTGCGTGGGAACTTCTTCACAGTAAGGGTGACGGAGCACTGGAA
>JANHGO010000020.1:19508990-19543842 GCA_024606505.1 Aquila spilogaster | reverse complement strand
CGTGGGGTCCTCCACGGGCTGCAGGTGGATATCTGCTCCACCATGGACCTCCATGGACTGCAGGGGGACAGCCTGCCCCACAGGCTGCAGGGGAATCTCTGCTCCGGCGCCTGGAGCACCTCCTCCCCCTCCTTCTTTGCTGACCTTGGTGTCTGCAGGGTTGTTTCTCTTACATGTTCTCACTCCTCTCTCCAGCTGCCATTTCTGTCTCTCCCAGCAACTCTTTTTTTCTTCTTAAATATGTTATCACAGAGGCACTACCACCACTATCGCTGGTTGGCTCGGCCTTGGCCAGCAGCAGGTCCATCTTAGAGCCAGCTGGTATTGGCTCTATTGGACACAGGGGAAGCTTCCAGCAGCTTCTCACAGAAGCCACCCCTGTTACCCCGCAGCTACCAAAACCTTGCCACACAAACCCAATAGAGATGACAATGCTAATCCTGTCTTTAAGCTAAAAGAACTATACATTTATGTACCAGAACAGACAGACCACTTGGAATTAGGATACTCTTCCTCAAGAGAAAAAGTTTTCCCTGACCCATAGTAGTATATTTATACTTTTTATTAGCAAAAATCCCTCTTGCAAACATACTTCTTCATAAATCTTAAAAAATAAAAAAAATTCAGGGTATTTAAAAGTATTTCAGCAATAGGAACTGTGAATGCTTCTCCAAAAAGTAATAAAGACAGCTGAGCTGCAGAGGACAATGAGGGCAATCAGAAGAAAGAGAAATGATCTTAAGTGAAAAAACCAAATAGATTATATTTGTTTTAGGGAAGTGAAGTGACAGTATAAAAATACATGGAAGAAAATCTGTGGAGCAGAGAGGGAACTATGTAGGATAAAGTACATCAAATGAAGATCAGATTGTGTAAATCAGATAGGAGTAAGTTAAGGCTGAAATGACGAAAAAGATTCTAATACTACTAATAAAAAAAGAAGTCCTGAAACACATGACAGCTGGTAGGAAGAAAAACAAACATTTAGCTATTTTACAGTTTATGAAAAGGACCATATGATGTGAAATAACAGAGCATTCCTCTTACTGAGGAACAGACAGAACTATGCCAGCTCCGATTACCTGATCTTTGTTCAGCTATACTTTCTAACAGGGCAGAACATTATCCTCTGTATATTTACACAAATATTGGTTTGTGATAGAAATAAAAGTCATTTTCTCATGTAGGCACCACATAATTCAGCATAAAACTGCATTCTGAAAATGGCCCCACTGTTTATTCAGAAATATTAATTCTGTGCCTTTTAAAGTGGTTTGGATTTAGCCATGGGTAGAATGATGCAGGAAATAAGGAAATGGACACTGAATCAGCAAGAAATTAGCCAGATACAGGAATTAATTTATGCTGCCTCAGTTTGGGTGTTTTGTTGGTTGGGGGTTTTTTTTGGTTTTGTTTTTTTTGTTGTTGGTTTTTTGTTTTTTTTTTTTTTTTTTTTTTAAGTACAGATGTGTTACCTAACCAATCAACATTACAACCATCTCCATTAGTTAGGTCTCAGGTCTCATCCAAAGGTGTAGAGTCAGATTTAAGGAGTAACAGAAAGAACAAGTCAGAATTTAAATTTTCTGCCCAATCCTATAACTGATGTGGTCAGGAGTAACTCTGGGAGAGAGCCAGAAGAGACTCTAAGAGAAGTCTTGAGTACCTGAGTAGAAACAGAGGGAACCCCACAGTCCTGCAGCAGCCTGTCTCTGGGCAGCATAGCTGGAACCACTGTGCTGACCCACTTGACCTTCTTTTCAGACTGCACCATTTCCCTCGCAGAACAGGGAAGTTATTTAATTTATCATGCTGTGTATATATCTGGGATTAAAATGTTCTGACATCAACTCCATTTAGTCTCCATGCTGTCAATTTGCTCTTAAGAAAAGCACAGCTTTAAAGTACCTGTTTTTCAGAAAGCTCCTAGTTTTTTAATGGATATCACAGTGCTTGTTGTGATTTATATGACACATGGAACCTTTCTTCCTACATTAATTTTCACTTTTACAGCTAGTCTCCAGGGTAACCCAAAGGAGGTAACTGGACAGTTTCCACAAGTTACATTTCAACTCCAGGGTTTTGAACAGATATAGCATACTGTGCAGTGTAAGTAGGTTATAGAGAGACCTAAGTACTATAAGAACAGATTTAAGTTACTTCATTAATCCTTTGGGAAAAAAACCCTAAATTCTCTGGTGCTAGTTATACTATCATTCATGTACGTAAAGATCTTCCACAAACAAAACTGAGCTGACTGAGGTTCTGGCCTGAGGTGCAACATCACTCTCATTTAACAAATCATAACTCTTAATTTGAAAAGCCTGAAAACTATAAAGAAACTTTAATGCATATGATTTCAGACAAACTACATCATAAATTTCTGTGAGATTTGCATGCTGTAATAATATATAATACATTCCAACAATTTTCAGAACAGCTATTTATACAATATATGGTCCTTACTCATCATTCTTATTCAAGTTCAGTGCTAGCACATTTTAGAGTTCAGGTGAGTCAGAACATAAACCTGAAGGAATATATTGACAACTTGGATCATATCTGGCAAATATCGTCTGCACTGAAACAAGAAAAAAAGTGTTCATTCTTGACACAGCAATCTCTGTGGCTCAGAAAGTGTCCAATCCTGCAACTTCCTGTTTATTTTCAGAGATAAGTTATCCAATACCATTCTTGTAACAGTTGAGAACATTTTTCCTACGCTCACCTTTAACAGAAATACTTTTAGCAGCTAGCCTGGTTTGAAATTAGAAGTGGACAATAGCCATAATCTTATTTAGCTTGCTTATTTTATGTGATAACAAGATTAGTTTCTGGTATTACCCCCAGAGTAAAAACACGGCTGAAGAAATCACTCAAGGAATTATCATGCATGTATTTAACTTATTTGTAAAAATAATTCCATAAAGATTTTACAGCTAGACTGAAGATGTGCTGAAGAAACACTCTGTGCAACTTATGGTTGATTAAAGTGCACAAGGAAGACATCAGTGGAAGCAAAGGCATTCTTAAAAGAAAAAACTTGCTAAGGAGGAAGTTAACTGGAACACACAGCATGTATACAACACTAAAGGCTCACATCTACCCATTTACCATTGCCCTTGCACTCCTTACATAAGGGATATTCTTACATAAGGAATATTAGCATCTCATTTGTACTATTCTGCTTTTAAGATAGCCCCTGAACATGAGTTTGGTCTCTCAACTTCAACAAGGGCCTTATGACTTATTTCTCTGAAAGATGTTTGGCAATGTTTTCATAATTACCTAAGCTACCATGTGCCAAGATAAATGTCTGTATACAACTGTGGGTCCAGCATGCTGCAGTTAAGATTTCTTATGACTTCACTGGAAGTCTTTGGAAAACAGCAGGAGATTCTGCAAGTGCCTTAACAGTTTACATTAACATTAACGATTAACAACATTAACTGAAATACCATCTATTAGCATCTATTTGGCATCTAATAGCCAAAAGTCAGAATCTGTTAAGTATTGCAAAGGTAAACTGAGGAACTGTGAAACTAATACGTTAAGTTAGTTAACAGAATTTCAATTTAACAGAATTCTAGCACTCCACATACCTAGAACCTCCCCCTATGCCCCTAGAAACCCACCCTGCTCCAGGTACCTCGAGAGCCCCAGTTCAGATAGGAGATTGTAGTTGCCATCACACCACTAAGTTGTTGTCATTCATCACCTCTCAGACCTGCTCCTTAAGGTCAAGTGATGATGGTTTTTATATCCACCAGAGGCCCCTGAGGCCTGACGTCCCTTGCTAAATATCAAGTCAGGTTTGTATAGCAAGTTGTGATGGTCCTGTTCAGGACTGTTGGAATCACTGTTCATTAACCAGTCCTTCTTGCAAGCTCTGTGACAATGTGGGCAGTTCTTCATTTGAGTACCCTGCCTACCCCTTGCTAGAAATTCTCCCATGGGGTAGATGTTAACTCTTAGTTGCAAAGCTTTCTGTGGTGAATGCCCCTCTAACATTGAATGCAGTTGTTAGTAATTTTAACCTTTTCAAGTGTGATAATTCAACAGCCCTGGCAGGGCAGCCTAGTCCAGTTCAAAAATTCTTTCTTTCACCAGTCACAAGACCTTGGAAAGGTGACCTTCAGAGCAGAAATCTCCTATTCTGAGACTTGGGTCTCGTGGCACATGATTGCTCCTTCGTCCCAGATCAATGGGGTTTTCTCTTACCCACCTCCTGCTGTAATCCATAACTTTCTAAACTCATTCTCAAGACCTTCATGGCGAACAACAGATTTTATATTATTGCCCAAGGAGTGGGCAATTTCTTGCAGCTGATGGGCCTGTACACTCGGGATCAGTCCTGAGAGTCTAGACTAAAGGACAGCATCACAGATACAGGCAGATAGGGGTAACCATTCCTTGACACCAGATCAGATAACTAGGTCCATGGTCTGTAGCCACATGTGATCAAGGGTCACATCACTGTGGTCCTCCCATGCACCTAGAATGCCCCCTGCCCATACCTAGAACTAAAAGAAATGGGTTTTTTTTTCTGTTTATATCTGTGCATGTAAGTAGGTAAAACAGAGTAAAAAGGAAGGAATTCACATTCATGGCCCTGTTTTTCAATAAGGGCTTTGAGTGACCATTGTAATATGCTACTCAACAATATTTGCTAGTCCTGCAATGGCTAATTTTGTGGAGGTTTGAATGAAAAAGGATTAGACTTTTCATGAAATCTCATGAGGTACATTAAGTTATTTTATAGAACAGCACAGTAATAAGGGGGAATTTATGAAGTATTACTGACTACTACTGCTTTTTCATATTTTTGTTTTCCATTTTGTATGGAGACAGACATGTGAACTACATATAAGTTTCCATATTTTACTTCACAGGGAACACTAGACTAGAATTAAAGAGCTATCTTCCAGGTAAATTCCAGTAAGATACATCATGATGCAGAAGAGGTTTTTTGCATGATAGTTTACATTGATACACGCAGGTAAACAAAGCTTAACATGTTCAGTATTATTTGTTCAACATTACTGTATTGCTGACAACATATTTAGAGCCTATTTCCTCTCAGCTGCTTTTTCCAAAATGAGTATTTCTAAAATATTTCTTCTCTCGCCTATTTCAATAACTTGTACAGCATAATCCAATAAATGTCTTACACCTAAAGAAACAATGTTACATTACTTTTATCATTTCAGACTGACTGTAGCCATCCATTTCAATGTTTTCAGGGGATCACTGTAACAGTGCAATAACAAAAAAGGTCCAACTTTCTACAAAGTTCTATTCCACCTCTTGTAAAAGAGTTGGAAAATTCCACATTAAACTCAACATTTGCTATGAACTGAGGCTTTACCACTTTATCCACAGGAAAAAAAAAAAAAAAAAAAGACACCTTTCTGCAGGAATCTTTCATATAACATCTTTGAATTGCCCCAAATGAATTCCAGAAATAGCAGAGTGTGTAGCACCCAAAAGGACAGAAGAGACAACAGATAATGCATTGGAGGTGGCACTACCTCTCTTCACATACATACCGGGAAAAAAGCTACAATTTCTGACCCCTTCAGAAGGCACTGAGTCTTCTAACATGGGATACTTTCCCTGGAATAACAGACTTCAAATTCACAGACATTTTACTGAAAAGAAATGGGGGCAAAATGTCAACTCCAGGCCTGCTTTGTACATTTGGTGTAACAGACATAAATAATGCAGTCTCAAATGGTATGACTTCAATGGTATAGAACAGGTATAAAACCTAAACAGTAGGAACAGATTAAAAAAACAAAGAGGAGCACTTCAGAAATGGAACTTATTCAGAAGTAACTGTTGCTCAAACTGAATACTTTACAGCAAGGTTGATTGCTTAAACTATAGTATTCTCTTTACTAGCTTAAACAATGTGGTAAAATTAAAATCTTATTTTTTCAGTGTGCAACATATCACCTAGAAGAGTTTGGGTTTTTTAAAAATGATGTACAATCAGCAAGTACAATTAATAAACGTTTTCTTTAATTCCAAGAAAAGATTTTCTGTGTACCAGGAGTTCATTAACAGCCTTAAAATCCTTTTTGACAACTACCATCATCACATCATGTAGAAGACACTGAAACATCCTGCAGCCTGTGTCTGACTATACTGTCTCAATACTAGGGACACAAGAGAGATTATATTCTCATCCAACAGCACTAAAGACATTTTTGGTGGAAGAATTCTTATTACTATATTATTCATTTGAGACCACCACCCGTGATTTGTTTTTGTTGTCATTACAGTCAAGGCACGAAGACATTGCACAATTGATAGATAAATTTTATCACAAGTAATTTTTTTTTTTCCATGTTTCAGAATCCACTTACAGTGCCCTACGGAAAAAGTCCTGTGGAAGCAATGATTCATATTGATCTGGGTTTTGCTACTCCTGTTCTGAAAGATACCTCTTGCAATTAACTTTACCAATTAATGTGGCATAAACTAATGAAGTAACATCACAGACAGTCACTCCAACACATAAGAGAAAGAAAGAAAAAAAAAAGCTTATTGTTATTCACAATTGGTGGTCAGCCAAAAAAGAATATCTGACAGCTCAGGTTGAAAATAGTTGAAAAAGCTGAAAAACTCAGAGTAAGTCAAAAGAAGGGCTTTGAAGTCAACAAACTGCTGAGTCAGGATCTTATTCAGCAAGATGTAGGAAAACATGCCTAACTTCAAACATAAAAGTAGACCAGCTCAACTTACTTGCATTATGGCACCTTTATATAAAAAATGCAAATGAGAATCAGATACATCTACTTCAAAGAGCCAGCTCCTGAAATTGTAATCTGAAACAGTTAAGTACATAACTGAATTCCACAGACTTTTACTGCCCATATGAAGCACTAGATAGGTACTGCCTTATACTCAAGTTCCAGGCATGGTTATTTTGCATCACTTCTTATAAACACTTCATTTGCACATTTCTGGACCTCTCAGAATATCATAGGTTTCCATATCACTGATGAATAAACCCAAGTTATAGATGAAATAATGACATTACATTTCCACAGAGCTCTTTGAACAGGAAAAGAATCTAGTTAAGAAAGTGCAGAAAATATATATGAATATATGTAATCACATGCTGCTGTTTGGGAAGATGCTCATTTTTATAAAGCAGAATCTTTACATGTCAAAAGATTAGAAAACAATAGAAATACCTAAAATATTACGAAGCAAAGCTCCAACTGGTAAAAATTGAATTTGTGGACTGTGCAAGTAATGCCAGCTGTGAACATGCATCTTGTCAAACTGCAATGAAAATTAGGATCTCACTTCAGTTTACTACAGGTTATGAATATTTAAGAGACCACTCTGCTATGTTAATGAGATCCTTAAGGGACACAAAAATAGATAGAAAGTTAGCTCAGGGTGGTATCTCAGCAATGCAGTCAACTTAAACATAAGGTAGAATTTGTTCCTCAGTGCATAACGTAAAATGATTTGCTTAGTATAAATAGTTCTATAAGTCAATGAAATTAGCTTGTAGACTGTTTTAAAAGGTTTTGGCAGCAAGATGAGTTCACTAATGCCAGTAACTTTTGGAGAGTGTAGCATTATAAAGGTGCTGATGGCATTATGTTTCCCTCCTTTGTCACTGGTGAGGTTCTAATGGGATTGTCTAATAAAGACAGTTGACATAAAAATAACCTGATCTGGGAGTCTAGTCCATGCTTCACAGGGTTTAGTAATGTCTCAGAAGTGTTGTAAGGACAGACTAGATAATAGGAAGGTTAGAATAAATTAAGAGACAAAAATACAAATTTCTGCATTATGTAGACTGTGCATAAAAGGCAGATAAGTTTTGGGGAAAAGAGTCTGTTAACTGGAAAAACGCAACAGCCTGCATGAATTACCTTACTCTGCATCCTGTTCTGCTACTTTTATAATGTTTTTACAAGTTTTACCATTCAAAAAACAATCAAAATAGATCAGAGTTTTATACCCGAGTTTGAAAGAAATCATGTAAAGTTACAATTGTCTTTCTCTTTCTTTTTATGCATTTTCAGTATATAAGTGCACAGATGTCTTCATTTCTTTCCTGTATCAGCATAATGTTCCCTATAGTATGTATTTTTAAAACACATACTAAACAGTACAGATTTTTTTTAACCATCTTTTTTGACTGGTCATTTCTTATACTGCACATCAGGTTTTCCTCTTAGTCCTCCATTTATCTATCATCATATTCATTCACAGTTTTCATTTATGCACTTTGTTGGTGCAATGTAAGGGCAATTCTGTCAGCCCTACAAATGCTGAAATTATACCTTTCAAAAGGTAAGTGCTATTATTTATATTTATCTTACTTTTTTTTTGTTTAAAACTTAGTTCAATATAACATACATTTTCAGTGAATGAAATATTAATGAGGTAAAAAGAGAATAATGTATACAATACCCTCTCCACCCTGAGTGAAGAACGAAAAAAAATATGCATGCCCAGAGAAATATAATTCCTAGAAGCCTTTGGGGAGGTTGGTATTTCAAATGAAGTGACCACAACTGACAAAGATGTAAGTAAATTCTGTATCTAGCACACTACTGGATGAAAAAGTACTGCAAGGCATTTTGCTATTCCATCAGGTGTTCACAACTTATGTGTTTTCACTTCCTTAGAAACCCTCCTAAGAATGGTATTGCCTCCCAACCTTCAGACTTTTTTGGGGTTGCATTCTGGAACAGATAATCACTTGAGCTGAGGTCAGGTCTGGAAGAAAAGGGGTAAACAATCACTGTTTTGATAATTAAGATGCTGATTTTGCTACTGTGTATTTATAAAATATTACGAAATCTTTAGGAATTTGTTTTGATGATCAACATAAAAAATTAAAGTTATGCTAAATTTGCTTCACCGAAATGTTTATTTACACTTTGAACTTCAAAAGCGTGCATTCGTGGTATAATGCAAACTGTGTGAAGAATGACTTATGTATGCTTACTTTTTAAAAAGTTTGTGTGGAATGTTCTGACTGGGTTCTGCTTCTGGACACAAGATGGAGGAAACAATAATGATGGCTGTTATATTAATTGAATGAGAATGTTCAGCAGGTGGTTGTTTCGTATGCAGTTATAACATTTCAAGGAACAAGGCCTTCAGTAACCAAAGCAGCTATAGGTAAAACCTGATTTACAACAGCTTCATGACAAAGGAAGCACATGATCTTATGACTTCCACATATCTATTTTCATAACTATAGGTGGTTGAAGACACCAATTTCTATGTCATAAAGCTGCATTAGCCCAGATTAATCACTACATAAATTGCAAGGGCATGTTCAGGGACCCCAAAATTTCTGGATGTAAAAACAAAAGACACAAAACAATTTCCCTTGATTCCATCAAATCCACTGTAAAACTCTGAACACTTCTATTAGTCCTAAATTTCAGGACATCAAGCAGCCCAGGTAGAGCTGAGTCCAGAGTACCTACTCTCCTCCCCAACTTTGAGTATTTTAAGATTTTATTCACTGGTATGATACTTATCTTTTAAATCTGTATTGTACTAAACCCAATTAAACTTCTTGTGGAAATTATCAACAAAAAAGAATCCAGACCTATTAGACAGCTTTAATAGCATCTTCTCTATTTTGACTTCAGGCAGATTCCAATCCCTACTCAAAGGTTTTTCAAACTTTGCATAGCTAAAATTTCTGAAGAGTAATGCCCACTACATAGGTACTGTGAAATCCACTTTCTCAAAGCCAATTAATAATGTAGCATCATTTTATAGCAAGGCTTTTATAAGGGATTGATCTGCTGCTTACAAAGGTTGCAAAATAGCATTAAAACTGCAACTCTAGCAAGTACGTGGAAACACACTGTGCATGGTAATCTGTATATTCATTTTGGAACATAGGTTGGACTGTACAAGGAAAGTTCAATTTCAACACATAAGCCTTTATGTGACTACTGGAAACAGAAGCAAGGCTCAGAATAGCACAGCTCACAACCTTGTTTAGAAAGTCTGGTGTTGCTGCAGGCTTGCAAGGCAACCAACACAGGCAGTGCTAAAGAAAGGAGGAGACTTGAAATACCAGTCTTGCTCTTTAAGGCTGGGGGGGGGAGGGGGCAGGGGCACAGCAGGGAGGGAAATCAAGTATAAGCCCTCTTTTTGATCAGCAAAGCTAAAAAAAAAACCCAAACCAAACAACCTTTAAGTCTTAAATAAAAGACAAAGCAGTATGAATTCACTATACATAATGTTAGGTAAACTGAGGACATGAAATGTGATCAAACTTGCAAAATAAGCTCACAAATAAATCACATTAAAACCAACTGAAAAAAATGGGATGTGAGTAAGCTTTGGGGAAAACTTCAAGTCAAACAAAGACTATAAAAGCAAGAAAAATACTATTTGCATGCATAAACTGTTCAAGATTCAATCCAGGTTAGGGGGAGCCTAAGTCGTCCCTCACCTGTCACAAACTTGAATTGCACAGCAATATTCACCAAAATGTGAAAGCTTAACACAGCAGTATCTAGAAAGAAGTAAAACAATAGCAATAACTAGTATTTGCATTCATTTCACCATAAATTTTGGAAACAAAAAGATCAGAAACGAATACTTAAAAAGTTTATAATGGTTTCAGTTATAAGGATTTCAACATTACAAAATTGGAACACTTTTTCCCCATTCTGTTACTTACAAGAAAACTAAGTGTTATTTGGCAATTAGGGGCAGGGGGGAGGCATTTGTTTCTTTTCACTGGAAACCCAGAACAATTTATAGAACCTTGAAGTTCTATAATATTTTTTGTTCTTTAACTGACAATCTCTAGTTCAGACAAATTATTTTATTATCACAATTCATGCATGGGCTTAATATCTCAATGATTCTTATTGGAGCATATCATGATGCTATTTGATTGCACTACTGCCATTTCAGAACATTTGCTTAAAGGTATGTACATCATTTCAATGTTTAGTGCTTTGTAAATAGAAAGCACTAAAACTGTACTCCTATATCATTATATATCTGTGTGCTGAGAAAGTATAACAGCCCAGCTCAACAGTAATCACATGTAATTGTTTACCAATCTCTCTTCCTCTCTCATTCCATTTGCACTATTATTCCAAGTGTTATTTTCTTCAGTCATCTAATGCACCTTTTTGCTCCCAATCTCTTTTTCACCTGTTTATACTGTTCTCCAGTATTCATCTTTTCTTCTCTTTTTTTCAATGATGTTTAGACATCTATCACATCCCATTCTTCTGTAACATTGCTTTGTATAGCGACAAAATTTGTGCAGCTTGTAGAATAGAGGACAACTTCTGTTCTGCAGGCTGACTCATTCACAGAGTTAATATCTGCAGTCTTATAAGGTATTACTGATCCTAGCTCTTTATTGTTGCATTACTCAATTCTGCTTTTTCATATTCTACAGAGGTATGTGTTTTCAGTGACAGTGTGAGTTAATATGCTAAATGGAATCAGAGAAGCTCAGATACAGACATTATGGTTTCAGTCTGCTCTGTTATCACAGCAGTAACCCTAACAAAGGGGCAGACTAGGCACCTGCATGTTGTAACCTCTTAGAATTCAGACTCGGCCATAGTAACAAAGTACCCTGGCTGAAGGCACATGTAAGACAATAAATTTAGTCCAGAAACACTGGTGTAATTGACAGGAAAAGCTGGCCCAAATTCTATTTCCTACTGCCTTGTCTAACTGTAGAGAACAGACTGTTGAATTATCACACATTTAATGTTCACAGCAACTCAGGGCCTTAGAATATTAGTGCCATATTCTCCAATGATATAAATACTACAGTTCTGAGTTGACATTCAGCAATAGAACTATACCAGCTACAGACCTGTCATTTTATATCACCTCATTATGGTAAAGTTGTTTTTAAATACCCCATGGATTGTACAAAACATGTCCAGAGACCATGTTTGGAAATAATGAATTTCCTCCATTGCCAGTAGGAAGGCCTTACTGCAATGCAGTCCCCCTGCAACAAAAGGATTGTCAATGAACTGAAGCAAAATATTCCTCCTTAACAATTTGTATTGCGTAAGTACTGTAAATTCAGTCTTGGGACTTTGGTTGGACTGTTGTGAACATGCCTGAGCTTCATTAAGGCTTGCAAAGAGCTGCTGCAGTGCCATATTAGTAATTCAGGGCTGGCAATAATACTTCTGTCACTTACTTAATGTAAAGCTGCAGAGAAAAGGGACCATTCAGACTTCTGGTAAAATGAAAACATACCATTCAAGCTTATTTCACTTGTCACTAACTGAGAAGGTACTTCTCGAATTAGACAACAATTAGTTAACAGGGTGTTTGTTCTGCAGACTTTTATGACTTCAGCTCCTGCTACTTACTTAAATGTTCAACTGAAATTTTGAGCAGTGATAAAATACAAAACCAAAGTCTCTAATGATCAAAACTAACAGAAACTAGAGAGACAGAGAACACAGGATAATGCATAAAATCAACCTGGGAGGATGGTTATTGCAGTAGCATAACATCAAGTTCAGTCATCCAAGCCTAAAGGTTATTCTCAAGATTATTTAATGAGTGTTTGTCAAAACCTTCAACGCATCAGGATGAAAACATTTATCAACTGTTGTCATCACCATGTATTAGGCTATACTCAAAACAGAACTATGTTAGGGGACCAAAAAAAAAAAAAAAAAAAAAATCTAACTTGGATATCAGATTTGTGCTTCAAAAATCTGAAACTTGACAAAGTGGGGAAGGTTAAAGGATACACAGGCACAGAAAACAACAGAGTAAAAAAGGTCTCAGAAAAATAGAATTAAGCCACAGATGCCATAAACTATAGTTAAAATGTTCTTTTTGGCATGAAATAACCATAAATAGAGTGTTAGTGGCTCTAATGTAGAATGTACATGTGGAGCGTACAACTGGCAACTCAGGTTTTTCTATGCACATTTGATTTCAAGAAGTAAGCTAAAGGCAAGTCTTGCAAGGTTAACTGTGGCAATTGCCACCTCCAAAACTTTTTCTCCAAAGCATAAACTAAAGCTTTAGCTACCTGTGCTATAAAGAAAAGTTACAGTTCTTACATATGATTTATTGCTGATTCTTTCTATTTCTAACTATATTTTGGAACAAAAGGAAGTTAGTTCAGCAGCGTCATGAGGGCTGCTTATGAAACAAACAGCTTAAAAGCTCTCTAGTGATGCCCTGAACTGAGGTTTATGCCCACCCAAATCATTTGGTAAGAATATTACTAAAACAACACAGAAGGCAAAAACACAATGTCAAGAGCTGGCTGAGACGTTCTACTTCTTTGATCCTGTCAGTAATTACCATCAGTGACACCACAGTAAAACAGCACTTTGATTCCCCTCCCACCCCCAACTTCTCTCTTTCTCTCCCTACAATACAGTCAATCTCCTCAGCAATAAACTTACCTGGGTTAGCCTATTCTGTCCAGAAGAGATACTCTTTCAAAAACAGAGCTCTTGTACTTGGCAGGACTAGTCAAGGTATGGAAGCAAAGTACATTACTGTAAGTCATAATGGCTTATTTCACACACAACTCTCCTACACAAACTCCATCACAGCTGGGCTAAATTACTGTTTCAAAAGTTGTGATTGCTAAAAGATCAAGTGATAAGACATATCAGTCCTTCATAAACAACAAAAATAGCAATCCTACCAAAGCTTCGAACGAGCTCAGAAGCCTAAGTTTACCTCCTAAAACTTATTAAATAACAGCCTCTGAATACTGTTAATTAATCAACTCTTTGCCCCAGTCATTGTCAGTGATATTTTATCCAGCAAACAAGATCAATTATCACTGTTGTAAGTCTACTAAACTGTTTTGGTGAATCAAATACCCATGATGCTAAATATATTTGCTCTGTTTAACGACACCTGGCTTCTATATGCTATAAACATATACACATTCGCTTCCAATGTTCATTTCATTTCCCTTGTTTCAATTCCCAACTATTATATTTTTAGAAAAATGTATCACAAATATAAGAAAAATATCTCAGTCTGCATTTACTTCTGGAATCCTATGTCTAATATATGATGCAGATAGGAGCAGGCAAGATCTTTAAAACAGATCCTCTTACATGATGATGAAACACCTTTGCTTATCCCATGTTAAAATCTTTCAGTCTAATTTATTCTTTACAGTAACAGCACGCACCAATAGATAACACATTCTTTTTCTCTCTCTCCCTTGGGTCAGTGTGCAAGGCAAGCACCCACAAATACAGATAGTCTATTTTAATTTGATGTTTTCCTCCCTTTAAGCATTCAGGCTATTCAAAAGTATCAGAAAGGCAAGATCTAGACAAAACAAGGATTTAAAGTACACTCATGGGGCCTCATGCAAATTGCAGTGATGACTTCTGGAATAGTATTCCATAAACTCTCCTGCACCATTTCCCTTCCAAGAGCATTTTGAATTTTGTTTCTGGAGACTCGGTGACACAAATGAGTGATTTCAAGCTGACTGTTCTCAATACTTCTAATGGATAACAGCTGGCTCTTAAGAACTTGAGAGCCTTGGGGATGAATGACAACACAGAGGGGCTAGGGTCAGTCACCGGAGTTTGCAACCTTGTCACATAGAGCAGGTTGTTTTAACTGTATCCAAAATACAGTTCCTGAATATGCCACATCTAGGGAGTAGGAGTAAAACATTTTAATGAGGGCCATAGCTTCTTTCATGACACAGTGGGTGAACAGACACTTGATATCACATATCTTGCAGTAAGTGTATGCACATCCCTGCAATACAGTTTCAACATCTTAGAGCTAAGCAGGAGCATTGTCAGAATACTCCGTAGCTATTACACTGGAGAACATACAGTACAAAATGAACAATGCTACACTTGTTTCCTGCATCTTCCTGTACATATAGTCATCCTCTGCACCATCTCTTCTCCGCTTGAACCACCATCTTCCCCTTTGTTTTGACACTAATCACCATGGCCAATTTCTATCAGAGAGAGCAATTGCTGTTTCCCTTTTTTGAAGGCAAAAATAAAGAAAATAAGACGACATTCAGATTTGAATCCCATTTCACACTACAAGGAAGTTAAAAGTAACTACCAATGAACTAGCAAGTAATGATACAGGAACTGAAGTGGGACAGTAACAATTAAGTGTTGGACTATCATCGTTATTTTACAATCTATACCTCTACACACAATTCCTGTGTCCAGCTGACATGTATGGTGCACAGCTCTCTGGAAAGTGGGAAGCTTACCTCTTCAGTGTTTGGTTTGGACTGTGTGATGGAGGAGAAGCCCTGATCCACAGAGTTTTTTTCTCCTTGTCCCAGAGCAAATCATGCCCCATGACATTTATCAATTAAGTATATTCATCCTCACTGATCTGTGACTTTGGTATGACTGCAGCTGCTTGGATATATGCATCATGTTTCACCTGCCTGCTTTGAATCCAGTCTTTCAATCCTTTGGGGCATAGAAAATACAATACTCTGCAAAATGGCCCCAGCTACCTCTGCATAGTATCTTCTTCTATATGACTGTATGTGCTATTTGGTCACTCCTTCTTCATCAAGTCCTAGAAAGATGTTAATTTCTAAAGTAAAAAACAGCCTAGGTAGACCCTTCTTGCAGCCTCTGAGACAAAGCAGGTGTTTTGTGAAACCCAGCCCCAAAACCAAGACGAGTCAGAGATCACCCAAAAGGAAAAAAGAAAGAGAGAAAGAGGGGCAGTGAAGTTAAGCTCCATCTCTTACTCGTGCCTCAATTGAGCTGTCTCCCAACTCCACCCCCTCCATTCATGCTCCTTATAAACTCTGGGGAAACCGGATAGGAAACAGGTAATGTGGTTTAGCCTTAGAAGTACAAACCACAGGCATACCTATGCTTACAGGTGGGGTTTTGTGAGCTTTTTGAAAACATTTATGCTTGGCCAAGACCTTTTGTTAAGCCTTTCTCAGAAGGAATGTTCCTAACCAAAATGCCCTTCCTATTTAGTCCATTGTAAAGGTTCAACAGTCAACCATTAATAATTGTAGACAGATAAAATATGATTAATTATATTCTGCAATGTACCTCCAACTTAATAAATCTTGCAAATAATTTTGAACAGCCTTGTAAGAAGTCTTTTGGAATGGTTGACATGATTGCAGTTTAATGTGCATTTTTAGTATAAGAATCTTTCCTTAGACTGTATTATCTTTTCTCTATGCTTTCATATTTATTCAAAGAAAAGATATAGGGACAACCTTTCAGGTTTATATCCAAAGATGACATCCCTGTTTTCTGACAGCAAGTATGTAAGGATTATGTCTGTCTTTAAGTAGTGAGAAATCAGAACTCAAGGTGTCCAACTTTGCCTGTGGATTTGTACACACCCTGGATGACTCTCTGAAGTATGAAAACTTACTAGAAAAATGAAAAAATACCTTCCTGCATATAGAGCTGTAAGAATTTATTACTTAATGTTTAGAAATACTTGAAAATCTCCATTTAAGAGTTGTGCTCAGATTATTATAAATACTGTTTATTTAATAATTCAAACCTCAGTAAAAAGTTATTTGTATTTGAGGAATCACAAATTTAAATCTGCAAAGAATGTACAGTAGGAATGCTGCAATAGGACCTCAACAGCAAGGGAGATAGGCAAGGATCTACATGGAAGAGATCGTACAGTTTTGCTTACATACTATATAGACACACAGATGTCTAGACACACATACAAAGCCCCTTCACCAAGCAAGATATTAGCTTACCTTAAAGAGTGTAATTAATTGATATGCAAGATCTACAAAAAAATCAAGAAAGAAAGAAAAAACTAGAGCAGGACATTGTATTTAAAGAAAACCACATAAATGCACGACAGACCTCCCCAAATCAGGAAGAGCTTGATAATAGAAACATTATTGCCCAGACAACATACCAAAAGAGAACAAAAATGTGAGCCATAATATCACTTTATCTATTGCTGGATTTTTCAGTCCCAACTCAGGCAGACAAGGCAAAATTACTGACATGAATCCCAGGTGATTTCAATGATCTTAAACAAGAATGACAGTGATTTTACATCAACTAAACACTTATTCCACTGACTTCAGTAAGAGGCTAGCCAGGATAAGAGCAAATCTGCTTGTTTTCAGTTGATTCGGCCTTAAGAAGAATAAGATAGAGACAAGCGCATCTGATGGCACCCTGTATTATCCTTTCATATGAATTTTGGTCTTAATTCAGTTTTCAATGCTGGAATAACCTATGTGATCTCCATGAGAACTCATCTTCTCATTTGTCAAGTTCAGTGCTTGTCTAACAGAACCCAGCAGAAGATATTCAATAAACAATCATGAGATTAAGCAAACAGGTAGAAGTTTATGAACATGCTATGTTGTTATGCTATTCTCCAAATTTTTACCTTGAATACATTGTGCTGTCAGTCTCCAACAGCCTCAGAGTCAAACCCAGAAAAAACAAAAATTTAAATTATTAAAGGCACAGAACAGTTTCTACAGTGATCTAAACTATATCTCTTTAGCTTGGAAAAAGGTGACTTTTCCTTGCAGCAAATTTATCTCTGTAGCTTATTTTGACTAGATATTCATGTAAGAACATATAAAGAGCAAAAAAAATTTCCACCTATAGCTATTAAGTGCAATGATAAAGATGCCTGATGGAAGGTTAGTTCCTGAGCCACGTACTGTCAGAAGCTAGAGAAACCAAAGCCCATTCCTATTCATGTAAGTGAAATACTTGCCACAACCAACTTCCTTATATACAATTGTTTTATAATTGATTAAACATCCAGAATAGAAAAATGAGAATGATTATTTTATTGATATGATCATTACATGATTATGTACCTCATTTAAAAATAAAATTAATTGATTGGAGAAGGTTCTTAACTTGAGTTGTTAAAAATGTCAAGAACTACCTTCTCACACACTCCTAACATTCTCAAGTCATCCACAGATCAACTGACCACACCAGTTATTCAGTCTGGATATCAGCAATGTTATGCTGGATGTTATAAGGGTCAGTATCTTGACTAGTGTCCAGCTTGTTACCAATGTTATTGTTGTTATTTGTAATTAACACTCATGAAAGAATTATTTCATTTTTACTATCCAGCAGTGCCCAAGATTCTCTCATTCATATTTTATTTTGGTACAGTTTAAATCTTCAGGAAAAGGTATTTTATGGACTCAGTGACAGGACTATATAACAACATTCTGATTTTTTAGTCTAATTAAGTCTGCTCATTTTTACATTTACAATCAATTAGTAGATGACATCTGTCCAAATACCAAGATAAAATACAAACTCCAGTACTAGCTCTAGATAAAAAGTTAAATAATTTTTCTCTTATAATACTGTCTAAAAACCTTAGTATTGTTTTCAATATTTAGTCACTATTTAAAAAAAACACCACTTAACCATTCAGATTTGGACTCTAGCACTGAGCTGCCTGGAAAGCTTTACACACTCATTCGTGGTTTCTGAGAGAATGGGACCAGTTAATAATGACTGATGGCACTAAACCTGAATTCTAAGACAACTGTGAAACTTTGGAGGGGCTCTTAGTATATGTGGATGTGCCAATTTTAGTTTCATTAAAATCTCTTGTTTCTGAAAATAATGGCATGGTTGATATTTACTTGGTATTTTTCTACTAGTAGCTGAAAGCTTTGGTCATAGTGTAAAAAGAAATAGGAAGAAATAATATATGCCTCCTTAACTTAATAAAGAAAAAGTCAAAATTTCTTCTCCATTTAAGAGTCCCTTCTGCTAGCTAGCTTCAAACTTCAGATTCTACCTACTTCTATTTTATAAACAATAAAACTTTCAAAAAGGATCCTAGGAAACAAGGTCAACTCTCCTCTAGTTTAGAATGAAGCTGTGTTTCAAGATCATGCTAGGAAGTAGTTTCTGCTGAAATAGAAGTTTAATCAAAACAAACCTTTCCACAGTACAGTACTACAGAAAAATCTTATATTTACAAACCTTAAATTCTGAAATTTCACAGAAGAATGTTGAACAAGGACTTTGTTCCTACAAAAGTGTTGAAGAGTATTTACTGCAAGGCCAATTTTTTTGTTTCAGACATACAGACCTCATATTTACCTTCTCTCATCACTACTTGAGTTTCATTTCCCTTTTGAAGAAGTAACTATCCATTTTTTGGCTCACCTTTTCAAAAACGCTATTCAACTTAAATTTAGCCTGATTGGTGTCTGGGACACAAGCAAAGTTACTTTTTTTTGTTTCTCTGCTTTATTGCTTGCAAGTGAGAAATTGCTTAGTGTTTAATTTTTTTCAGCAAGCTCCTATCTATTACTTGCATATCTCTTAGCAAACGTTACATCACAACCCATATTCCACAGCCCAGTTATAAATTGAATAGAGTCAAACAGAACATTTCTGTCCAGTACTTACATGGATTAAACCTGCTGCCAAACTAGTACTGCACCCCACCACCTGCAAAACACATGTAAAACCTACACAGACCTTTCATCTGACTGACTCTTTATGATGGTCTATGGTTTACTTCACTTCTCTTCCCACTGAAATCAATGGCAAACAACTATTGACCATTTTGAATGCTATAAGGGTTTGAGTGTTTGGTGTTTTTTTTCCTATCTACAAGTCGTTGTGTTAAAAAAAATCCCAGATAATGAAGCTGACAGGGTGAGGTCCATGCTGTTTCACTGACTAAAGAGATTTCCATTTGTTAGCATTCATAAAGATCAACTTATCTTTTCGTCTTCATTTTCTGTCGCTAGAATAAATTGAGATGTTTTGTGTGATGTATCAACTTAAAAATCCAGATAGAGATTTATTTTCCTTAATCTAATTTAAACACACCTATATTTAGAAGGAGGAAATATAAATGTAATTTCTCTGGAGCCTGTTGTTTGTCTTGATCCAAAACATGAAAATGCAACAGTATGTATTATGGACATTTTGAATTGGCTGTGCAGAATACTGTGCAGAAGAGGATATCTTCTAGATATGCCATTCATTACAGCTCTTCATCTGAATTCCACTGAACTTCAAGGAATAATTCGAATAACTCAACTTTTACAGGGCAAGAGGCTTTACACTTTGTTGCAAGTTACTAGAAGAGTTTTGTATAAACAGAACAAAAGCCCTTTCTTACATCCTTACCAGATAGAGGAGGATAATTTGACCTAATTATAAAGAGAAATCTCAACACTTTCATCAGCCTTTGATGACAAAGAAGGCATCCTGACATGATTAAAAGGAAAATTCAGTATAGCTACATTTATAATTGTATGCATGGACACATTTTTGGAAATCACTACACTACTGAATTTGAATAACAAACTGAGAACCAAATCCAGATTCAGGTGGGAAATAATGATCCTCTTTGGCAACAAATGATACAATAGAAAGAGTAAATCATACTATTTGTTTGTCTATAAAACAAATATGTAAAACACTAAACACAGACTGGAGAAAGAGGAGAACAATAAAAGTGAATTTCTTATACTCAAACATATTAAGATACTGCTAGCAGCAGCAACTCCAGTGTAGCTTGTCTCATTAAAGGATAAGAATCATCCCAACTTTTCATTGTTTGATTCCTTAAGCCCAGTTACTCTCAGGTCAATTTCAAGAAATGAGGAAGACAACACACCCATACACAGAGTTATCAGTTTTATGCAAAATAATGATTTTTTTTTTTTTTTTTTTTTTTAGCACAGTGATATTCATGAATTTAAACAAGGCTTGGAACTTGAGCTAGATTCAGATCTGCAGCTGTGCACAGACTTAATTCTTATTTGTTTTCTATGCTGCACACACTTGTGCAACAACAGGCAAGAAGCACTCCAGTTGTACTGTTTACACACAATGCATAGAAAGAGCTGTTTCTACCACTTTGCCTCTTCACCACTGCATCCCTGCCTTCGTTTCTTTTCAGGTTGGGACAACACTTTCTCTACACATTTATTTAAAGGCCATCTCACCAGGCTAGCAAGAATGCTGGCAGAGATTTTTTTGCCCCAATCAGTCAAGTGGATCCCATCCCTGCTTAACAGTAGTTAGTATGGACCAATGGGAATAGAATGAATAGGCAGAACAGAACAGTTTGATCAAATTAAAACTGAATTTTAGCACAGAACTACTACTAGGGATACAAGCCTGCAAGGTACTGAATGTTTATTCTAGAGGTCTGTGCCACCTCCTAAAAAGAAAAAAGAAAATTATAGTTTATTGCTACACTAGCGTGTTCTGGATCGTAGTCTGATTTCCTATTAAACTTATTCAGTTTATCTCCCTTTGGCATATTTAACACAATTTGGCAAAGGAATAGAAATAAACTAACTTCCTTCAGAATCCAGAGCTAATAGCAGGGGAAGAAGTAGGGATTGGGGAACAGGGAGGTTCCTATAATTTATTGATAAATAGCTTCATAGTTTCAATTTATTTTATTGCAAAATGAATTCTGAGCTGCCATTTGTTATATTTTCATAAAAGAGCTCAAATTTATAGGATTAGACTGCACATGCATCTGTATTTCATTGAGCAAGTCATTCCAGCAGAGAGACACAAGAGACAGTTCCACGTATAAAGTTCTTAATAGTCAAACATCTACATTAACAATGGGACAGCTGAAATAAAACCTCACTGGAATATCCTTCGACCTATAAGGATGCACTTCCAGATTATGATGTATTCTTTAATGATCTTCAGGAGAAAAGCATAGGTAATATTGTGGACTGCTAGTATTACACTGCAAGTATGGGTAGCACATACAAAAGAGGGTTGTACTTAATTGGAAATCATCAAATATCTAGCAAATAGAACACTAGGCACTCAACAAATTTCAGCATCTAGACAGCATGACATAACTTGCATACAATGTAATTTGTGTGAGAATGTAGTAGACGTGTTTTGTCCTCTCATTTTTGGTGGGGGTTTTTTGTGTGTTTGGGATAGGAACAGCATCTTTGAATTCAAAGTACTCATGCAAGTCACATTGTTCTTCTATAGATGGTCTACTTTTCTTCAGTATTTTCTGTTATTAAAAGGTTTATACATTTCTGTAGAGGTGTATTGGCTGTATATGGCAAGGTCTTGATAGCACAGTTGGCTTTTGTGGGAAGAGGTCTGGGGCTGCCCCATGACAGACACAGCTGGCTCAAGCCAGCTATGCAATGGGCTCAGCACAGGCCAAAGGTGAGCCCATCAGCCAAGTCTGTGGTGCCTCTGAAAACATGAGAGGAAATAAAAAAAAAAACAAACCACAAACAAAAACACAGAAAAAAAAAATATCACCACACAGAGAGAGAAGGAGGGAACAAAAAGAGCGAGAAACAGGAGAGGGATCACCAAGGTCAGAGAGGAGGAGGAGGTGCTGCATGGTGCCAGAGCTGGTATATCCTGCAGCCTCTGGAAGAGGCCATGCCAGACAAAGTATTCACTGCAGCCCATAAAGAGCCCCATGCCAGAGCAGACAGAAAGACCTGAAGCCTGCAAAGAGCAGAGCTTTCCTCACAGGACCACAGACCATTGAAAACCCCACACTGTAGCAGATTTTCATGGCGTGGACTGCACCCCACAGAGAGCCCATACCAGACCAGTTTTTTCCTCCTGCAGGGCAGCAGCACAAGGGGAGAGCTCATGCTGGAGCAGGGGAAGAGCAAGAGAGGGAAGGACAAGCAGAGAGAAACTGCTGTGTACAGACCATATTCCCCCAATTTCCCACCACCTGCCCTGCCATGCAGCTCGGGGGTGGCGGAGTCTGGAGTGAAGAAGTAGTTAAGCCTGGGAAATAGGGGAGGAAAGGTATTTTGATGTTTGTTTTTGGTTTCTCACTTCCTGAATCTATTTTAATTGGCAATAAATTAATTTTCCCCCCAACTTGAGCCTTTTTTGCCCACAATGGTAATCAGTAACAATCTCCCTGTCTTTATTTTAACACACACACTTTCTTATCCTATTTTCTCCCTGCCCGGTTGAGGAGGCGAATCTTACTTCTCTCCATACAACACTAATACATCTATTCTTAGTTTAAGTGCTTGCAGATTTGTTTCAGAAACCTTAGAAAGTTAGAGACAGAACCTGTTTTATAAACAAAGAGTAGTTATATTTAGGAAAGATAGCTCAGTTCGGAAGGAAAAACATTTAACATGCATAAATACAACACCACTAGCAAAGGGCTTAGACTGTTTCACACAGCTATAATTTGGCAGCTCATCCATCAGCAAACACTTCTGACTGAGCACTCACAACCTTTCAGCAAAACACTTAATTGTCATTGATTTCAGGCATCTCTTGAAGGTGTATACCTATGTCCAGGTTTTTATAACCTGTTTTCAGCTTTACAGTGCAGAAAAGCACTGTAAACTTTCTCTCGTTCCCATCCTCTTTCCTACTCTCAATCTGGGTTAAATTGCAACTGGCATTTATAGGGGATGTTATTCCAACACTTCCTCCTCTAAACTGTATCTACCAAAGAGAGATTACTTTGGCTGCTTTATTACCTGCTTCTGTGGAAAACCTCACCATGTCAACAAAACAGGACAAATGGAATGGATATTGTTCTCAGATGTAATAGTTAATATCACAGGAAGAAATCTCCACCAAAGGAAAAAAATGCAAGAGCAGAAGTGCCAAAAGCAAAGATAGTCAGAAGCTATTTACGCCAGTGGCTGTTTCTTTACAGGAAGATGACACATCACCAAAAAAAAAAAAAAAAAAAGAAATGCAAGTTCTAGAAGAAAAACTGCTTGGCAGTAGAAGCTGCTCAAGAATAGACCAATTAAAACTGAATAATAACTGCAAGATGAGAAGTCAGTACCTCAGAACAGCTATGTCAATTTGTGTAGAGGAAGAAATTAATTAAAAGTTCAACTTTTCAGCTTTTCTGCAGTTTCCTTAAAAGTTACATGAAAAAATACCCTGCACAGTCACCAGGAAGCCTTGGTATAACACTCACTGAAAGAAGAGAAAGAAATTCTCTACTTCCTTATGATGAAGATTTTTACATTCTTACAGGCAAACTGCATTTATCTAAAATTTTTAGGAGAACACATAATAAAGCAGCAAAAATTCCACAGAGTTAAGAGTCCCGAGACAGGACTTTTTTTTTTTTTTAAATTAAGCTGACCCTTGAAACTTGTTTTTTGTTTTTTTTTTTGTTTTTTTTTTTTTTAATTTATTTACCTATTTGCTTCTAAATCTGTTAGTTTAGAGGGCTGCTCAAAACAGAATGGATTTGCTACTCAGACAGGGGAACTAGTTTGGACAAGACTCCCTAGCAATGCAGCAGTAGATTAGAAATACAACAGACCAGAAAAAGAAGTTTTCAAGATTCTATTCCTGTTTCCACATTTAAAAATTGTTTAATATCTTCCTTGCAAAGAAATATCTACCACCAAAAGGTCTATTGACGCTACCATGATTAGCACTCTGGAAGAAGAACTGGTTTTTAGCCCTGTATACACTACCCAAACTTTTGATCCCTGTAGCAGCAAGAATAAAAAGTAGAGTACCTAGTCAAGATGCCAAAACACTTAGCTTTGGTATGTTCCTTGCCTCCACATGACCTAGATAAGTCATTTGAATTATTCAAATGATTCAGGAGTCTACATATGAGACACATCAGCATTAAATTGCTCTCCTGCATGGCTGAAATCAGGGAACTCTTTTCTACAGTGATGGTTGGGACATTCAAGGAATTACTTAGGACTTTGCCTGAAGTTACCGTATTTTTCCTTGTTAATATGCAGGAAAAGACATAGGCCTGCCAAGTGTATTTAATGAAGACTACATATTGAAATAAACCAACAAAAGATACTGTAGCATCCAACATCATAATGGTTTGCATTATCAAGTAACAACATGCTCGTGCTAAGGTATTACTTTTATCTCAGTAAAACAGGTATACAAAGATTTTTTTTTTTAACATGCCTTTAAAGGACAACTGATATAGCTAAAAATGAGTCTGAAACTGTGTACAAAGTCCAAAGCTATATATTATTATGGACATATTAAATCACAGACTATTTTTGAGAGAGAGCTGAAAGTCATATTTCTGCCAGCTTCTTGTCTTCTGTCATTCCTGATTACTGATGCAATATGTGTCAATGTTCAATAATGGCTGTTGAAGTCTTCATGCCTGATGGCTTAGGATGTCATAGTGAAAGTACAAGCTTTATTAATCCTCTCATCAATAGAAGCCACAGGGTGTCTGTCACACTTCATTTATATGTGCCAAGAGTAAATAAACTGCAGCAAATGAAAACTGTGTTTATAAATATGGACAGTTGTCAAGTGGTTTACATATTTACCCATGCTGGTACTTCCTATTAAAGGTTTCCAGGCTTTATAAAAAGCTGACAAAGCCATATTTGAGGATATGTATATTTACATAGGAACTTTTATATTAATGCTGTATACAAATGAAAAAAAATACTATTAAATTAATGGCCAGGTAGGAAGAAATTCATATCTCAGTCTGTCTCAACATTCGCAAGTTATCCAGCCAGCAACTGGCTGGTAAGACAAATTATAACATTTGAGAATCTTATTTTCAATGACAGGCACAATATGTAGACCTACCTATAAGTTAAAAACCCAAGCACTTTCTTGATTTTAGGCATTCAAGTGAGAGATGGAAGATACTCTGCTCAGAAATGCATCATGCAAATTCATAACAAGCATTTTACCCGACAAGTGATAGTTTCCACTACTTTAACCTGAAGAAAGTTCATTGAGATACAGAGCAGATTATACTGAAAGGCAAATTACGATTAGCTCACTTTACACATGGAAAGTTCACAGGAAAGGGAGATGATATTATTTGCTCATATCCATGTGTTTTGCTCATGGCTCAGTTCCTTGATTTGTAGACTAATGACCTTGCAAAAACTTGTAGAAATCACTAGTGTCTTCACAATAACAAGTGATTTGGTTGATAAAAACAGAAATCAAAAGTGAATGTAATTAAATATTTGTAAGGTAAGGCACATAGGAAAAAGATAACTGCAATTTAATCTGCACAACGATGCCTGAATGTGACCACTCAAAAATGAGAATCTGGAGTTAGAATACATGGTTCTACTGGAAAAAAGTGATCTCAGTAATGGTCAAAAAGCAAACCAAACACTATTCACTGACTCTATTTACAAAGAAACAGAGCACAAAAGAGGACATGCAACAATGCCATAATACAAATCCATGGAGCATTCTACCTGCTGTGGCAGCCCTGATTCTCTCATGAAAAACAAATAGGGAAAATGAAGAAGCTATAAAGAGGAATGACATGGATGATCAGTGATAGGAAGTGATCTCCATGCAATGAAAAATGACATTAAATAGGACATTTTAGCCTGAGAAGAAATGACTGACAGAACAGGATGACACAGATTTCTTACCACCCCACCCCTCACCCCCGGAAAACCCCCAAATGGTCTTGGAAAAAGGTTGTAAAAATTATTTGTTGTCATCCTTTCCATGTTCCACTCCCTCTCCAGCCACTCCCCCCCATCAAGTATAAGAACAAAACCAGAAGACTGTGGATGCTGAAAGCTTAGATGGATTAAAAAAGTTTTTCAAGCAAACACTGAAGCGTAACCCATCCAGACTTAACATAAAAATAAGAAAATCTGCTATCCACAGTCTCTAGAGACCAGGAACATATTTGGAAGAAATCAGCGTATCCTATCCCCATTCTTACATTTTTCACTGGGAAATCATTGTTAGCACTTGCCTGAGAAAGATCAGTGGGCTAGGGGAATGTTTAAACAAGTAAGATTATTCTTGTATTTTTACATGCATTAAAATTGGGATTGTTTCTGCAGGTTTCTTTAATGTTAAGGGGGATTATTTAAAAAAAAAAAAAAAAGTGTCATACCTCTTCCCAGACAAACTCTCCTTAATAATTGAACTCCAAAAACTCTCTCAAAATCACTTGGGACAGCAAGTTTAACATAACCCGAGTTCAACAACAATCACTTGAAGAAAACATTATGGGCTATCTTTGTGTATGCAGAGCTAGAATCAAAATCTAGACTGAACATAGCACAAGGCTGGGAAAACATTTCTTCATCCACCAAAGAATCAGGTCTTTATTCTCTTTCATTTCCTTTGTTTCTGCAGAAATATGCTGCTTCTGTTTTAGGTTAAAAAAAGGTAAAAAAGGCTCTGACTTTATAATAAATACAGTTCATTGTGGCTGTCTCATCTCTCAGGAAACTCCTGGAGCATATAGCCTTGTACCCTTCAGTTCTTACATCCACAAAAGCAATGAGGAAAAGACAGCATATACACATACAATAATGACAAGCTCACTTATAATAACACAACCTAGAATATCTCAAAACAGTCATTTACTGATATTAAAATGGAACATGGCAGCAACCTTAGAACTGGTATTCTAGCATTCAAAATCAAACTGAAGAGCGCTGTGTGTGTGAAGACACATTAGTTGTAACCATGTTACTGACTTTTTTTTTGTTGGTTCAGGTTGAAAAACAGGCTGAGAAGACTGGCGAAGAAAAACATAATAGTGAAGAACAGGAAGAGAAGTGGAATGACAAAGAAAAGAAGAAAAATATGGAAGATGGAAGGCAGCTTTGCAGAAGAGATAATATGACCTCATGAAATCAGAGAGTCCTGTCCTGTTAAGTTAAAGTCCAAGTGCTCAGTCTACAATTTGCTAGAGAAATCAGGACATAATGAAAGAGAACATTGGCAGATCAAGGAGGGAGGTAAATCTGTGACTGACAAACTATGGCACTTGTTACTGTGACAGGACATAAACTATACTACACAGAAGCCCTGTAGCATTTTTGGGCTACAGCTCTGCCCAAGATTCCAGTTAGTTAGTATATGCAAAATGCTCTTTGTGGAGTGTCCTGGTTTCGGCTGGGAGAGAATTAATTTTCTTTCTAATAGCTGGTACAGTGCTATGTTTTGGGTTCAGTATGAAAAGAATGTTGATAACACACTGATGTTTTCAGTTGTTGCTAAGTAGTGTGTAGACTAAGTCAAGGCTTTTTCAGCTTCTCATGCCCAGCAAGCAAGAAGGCTGGAGGGGCACAAGAAGTTGGGAGTGGACACAGCTGGACAGCTGACCCAAAGTGGCCAAAGGCATATTCCATACCATGTGATGTCATGTCTAGTATATAAAGTGGGGGGAGTGGGGTTGGGGGGAATTGCCACTCAGGAACTAACTGGGCATCCACCAGCAGGTGGTGAGCAATTGCATTGTGCATCACTTGTATATTCCAATCCTTTTATTATTATTATTGTCATTTTATTAGTGTTATTATTATTAGTTTCTTCCTTTCTGTTCTATTAGACTGTTCTTATCTCAACCCATGAGTTTCACTTTTTTTTTTTCCAATTCTTTCCCCCATCCCACTGGGTGGGTGGGGGGGAGGAAGTGAGTGAGCAGCTGCATGGTGCTTAGTTGCTGGCTGGGGTTAAATCATGACATGGAGAAAGGCAGGCTGCAAACAGAAACATATTTGCCAGAAGCTCAGACCAAATCATATGACATTGAACATGGCTGTTATTTTTCCTCTGCAGTCATCACATGTAATCTTAGCCAAAAGAATAAGAAGCAATCACTGATAGTTAGCAAAATACCATTGTTATACCTTGAAGCACAATAAAGCCATATGTAAAGTAATTGAAAAAATAAAATGTTACCTTAAATGAATAAAAATACACCACATAAAAATAATACCTATATGAATACACATTCCATTAAACTTGGGAAGGTAATATCAAACCATGGCTCAAATCCTAATCTTATTTATTGGCAATACAACATTGTTTTGTTGATCCAATCAATATAGTCCAGTGAGATTTTGTCTTACTGTCCAGTATCTCTAGTGAAGCTCAAGAAAATGTTGTCAGGTGCAAGCCTTAGAATTTTTTGTAATCTTTGCACTGAGATTGCAAGGCCCCCTGACAGAGGCTTCTCAGGTGTGCTTTGTCTGAACTTTATTTCACCTGCCTCCCACAGCTTTGTTTCACCTGGTTTAGCAGTAACAGCAATTTTTCTAATTAGGCAGGTGTCTACCACTAATTTATTATACACTTATCTCTTTATGGTATCACCATGCTTTTTGAATCCTAACATTATGATATAGTATAAAGAAATACAGGCCTAGTATGATAACAGAGGCCTGGAGATATGCAAGGAAGCATAGAGGAATACAAGCACAGGATGACCATAAGTGAGGCACAGGCTTGACACTGGAGGCCCAATGGCTAGAAACAACTCACATCAGCAGTTAAAGAAATGCAGAAGTAGAAAAAAAATGGGTTTAAGGGTAACAAAGACAGCAAGTAGTATCTAACATATGTAAAAGGCATCATGTATAGTAAATTTGGTTTTAACATGGTGCTGCAGACTGACAAGGAAAGAGCAAGGGAAAAAATTAGCAAATGTATAAGACTGAGGAGAAAAAAGAAATCATTAATACCATATTCCTCTCAGTGAAGGACTCCAGATACTGGTGGCTCACTCTAACACCTTCACTACCAACACCAGAATGAAACTGCTGATCTTAGGACCCAGAGGAGCAGGTCAAGGGTGCACATAGCATTAGGAGAAGGGGTAGAAAGTTACAAAACACATGTATAAATTTTCAGTGCATTAGTATTGAGACTTTTTTCCTGCATAGACATACTCTTTTCCTTTCTGTAATATGGAGACCTGAACTAATAATGTTTACCTTGTGAAAATTTCAGTTAAACTAAAAATAAATTCTTGCTTTCATATATAACATGTTTCCCTTTGCCCCCAAATAAGATTTTGAGTGTAACAGCTTATAGAAAGTGAATAGTTTAGGAAATAACAAACAGAAGGAATCATAGACATGCTCTTTGTACAGCAGTTAACAATTTTGATTAGCTGCTCAGAGAAACAAACTACCCTCATGATATCTCATATTTCAGAGCCATGTATTTCACAATTAGCCTCTAGCAGCACCTAATTAACTCCTGCTGTGGATATCTACTAAGGAGTCAACAGCTATTTGTAATTTTATATCAATATTATATTCTGACATTGGAAGTTTAAGAAAAATAAAAATACACTTTTACTGGAATGAAATTGGAATTAGCAATTAATTTAGGAAATCTGACACAATAAATGAGCTTTCTGCATCATCATTAATATAAATCAGACCTTTATAATATACCAAATTATAGCTCCTTCTATAAACTTACTGAAGTAAAACTTTTAAAATATTCCATGAAGCTTCGTTTACTTAAAGTGACTGCTGCTGGCATAAATATTAAGTAGTTATATTTCATAAGTCAAATGCAAAGATTTTAGCTTGTTTAGAACCAAGGAAACAACAACTGTTAAAATATTTTTAGTCTTATAGTAATGATACAGAAAAGGTTAGGGAAAAACATATAAAAACATTTGCAGTCAAGCTTTCATTTTAACAGTTTCTCTGGCATTCCTTTCCTGTATTCACATTCATCCTGTGTCTGCAAGATATTAAAACCTGTATTTCTTATGTCTTTAAGGAAGTGGGGAAAAAAAACGCAAACCACCAAAGCCCACTGAAGACTGCGTTCCTTTTAAGAAGGAAAAAAAATACTCTAGTTTTTGCTGCTGTTATTGTGGGGTTTTTTCCAACTATCAAAAATTCTGCCATGGATCTTCACAGTCTTTTCCTAAAACACAACTGTGCTGTATTTTATGCCAGGCTCAGAATGTCAGATTGCATAATCCCTGATCCTTTGTATTCAGCAGGTAATTGAAAAAAATGGCTCCTTTATAACACCTCCTTAACAGACTTTTTTTTTAATATATACAATATATGCAAATGCTCAGCATCTTCTACAGTGCTTATACTTCAAATATGTTATTTCCTTGCTTTAAATGCAAGCATCCAGAACTAAAAAAAAAGTGCTATTTTGGACACAAATGGCTATAACACATAAATCACCAAACCAGAAGCTGCTTTTTAACCACAGCCATTCGCAAACACTCATAAGCTTTGCATCTTCCAGGTGGTAGTCTCTTTGCCAAAGTAACGATATTTTTAAACCTTTTGCTTTATTGATTGCTCTGGTTGTCCTAACATTAACAAAATGCTAGGTGAATCTTTAATAACATGATAGAATATTTTCTTTCATGTATTTTTAAAAGTACATGAAAAGACTTACCATACCAGGAAGCAGGAAAGGTAGAGCCTCTCCATGAGAGGGGACAGAGCCAGGATCTGCAGGTAACCCATAGGGCCTGAGCAGGGCAGGCATCACAGGGAGCTGCCAACAGTTCACCAACAGCCCTGGGCACAAGAAGGGGACAGAACAGTTCCAGTAGCCTGGTCAGGAGCAGCAGGAGTTGGGGTTGCGACGTGGGTCTGAAGTCCATGCAGAACACAGTAGCTAGAGACAAGGATAAAGACAAACCTACCTACACTGTAGGTCTAGGAAAGACTGAGTACCCAAGCAAAAACTTAAACAGAGCTCCTGGCAGAGAGTGGGGCCCAGGTGAAGCTCATCAAGGCAATTAAGGCCTATTAGTGACCTCAGCACCCTGACTTACTAAAAGGGCTAAAAACACTCTTTCACCTGAAATTATATTTTTGTATTTCCTTTTTTTTTTGTTTTCTTTTAACAAGAATGGAGAATATGTCTTCTCCTTACAAAGTAACTTCTGCATTAATAGAAATTACGTTCCTGAAACAAAATGAAAACTTACCTTACAATTATCAAGCAAAAGATCCTACTAAATCTTTAGTAAATAAACAATGTGAAATCATTACTTAAACAAGCATCACCAATAAAGCATTATGATTATATTTAAAAGCATTTTAACTGTGATATTTTAATTAAAATGTACTTTAAAAAATCAGTAAAGATTTCCAGGTTCCACTATAAACACACTAGTGCCATGAATCACTTATATCTTTTGTTGTTAAATGTAGATGTTTAAATAGCTTTTTGGGGAATCACACACCTACTGTTTTCTAAATGTCTGGAAAAGAAGAGTGGTTCAAAATAATTCAAGCTGAAAGAGGCTTAGCCATTTATTTTTGCAAAATACTTTCCCCGTTTTTGTGAACAAGGTGCAGAAAGGTTTAGCAGGACCTAGCCAGTGAGGACTTGATGATATGGGACTTAGTACCATTTTTTCTCTACTGGCTGGACCTTGACATGTTACTTTCTCTCTTTGTTTCCTACTCTGTAAAATGGTAGAAATGGCACTAACTCTACTGTAAAAGGCATTAAAGTGTGCTCATAAACTTCTGTACTGGATATACATATAGTAATTATAACCTTAAATACAGATAACATTCTAGACCTACTGAAAGCAGTAACAAGTGTTCCACTAACTTAAACTAAAGCCAGAATTTCACTTATAATGAGCTATTCCATCATCAAATTCAGAAGAATACATACATTTGTGTACAAATTCATCTAGACTAGATATAGTTCAGTCCTAATATTAAATCAGTCATAATACAGGCCTAAGAAAATAAAAGAGAAATTTAACTGAAAATTATGTACGATAGTAATTACTTCAAAATGTCATTTATAGATGGCATCCTTTTTCTTTAGTTAATATACGTATAATGACAGACATTTCTTTATGCAGACTGAATAGCCAGAAGATAATAATTTTGCACAAAGACAAGAATAATGATGCTGTTGTACAATGCTTCATGTTTCTTATAACACTGAAAAACTCCTGTTTGTCACTGGGTCTCTGTTAGTGAAACATAAGGACACCAGTGAAAACTTGTGAACAACTAAGAGGGAATTTTACCCCAAATTTTTCTGCCAAAAGCTAATTTGTATGAGCTACACTTTCTCCTTTCAAACTGTCCTTATTAAGAAGCCATGAACTTAGGGCAGTGATTTATAGGGGACTTTCAACATGAGAATATTGTTCAAAGGAATATATATGATTTAATTACAATGCTGATATCCTTTTCTCATCTTAAAAAGAACAAAATGAGAAAGATTTCTAGATAGGCATTAAAATTATGTGATTTTCACATAGGTATTATTATATTTTTCCAGGAATTCTGATTACTACAGGATATTGCATCTTCAGGGCAACATTAATGAGAATCCGTAGATGAAGACTAGAGTAAATCCATATATGTGCATATCTAGTGCGTTAGTCAGGGAGAAGCATGGTTTATAAGACTGTCATTTATATTATTTTCCCACTCCCTGAGTCTAGCTAAGGCTATTCTTTTGTTCATTGGTGTAACAGAGGGAATGGGATCACAGACCCCTCCCTAATTCCTTTTCTGAGAGAGAAAAATGTCTGTTTTCATGCTTCTGGTAAACACATAGACAACAGTTCTTTCTGAACACCAAGAAAAGAACTTAAGTCAGCACTGACTTTGTGATGAAGTCAGCTTTTCATTGACCTGTGATTTAACAGGAGCTGATGTTGTGTATGTTTGTCTTTCAGAAAGTCAGTTCTTTTCCAGATCTTTGTAACCAATCTAAATTTAATGGCTCTTTGCATATCCTTTTTACCCAGCACATTACATATATGATTTGTGTTTTCCTGCCTTCCAGCCATACTGTTGTAATTAATAAAAGCTCAAATTAGATGTATCTGTAATTCCAAAGGCAAGCTACATTTCAGGACAGAGCCTTTTCAGATTAGCTGATCCAATGAAAATATTTTTAGAAAGAATGGGTGGTGTGGTAATAAATTTGAAACTCATTTTCAATTTTCTGTCAAGTCACTGATCAATTACATGACCACACAAGAATGGTGTTATTTTCTATATCTTAATCGCATGTCTGAAATGGAAATAATAATACTTCCTTATTTCTTAGAATAAAGGGATAGTAGATAATTAACAGTGGTGAAGTTTTCAAATGCCATAGCTAGGATGCAAGATCAGCCTAGATTTCTTGCTTTCAGTGAGAAATTCAGCAGATTGGTCAATATCATTCCATTGAACTGGAATAAAACTAGCCATACAAATGCATTACCAGAGTCTTAATTAGCTAAGGTATCTCATTAAGTTAATTCAACTATACTCATACAAACAAAAATATGTCTGTATGAGTATAGTTGAATTAACCTAATGAGATACTTTTCTTTCTATTACTAATATTTCTGTATTTTGTGTTTTATAAGAACACAGATTCAGGGATCTATCACATACTGCACCCCTATGATAGATATATCCATTAATTTCTGTAGGACTTTCAACATGTAGAGTGATAGGACTACTGAAAATATATTCAGAATTCACAGTTCTCATACGATTATGTATTTAATTAATTTGAGTATAAATTAATTTAGAAATGATATCAGCAATAAGAACAAGGACTCTTATCTACACCATAGCTTACTGGAGAATGCAGTTTGCAGTGAGAACCTTCTAAGATTCCCACTGAATTCAGTGAGTGCAAGATCAGGTTTTATATGCATGATATCTGCATGATACAGATATCTGCACTGTAAACATGAATGTATGGAGAAGGAGGCATCTCAAGCACTTCATGCTATTGCTTTTTTACAGAGGATTATGTTTGGTATAATGCTAGAGAAGGTATAGTACACAACATGGAGTAATTTATATCAAATTGCAGCATGGCCATGAGTAAGCTCTACACAGTAAGCTACTATGTAAGCTCTGATCTTAAGAACCTACTGGGATACGGGAAAAAGCTAATTAAAAAGATTAGTGTTTGTCAAACTATGTCCAAATGAAGAAAAGAATGTCAAGACACTGTAGGCAGCAAGAAATAAGACAGTATAACAAGAAAGCTAGCTTGTGGACACATGTTTAGCTAACATCAGTCGCAAGAGCATTCCAGAGGCCTTTAGAAGACCTTGAACAGAATAAACAAGAAGACTAAAAAAGAAAGATGCCAAT